>CP094634.1:41588275-41956134 GCA_023657505.1 Camelina hispida | reverse complement strand
TTATAACTATTTTATTTTATTTTTGTTTCGTGGTTCTTTGTGGAGTTGTTCATGTTTTCTTTGTGGCACATACACTTCTGATCCATGGTTATTTTTAGCTTTATAATTTCTTCTTGTCATGAGCTACATTGCCAATTGTGTCTTTTGATGAGTTCCATATGATTCATTTAGGTACAAAGCCACGATATAACAGGGCTAATGAATTTGGTTCAAGAGATAGTACATGGTATAACTGCGTTTCTTGACCCAAACTATAACTTATGTAAAGGTTGACTTATGACTTGTATAATATACATCATAAACGTATACAGAAGGAAGATATACAAACGTAACGTAAAGGTAAAAAGTATCCCTATTAACTGGTATAAGGTGGTTCTATACAATATGTAAATATATCAAACTAACCTAAGCATGAAATCAAGATCTATGCCGACCATTTGATGAATGCTTGAATTCACGGAGCTTTATCTTTGCAATGATGCGGTTACGTATGACTTTCTCAGATTTAGCAGCTTCTTGGATGTTACTATGCACAAGATCGCAAAGCTCATCTAAGGCCAACATAGGAAATGGCTCTTCTATAAGAACACCCACCTGCAGAGTTTCAAACCAAAAAGAAAAAACCCATGGCTAAAAAGATTCAAGCAAAAGAGGAGAGGATAAACAAGTCAAGTGTGGAGGAGGAGGAAAAAATTACTTCTTCTATGCAAAACAGAGATGCAGCACTAATGAAAGTAGCAGGAACAACAATCCAATGGCATTCATCCCAGAGAATGATTGGGAGAGTTAGATGCCAAAAGACTAAAAACCTCGAGGTTAACCGTGTGTAAGACAGAGGAATCGGAATCCCCATGAGTTGTTCACAAACTCCAATGCCTTCATGTAAATGGAGCATCTTTGATTCCTGCAATGACTCAATCAACCATAATATCAAGACAAGGATATTGCAAGTATCATAGCAACTGTCAAGAAGAGTTAAAAAGGATTCAAGAATCCTACCAACAAATCTCTCTTTGAATCATCTAGTTTAAGCAACTGAATGCTCTGAGAAATGAACTCGATTACACAACGAGGACGATGCTTTGATTGAAGAATCAGAGATAAGTCATCAGCTTCAATCAAGTTCCGGAGATCTCTTGCAATATCTGAACCATAAATCACATGACACTGCCAAAATAAAAATGAAAACTTTCCAATTTTTATGTACTAAAAATCTAAACATTAGCCACAACAACAACAATTCGATTTCAAGATTTCACCTTTAAAGCCACAGGGAAAGCTGCAACGTAACGAAGAAGCAAATCTTTGATAACCAATTCATCACCAGAGCTATCAACAGAACAAATCACTTGCCTAGCTAAATCATTAGTTCCAGCAATAATCCCAACCCAAGCTTTCCTTCCTTCTTCATACCTCGAATACGAAGCCTCCGTACGAAACACAAGAAGCAGAGCCAAAGCAGGAGCAGTAAGCTGATACGGCAACGAAGACGACCTAAGAATCGGGAAAACACCAGGAAGCAAATCCAAAGCGACGGCGGTGTTGTAACTCGCGATCACAACCGCGACGCTCGTGAAGAAGAACACAGGTGGAATCAGAGAGAGTATAACGCGTGACGAGAAGCTCGAGAGGAGATGACGCACGTGACGGAGAGAGCTTCTGTGTTCGACCCATTTCTCGTGTGTGTAGAGTGAGCGTTTCTGCTGCATCCCTCGCTCTTTGATCTCGTCGGCCCAGTCAGGGACTGCTCTGAGAAACGAGATGAGATGATCGGGTAAGGCTTTGTTGTCACCTCCTGAATCGTTGGGATTAGGGTCCGATGAGACGCGTGGAGGCTTTATTAGATTGAGGGGTTTGCGGAACCCGGTGGTGGTGGTGGTGGAGAAGATAGGGAATCGTGATTCGAGGAGAGGTCGGTGACGGTGTGTGAAATTAGATGAAACGGAGAGGTTTATGGATTGATACATTGGGCGGGAAAATTAGGGTTTTCTTTTTTTTTTTTTTTAGGGATTAGGGTTTTGGTAGAGACGACGACGGTGAAGAAGAACACATGAGGCTGCGTAAGCGTACGGTTGCAGCAAATTCGCAAAATCGGAGTAAAGAAAGTGATAATAAAGGTAGTTTGAAACGGTTGTTCCAGGATTGTTTACGTTCCGCGTTAATACTACATCGTTTTCATCTTGAGATATTTGTTAGGATTTAGGCCTGGAATCGATGTGTTAAATATTGGGCTTGATTATTCCTATCCGGCCCATAGAAAGTTTTTAACCAAAAACGTCGTCGTTTAGTTAGATTAGAAGGTTTTAAGGTTAAGCAACAAATTATTAGATTGTTGATGTTTCACAACATGAGTTCAATTACTGTGTTGTCTCATAGATTCTTCTTGGGTTCAATATTTTTAGATGAAATTGAAGATTAAAAAGTGCACATTAACAAATTATTAAACTGACTTGTTTTATCTACAAAAAGGCAGTTTTAATTCATGTTATGTTTCTCTTATAATATAAATATTGGGCCTGATTATTCATATCCGGCCCAATATAAGTTTCTAACAAAACGTTGTCGTTTATTTACATTACAAGGTTTTAAGGTTAAGGAACAAAATATTAGATTGTTGATCTTTTCACAACATGAGTTATAAAATTCAGATTCTGTATTGTCTCATAGATTCTTCTTGGGTTCAATTTTTTAAATAGACTTGAAGATTAAAAAGTGCACAGAACAGAGACAAGAACAATTACTACTTGTTTTAAGTACATAAAGGCAGTTTTAATTCATGTTATGTTTCTCTTAATGCCAAATATAAACAAAAATAATTATTTGATAAACTGAATATAGTTGGAAGGAATCTAAAGATTTAGATCTTTGAGAGACATAAATTATGAAAGGGTTTAGCCAGGTTTTTTTTTATGAAGTGGAAGCCAGTGAGGAACAAAAGTCTTAAGACTACTACATCACATCACTTTCCTTTTTCACTCTCCAATTCAAGAGTGTGAGTTTCACTCTCTCATTCCCAATGCTTCGTTTAATACACGCACCTAATCTATAGCTTCTTGAGAGAATGAAGCCAACACACACACACACAAAGATGATGATGTATGGGGGAGTGGGTACCTCCTAAATTTTTTTGCTAGATGCTAGAAAAGTAGAAGTCCTTATTAAAGAGATTTATACAAGTCAAAGTCAGAGATCAAAAAAAAAATTAAAAAAAAATTTCGAATTTGAAAATCATATACTACTATAATACCATTGTATTGTGTAATCCATCCACAGTAAATGCTTTTCAACTCTTTGGAGAAGAGATCTGATTGGATATTTTTATTTTGTTTGTTTCTGTTTCCCTCTGTCACCACCCCCCCAGTAAAGCAAAAAAAAAGCAACATCACATTCCTACACAGAAGAAAGAGAACCCTAGGAACCAAAACCCAAAGAACCCTTTTCCTTCTCAACCATTGTTGATGGTTTGAGAAAGCTTTCTTGAAGAGAGATTAAGAGAATGAAGAAGATTAAAGATTGTTCCTTTTCCCTTCTGGATCTAGTTTCATCTTGAGATTTTATGAAAGCTTGATACTAAAGCTACATAAAACCCAGTTAGGGATTTTTCAGTTGCATGTTGCCTTACTCTGTAAGTTTGTAGTATCTTTTTAAAGTCTATCGAACCCTTTAGATTCTGATTTTGTTCTGTTCTTATCCATTTTTTTCAGAAGAAATTTTTAAAAATAAGTTTCTCTCTGCCTGCCCCTATTAGTTAGTAGTCAAGTAGCCACAAAGTTCGAACCTTTTAGGGTCCCCAAGTCAGAGTCTTTCTATTAAGCTTATGGATCGAAGAGAAGCAATGGCGTTATCCGGGTCGGGTTCTTACTATATCCAAAGAGGAATACCCGGTTCAGGTCCTCCTCCTCAACAGACTCAACCGTCGTTTCACGGATCACAAGGGTTTCACCATTTCTCCAATTCCAACTCTCCTTTGGGTCAAACCCAAACCAAAACCCTGGTGGTGGTGGCTCTACTGGATTCGTGTCTCCTCCTTTACCAGTTGACTCTTCTCCTGCTGATTCTTCAGCAACGGTAGGAGGAGCTGCGGTTGCTCCTCCTCCTCCTTCGGGTGACACTTCTGTGAAACGCAAGAGAGGACGGCCTAGAAAATATGGACAAGATGGTTCTGTTTCCTTGGCATTGTCTCCTTCAGTCTCCAATGTTTCTCCAAACTCTAACAAACGTGGCCGTGGAAGACCTCCTGGCTCCGGCAGGAAGCACCGGCAACCTTCCATTGGTAAAAAGATCTCATCTTTGCTTCTTCTTTTTACCTTTTTATTGATTAGATGTAGTTTTCCGAGAAGGACATTGGCTCTGAATATGGTGGGAAGTTTTAAGCTTAGTTGATGATTTATATATATAGGTGGGACGTTATTATAAGGCTAATCCCAACAGTTATTGGCTCTTTTAAGGATTAGTTAAAGCTAGAGAATTTTATAATGTCTAATTGCTGAATTCAAAATATAATCTTTTTTAATTATGCCTCTTAGCCTTTCTCTTAAACTCTGTTATTACATTTGTTTCTCATTACAAAAAAATTTCTAACGAGCCGTCTTTTGATTGTTTTGATTTATTTTGGAAGGTGATATGATGCCTTCATCGTCTGGAATGAGCTTCACACCGCACGTAATTGCAGTCTCCGTTGGTGAAGTATGTCCTCTCCTGTCTCATCTTGATCTTGTGTTCTTTTTAATCTTTCTTATATAGTTCTTAAGATAATCACACACTCTTTGTGTTGTTTTCAGGACATTGCATCAAAGGTTATATCTTTCTCACATCAAGGTCCAAGAGCAATATGTGTCTTATCCGCTAGTGGTGCTGTCTCTACTGCAACTCTTCTTCAGCCACCACCATCCCATGGAACTATTACATACGAGGTTTTTTTTAATCTAATCTTCCTCTCACATTATATCTTCTTCTATTAGAAAGACACAAACATTACTCATGTTGGATTGAAATATATATAATCTCTAGGGTCGTTTTGAGCTCATATCTCTCTCAACTTCTTATCTGAACACAACTGACAATGACTACCCAAACCGCACTGGAAGTCTAGCGGTCTCACTTGCTAGCCCTGATGGTCGTGTCATTGGTGGTGGAATTGGAGGTCCTCTAATAGCAGCAAGTTCAGTTCAGGTTAACCTCCGCTTGTGAAATTCATATTTCTTTACATGAATTTATATATCATCTTTTTAAACCTGTGTGTTTTGTTGCCCTCTTTAAAAAGGTCATCGTTGGGAGCTTCATTTGGGCAACTCCAAAAGGGAAGATTAAAAAACGAGAAGAAACTTCTGAAGATGTACAAGATACTGATGCTTTGGTCAACAATGATAACACAGCAGCAACGTCACCTCCTGTTCCTCAGCAAAGCCAAAACCTTGTTCAGAGCCCTGTAGGCATGTGGTCAACCGGTTCAAGGTCAATGGATATGCATCACGCCCATATCGACATTGATCTTATGCGTGGGTGATTCATGTATATATATAAGCATTGAATCTAGGAGAAGAAGAAGATTTAAACTTGAGCTAACCTCCCTGAAAAAAAAGAGTCTATTTGGTTGTTTAGAAAAGAAAAGACTATTATTAGTAATTTTAGGGATTCTTGCGTGTTTTCTAGCTTTCAATTCATCGATTTGGTTTCTTGACTTGTGATGAACAAGAAAAAAAAGTTGTTTGCTTCTTATATGTATTTGCATTCTAGAGCATACAATCTGTTTTAGCAGGAAGCCTCCGAAAGAAATTAACCAGTCCAGGAGGTGTCTTTCCCCTGAATCTTGGATGTCTCATGATGTATAGTCCGGTGAGAAGAACAAAAACCTTAAACGGCACAACATACAAAACCACAGAAGAAACAAAACACAGCACCATGAACATTGAAGTCGCTCTTGGATCTCTCCAGCTTAACAGAGCATGAACTCTTTCTCCCTGACCAGCTATATCTCCCACAACCGTTTGAGCTCTACTCGCTATACTCCTCAACCGCTCATACCTCATTTTTACAATCCCGGGGTCGTGAGACGAGTAAGGAAAAGTATCAAACTCTTCGTTAAGTTCTTCTGGATGGATGTTGTCCGCAAATGAAATTCTTGTGTCCATGTGTGGAGGTTGTCTCGGACGTAACCTGTAGTTCCATACCGCAACCATGAACAAGCAAAAACACATCACCGGAAGAATCATCTCTGGTGAACACACTAACACAAAGTAAACTACATGTATAGTTGTACTCGCTAGAGGTTTCTTCCACCTGCATATATCTTGAAACCATTCTCCTGTTCCTAGTAAACATGAGAAAACAGAACTCAATCTGAAGAGATTTGCACGGCTCTTTCTCATGCTCCAAAAATGCGAATTCGAATCCGAAATATACTCCACCACTTCTTTCATTAGCGGCGGTTCTGCTCTACTTAACCTAGCCGCCACTAAGTTAACAGCGTGCTGCCTAAGAATCTCCTGTTGCACGACCTTTAACGGTCTTGCGTAATGCATTTTGGGAAGAAGTGGTTTCCAGTATTGAACTAGCATTTGAATATAGGAAGAGCAAGAAAACCTAATCGCCAAATGCAGTTCCCCCATCTTCTTTACACCTGAAGGTCGAAGAACAAGAAGCGGATACGAATTAGTGTAGATTCTTCCGGACTCAAGTGTCGAGATTCTAACTCTGATCTTCCCAATCTTCCCATCTCCTTTGTTACCACCGTTGATCTGATTGTTATCGAACACGCCTATTGTGATTACTGTTGCTGGCTCGTAAACCTCCCATGTGTACTGCTCGTTGAACCGCGGGTTAAAACAGTTCGTTATGGTACGAGTCCTGACCCATTTGGTTCCATACTTAGCCACACAGTAAGCATCCACAGTCTCTTTCTTGCCAGTTTCTTGGCTCACATTCAAACCTTCAATTCTCAAGATACCTAATTCAAGAACACCAATCGACGGCTGCTTATGACTCAACAACTCTTTCATCGACGGTCTGAAGTCGCTGCTGTAGTAAGTAGACTCATCAAGAACGTGGTAGCCTCCTTCTAGACAAACATTTAGATGAAGCCTTGTAGTCGCGAATCTGACTCTTCTCTGGTTCTCACTCTTAAGACTAAACCATTGGTCAGGCACTGTCCGGTTATCGTCAATCCTTCTACTAATTGAACCGAACGGTATATGTACCTCTCCCAACGATTCCTCTCGGTTAACCGCGACACGGTCTTCAATAGAGACGATCAGATCTTCAAACGGTTCAGCCGCGACGAGCGTGAACTCTTCGTTCCATCTCGGATTCAGCGAGTGACTCGGTTTGGTTCGAACCACTTGGTTACCTAACTTGATTTTGACAAATGGATTTGGAAACCGGTCCGGTACGATAACCAAGTCTTGTGCCTCGATGACGTTAACTCGGAGGTACCAAAGCCTCGGAGAATGATAGACTTTAGAACGCAAACTCGATTTGTTAACAGCGTTTAAAGCGTCTGAGTATGTCGCGTCTGAGAAGGCTTCGTCTGCTTGAGTACCAAACCAAACAGCTAACATAACGTCGCCTCCTCTCTCGTGGTTGACTCTGTACCACTCAGGGGCTAAAGGACTGTCTGGTGCGACACGTGTCGGAATCTCATTGAGATCAAACTGGATTAAACCGACGAAATCGTCTTTGATCACGTCTTTGTCCATGACGATGACGTCAAGAACATTTGATTGTTGATCGGATTTGGAGAAAGCGAAGACTTCGTTCCAAACAGGGTTTTGATTCTTCTCGAAATGTTTTGTTTTGGCAGTAAAGTTTCCGAGTTTGACTTCGATGTATGGATCTAGGCTTCCGGTTGGGTCCATGCGTGGAAGATCTCTAGCTTTCACGATTTTGATGAAGAGAAACTCCATTGGCTCCACGAGATCATGAGCACTTGGTCTTGCTCGTCTGCCTCCTCCAAGAATCGGATTCGTCTGTTTGATTGAATAATCTGGTGGATTTGGATTAAACCCCATAGTTGTAGGTATCAGAGAACCAAACCTCGGTTCTTGAAACCGAGAAGATTCCATAACCGGTGGCGGTTGAGGCCGTTGTAGTTCAGACGGTTGCGGTTGGGATGGTTTCTGATCTCCTCGTGGGCTTGATTTACTCTTCTCTGTTTTAGGGATGTTATGGACTTTGTGCCTTGTTTTAGAAGGAATCTTCTTTATAGGGGTTAGATTCGGTACCTTGGGAGAGGGGTTATCAGTGACGAACACTTTGAGAGCAAGCTCACCTCCGCTGGCGGCTGCAAAAGAGAACATGCTCCATTTCTCTTTCTCAAGAGGGTAAGGCCATCCAACAGCTTCCGAGTACGGTAAAAACGCAGTTCCCAAGATTCGAATCTTACCTAGACATGATTTTGTGATGCTGCTGGTTTTATTGTAAACGTAAGCCTCAAGAAAGAGATTTGACAAATCCTCTGTTTCAGAGATGTTGAAGAATAACTTCTCGTTCCAAACTGGACTCGAGTCATCGATCTTAGTCGAGGTTTTGACTTTCTGATCGTCAAATCGTAGCTCGACGAAAGCATTAACACCGCCGTAGTCATCTCTAGGTTTGAGTCTCGCGCTTATGACTTCAACGCCAAGTTTCAGATTACTCATATTTTTTACTTCTAGAAAAAATTGATTGACTTGTTAAGAAAAACAGAGCAGAGGGTTTTTGAAAGTTTCTTCCACACTAATGAGATCGTGGAGACTTGTTTTAGAAGGCAACTAGGCAAATGTTTTTTCGGGGAAATTGTAATGTAATTAAACGTTGACCATGTTTTAATTATATGATTATCCAACGCGCTTATCTGTTACTAATCGTGACGCTAATCATAAAGTTTTTAAAAATTTTGATATTAATAACTAAAAACATTAGTTGCCAACAAGTCAGATTGGGTCATTGGAGTGGCCAACAAGTCAGATTTTGGATTTCCGATGGTTTTCCCTATTTTTTCATTTATAATTGAAGATCTTTATAATAGAGAGATGATTTTTGGTCCAATGGTTTTTCCTATTTTTTCCTCTAAAAAAGAATATTCCAAATAGATACTATTTTTATTTTAACAGCTTTTATTTATAAAAATTGCATATTAACCCATTTTACTTTAAATTTTGTAACATTTTCAAAAATTATTATTTTTATTTAAATTAAGCATTTATTATTATAAAGAGCATCACATCATACAAAAGTTATAAAATATACTAGATTTTTAAAGAGCAGTATGGAATAAATGAAACAATAAATTTTATTATTTATAGAAATTATCTTTTGCAAATGGTAGTCTCAATATTTCAGAATAAATATTTATACTTAAATTTATATCATTAGTTCTTAAAAATACTTATTCTGTTTATTTTGGTCATAAATAATAGAAATTAAAGATTAAAAAGACAACTTTGCAAATAAAATAGTTCACCTATTTATAGAGGAAAAATAGAGTTTCCCTTATAAATAGAGAAA
The DNA here is from genome assembly GCA_023657505.1 of Camelina hispida. Classification (NCBI taxonomy): domain Eukaryota; kingdom Viridiplantae; phylum Streptophyta; class Magnoliopsida; order Brassicales; family Brassicaceae; genus Camelina; species Camelina hispida. The sequence continues at coordinate 41,946,651 of CP094634.1, read as the reverse complement.
AAAATAACAATCAATATTATAGAGATAAAAATAAAGATGGATTAGAGCAAAAATTACTCTATAATAGAGTTTAGAAGTAAAAATAGAGAACCATTGGAGATGTTCTTAGCTTAATCGTGACGATAATCATGTTGAGTCATCTTTCCAACTAAAATTAGCGAGACTGCATAGTAATTTCTTAAAAATATATTGTGTATTTTTATTGGTTATCTGAGAAAATTACATTTGATCAGATTTTTTTGTTAACATGAAATTTGTTTAAAAACCTCAACCCAATTTATAGAATTTGTTTTGCAAATGAATGTAATATATTATATATACTTGGCTGTTTACAATATATACCTGCTCGTAATGTAATCGTCTATGATTTACTCTGTCTTCGTGTCCGCATATTAGGAGGCCTCAAGTCTCTTATTTGGGCGTACATATGTTGAAGTCGCTATGTCTCATTAGTCCTTCTTTATTCATTTTTGGGGGTCAATTATTCAATGTGTTTTCTTTAACTTGTAAGTTGTAGTTATTTTATTTGTTGATATTGAATTAGGCAGCAGCAACAAAATAAGGTTCCGATTATCATTCTTGCATTTTTAAAATTATATATATTATATGTGAAAACAGGACGTCTAACCAATAATGATAGTTGACCAAAAAAAAATACTGATATACATATATACCATATTAATTTTAGTTGGTGTTATACGAATACGACTAACTTTGCTAAATGTAGAAACTAGTTTCCACAATAATTTTGTTTAAGGGGAGGGGAAACAAATTCAAAGGAGTAATCTCTCTAAGAAGTCGACCTAAGCTTAGGAATTAAAAAAAGAGGTTTAGGTCTCTTGAACTAGAGGTTTTTTGCCAATAACAAAGAGAGAACTGAATTATTGTATTCAATCTTGGATGATTTACAATGGAGATATCTCCCCTTATTTATACATGTTCATAGATTACATAATATATTAACTTTCTTTATTATACGAACTGATATAAAGAAAGTTGCTTCATTTATTGAGTCGGCCGCCGGACGAAGTGGAAGGCGGTTCTTCTTCTTCAATGCTGGGCTTCCCTCATCCGAACAGGCCTAAAATAACCTAATTGAGTTCTTAACCGGATTTCCGGTTAAATAATCGAATTATCTTTCTAGTTTAACTCGGTATGTCGGGGGTGCTAAATCCCGACCAACACTAAAAGTAATATAATATATCAAAACTACTGATTAATAAAGTTGTAAAACCTTAAAATTCGATATACCGACGAATTCCGAATAGGAGAACAAAACTTGTTAGCTAATTCTGTTTCACCGCCAAGATTTCAAATTCTGACTTTAAAAATAACTCTGTTCTAAAGAACTCTAGTTTAAAGTGTTCGCTAGTATACCAGTTACTCCCGGGTAAGATTTATACATACTATCTTTATTGTTGAAGTGTCTTGTTTTTGACTTCCCAATACTCATTGCCCCACTTTTCAACCTTTCTCTCCGCACTATCTTGTTTCTCATAAAACCTCTTGAGCTCATCATCTCCATAAGGCGGTGGCAAGTCACAAGCCACCTTGACGCTGGGAGACATAACCAACGAGTCGTCCATGCACTGCCTAGTCAGACCACCGTCAGTGATCGGACAAGCCATCGTCTCTGAACACACTTCGGTCGCATTTTGAGGCACAGTCACATCCAACTTCATTAGTTTCCCGTAGCCTTGCAACACATACAACATGTAATCATACACATACTTCATCTCTAGGCTCTTCATAATGTATTCACTTCCTTGTCTCCCTATAGCTTGCGCCTATATATAGATTTATAAGATGTATCCATGATTTAAACAAGTATAATTAAGATCTTGGACACTATATGTTGTGACTTAACCTATACTCTAAAACCATATAAACCACATATAAACCACATATAAACCATATAACCCAAGTATCAAATATACTTATACTCCCGATATGTTGCTTACCTTGTCAGTGTTGTTGTTACCCCATTCCACGGCGAACTTGAGATCACCACAGTTCTCGTGAGATTTAATGGGCCAATAATGTTCTAACGGAATCATACCTCTTGCGAAAAAATCGTAATACTTTGCTTTAATCAGTAGAGTCATACTGTCACATGCTAATATATATTTTTTGCTCACCGACCATGCTCGACCTTCTATGTAAATCTTGTACCTTAAATGTCCAAATCCAAACCCCAAAAAAGTTTATAATTATCCAAAAATTAGTCTAAACATGAATAGTACTATTAAATAGATAGTCACTGCATATTTACCTATGGGTGCATTGGTCTTCTAAGTTAGAACTTTGGAACCCTATCTGTCTTTCCGTCTCCCAATCCTGAAACCGCCATTACAATTACATATCAGATTTAATTTGTAGTAAAGTCATGATTTACTATCATGCATATGCTTTTTAGGATATAGAACTATCCACAAATTTTATAACTTAAAGTCGATGCTGAAAATAAATGGGTTATATACCTGCTTATAGAGACGAACCATGGGATCATACTTATCTGAAAAATTACATTTCATAAAGTTTATTCTTTTCAGGGAAACCAGAGGGTTCCCTTTCCAGTAAGCATATGGAACTCTGTCCTTCCATTTAACCCTTTTGTTGGCTTCTCTAATCGCCACAGATAGTTTGGTCCACTCCTTTATATTCACCTCCGGCCTTTAGATATTCCCAAAAATCATAATAAAAAAAAGTATCTGAAAACATATTAAACTAATACGTAAATCATAATTTAGATAAATGAATGTAAAAGAATATAAACAAAACACATACTATACGTACCAGCCCCAGAAGCTCCAATCAGGGAAAACGATGCCGTATGCTTCACGGTTACCACAATACTGAAACAGCGGCGGAGGAGGCCACGTGGCATTTGGTTCTGCTTGCCTAAAGTCTCGTTTCCAAATAGCGGGTTTATCATCGCAAAAGAAGAGAAGCTCAAGATCAGGGACTTGGCCAGGATACATTCTTAGAAGCTGAAGTATCCCCCAGATTGTGAACACATCTCTTGACTCATAAGACTTTTCGTACTGATCAACATACAATCTCCCTGACTTTATCACTAGCCTGAAATGAGCCTTTGGTTTTGCCCTCTCTAGTGTTTCCCTTGTGATTCCTGTCTCTTCCCATACTTTTAGGTCTTGTTGGATCCATCTGAAGTAGTCAGGACAAGTTTCCGAGGACGAGATATTTGCTGGTTTGAATCTGTCTGGGTAGTTTCTTGGACACGTTTGTGTGGTGTTGCAGTTTAATGGGTACGTGATGTTTGTGTTTGTAAATGTCGATATTGATGTCGTCGTCATGTTCATGTGGATTATACTCTTACATATTATTACAAACTATATAAACAGTCAAAAGTCAATATATATGTCTGCATGACTAAAATGACAAAAGATATTATAAAAAGAGTCTTAGTGTATAGTTAGTACCATATCCATCCAAGCACCGAGCATGAAGATGAAGACGATGATGAAGATAGTGATGATGGCTAATTTCGAATGGGAACTCTGTTTTTGATGATATGTTCTTGCCTTCTGATTAAAATTTTTGTTGTTCATCTTCATAGTTACTGTCTGATTCAGATGACTTTGTTTAATTTTTCAGTGGAAAACCCATTTTAAAGAAGAGATTTGATTACATTTGTTGTAATTTGATGTATTGAAACATTAGTGTTTAGTATATTACATTTTAAAATAACAGGTGTTAATGTTATACATATATCTTAACTATATTGGCAATACAGTAATGGCATATATGATATTCACCAATTAATATAACTTCCATATATATTTATATTCTTATTTTCTTTTAAAAATATTTTTACTACATTCATTTACATACATGTTAATAATATCTGCATATTTCTGGAAAATATAGATTGCCAATACACTAAATAGGATGCAAATCATCATTAACAGTTATTATAATCTCATGAATCATAAATTATGTCAGTACATATTAACTTAGATGAATTTTCGTGCAACTGATTATGTTCTGTTTTTGAATAGTTCGTTTTTTTTGTTTAACAGCGAATAGTTCGATTATGCAGATATTAAAGTATCTTTTCCAGAAATATGCAGATATTATTAACAATGGAGTATTTATTAGATAATAAAATTACTTAATTATTTATAATTATACCTACACGTATATTTACTAATGCCGATTTACGAGTAAACAATAGTTAAGAAGTAATTAGATGCCATTATTATTAGTAACCAATTATCTCCTTTGCTGAAAAAAAAAAAAACCAATTATCTCCTTGATTTAAACAATACTATATGCATGTGAATAGTATATGAGAAAAAAAAAAAGAGACAACACACATTAAACTCACGCTTGTAGTTGGTTGAGCTTCTTTTTTTTTTTTTTTTTTTTTTTTTTTTTTTTGTCAGCAGAATACAAGATTGGCTCAAACGAACCAATTAGACGGAAAATTGTTCACAAATGTGATTGGTAGCGATTCCACTCTAGCACGACGCGCCAGTTTGTCCGCTCTACCATTTTGTGATCTTGGTATCTGAATGAGAGAAAATGAAAGGAATTCACCCTTGTCTTCATCAATTTCGTCCAGATACGTCTTGAAAGCAGGCCACTCCGAAGGCGAAGACACCATCTTCACCAAATCAGAACAGTCTGTGAGAAATACAACTTTCTCGTTATCAGCACCAATCATACACCTCATTGCCCAGATAAGGGCTTCTACCTCAGCGTGGAGTGGTGACAAGCTGCAGCGAGAATTAGATACATCCATAGTGGGGGATTCTCCGTCAGGAGAAATACAAAACCATCCTCGTTAGCTGCGGTTGAGCTTCTCTATTGACGAGGATTAGATGTATGAAAATTGGTTTGAGTATTCTAAAAAGATTACAGTTTCCTATAGTGGATGCAACTGGACTTAGTTTATTAAACTCACGCTTGTAAATTTTTTTGGGTGTTGGAGTGATAGTGAGTATCAATTATCAAAGAGGAAGGATAGTGTGTTCATCTACTTATTTTTAATTATGTTTTTAATTTTATTTTGTAATACATTTTTTTTAATGATGGTTTCTCAATAATAAATATAGTATTTTTATTTTAATATTATTTCATTCCAAAAGTAAAACATTATTCATAATTTAAAAATAATTACTAAACATATAAATAATTTGTATAAATACAATTCAACCATAATCATAAATTTGTTATATAGAGAGCTAATAGCAGGTTGTATCTATTTGTTACATTTTTGTTCGTTACTTTTTGTACCAAATTGCGACAGACATAAGTCACATATAGTAGCTATTTGCTACTAATTAACTAGTATTTAATTGGTAACAAATTACCACAATTAGTGATGGAGTTGAAATTTGCTACGACCAAATAATTAGTAATTAAATTTATAGCAATAGTAACAAATATTTTTTTTCTACAAATAATATGTAATACCTACAAATTAAATTGTAACTATACAGAACAATGTCAGTTGGCTAAATTTGATTATCTTTAATATTTTTATACCAAATTTAATTTACAATAGGACCTCTCAAGTTCCAGTACTCATCGGTCCACTTCTCAACTTTTCTTTCCGCACTTACTTGTTTCTTAAGAAGCTTCTTGAGCTCATAATCTCTATAAGGAGGAGGCAAATCGCATGCAGCCTTGACGCTCGGAGCCATAACCAATGAGTCGTCCATGCATTGCCTGATCAGACCACCATCAGTGATTGGACAAGCCATCGTCTCAGAACATACTTCTGTCGCATTTTCAGGCACGGTCACATCCAACTTCATCAGTTTTCCATAGCCTTGCAACACATACAACATGTAATCATACACATACTTCATCTCTAGGTTCTTCATCATGTACTCACTCCCTTGTCTCCCTATGATTTGTGCCTTTATATATAGAGATTAAAACCATCACAAAATAGTTATGACTTATGAGTCGACATAGAACTGCGAAAAAACTAAACGACTGGTGACAGTTTATCACTGATTTATGTGAATTTAAAACTTCTTTGGTTTTATATATTTATATTATAATTGCTTACCTTTTCAGTGTTGTTATTACCCCATTCCACTGCGAATTTGAGGTCACCACATTTGTTGTTTGGTCTAATGGGCCAGAAGTGCTTCATTGGAACCATACTTCGAATAAAAAAATCGTAGTACTCTGGTTTAACCAACAGAGTCATACTATCACACGAAAGTATATACTTTTCGCTCACTGACCACGCGTTTCCTTCTATGTAAATCTTATATCTAAATGTCCATATTCAAATCCAAAAATGTTTCTTAAAATGATTAATATATATAACAAGCAAACGAATTAAAATATAAAGTTATTGAATTGTATTCTCCATACGTACCTGTGAGTGCATTGATCTTCAAGGTTTGATCCTCTAAACCCTGCCTCTATTTCACTCCTCCAATCCTAAGACAACAATGAATTATGAAGTCGTAGTCTATATAGATCACTATTCACTAGTACATGTTATGAAATAAAACTCATTATTAGATAATGCGTGTAAAGTCATTAATTTCAAGTTTCATATTTAATTTCAAGGTTAAATACATATTGAAACTTGTATATATATGGGGAAGATGTTGGAATTGGTGGACATGTAGAGATATATATAATACCTGGACATAGAGACGAACCATAGGATCATACTTGCCGGAGAAGTTACATCTCATAAGATCTCCTCTTATAGGAGAAACATGAGGGTTTCCTTTCCAATAAGCGTACGGATCTCTGTCTTCCCATTTCACCCTTTTGTTCCCTTCGTTTAGTGCCACAGACAACTTATTCCACTCCTTTATATTTAGCTCTGGCCTACAAAAATAATTAAAAAGAAAACCAAAGAAGTCAATGTTTACATCACTTGTTTGTTACGGCCTTACGGGTCATCTGCGTTATATATTGACCAATTTAAAGAATGGTCATACCATCCCCAGAAGCTCCAATCAGGGAAAACGATGTCGTAGGCATCACGGTGACCACAGTAGTGAAACAATGGCGGAGGAGGCCACGTGTCTTTACTGTTTTTCTTAAAGTCTCTCTTCCAGATGGCGGGTCTATCATGGCAGAGGAAGAGAAGCTCAAGATCAGGGATTTGACCAGGATACATCCTTAGAAGCTGAAGTATACCCCAGATTGTGAACACATCTCTTGTTTGAAATGCTTTCTCGTATTGATGAACGTATAATCTCCCTGACTTTATCACTACCCTGAAGTGAGCATTCGGTCTTGCTTTCTCTAGTGTTTCCCTTGTGATCCCTGTCTTTTGCCATACCTTTAAGTCTCGATGGATCCACCTGAAGTAGTCAGGACATGTCTCCGAGGAAGAGATCACTGGTTCAAACTTGGTTGGGTAATTTGAAGGACATCTCTGTGTTGTGGTGCTGTTGAGTGATGTGCAGTTCAACGGGATCTTGATGATGATCTTGGGAATATCTGTAATTGTTTTTGCTGTTGTGGTAGTAGGGGTTTTGTTGGTGTTTCTTGTGAATATTGATGTTACTTGGAATCGATTCTCACCTAATACAAACTATTAACAACACCATGTTATATAATTAAAGATCCAACTTCCAATGAAAAATTTTGTAAGCACCAAAATATGCATGTAATTATTTAAATGGTTCAAAGAGTAGACACAGAGGAAAAACACAAGTAATACATCGGTATAGTAGTAAGTATTCCATATATATGTTTAAATATATCATAGCCTAATCTTTCTCTTTAACGTGTTACTTGAATTAGCCAAAAGAAATAAAAAAGATCATGAGAAAGAGAAAAATTTATACCGTATACATCCAAAAGACAGAGGCACTAAGTATTAGTATAGATACGATATGCTTCAATCTTTGTAGTCTTTATCATAAGTTGTAGCCTTATCTTACGGATGTGATAAGCACAACCTCTTGTATAAATATGTTGGTCATGTGAATAATACAATCATCTTTTCCCAATTCTCTACATGGTATCAGAGCACTGATCTGAAAACCTAAATCTCTCTCGATCTCTTTTCTATTTCTCTCTTTTCCTGCAATCTCTCTTTTTCTTTTCTTCTGCAATGACATCCGAAGTTTCCTCTACCTCTGTTGAATCCTCCCCTGTTTTCAACATCTCCGACCCGGCAAAAACATTGATCTCCTCAACATGGCCAACATCACCAAACTCACGCCAAACAACTTCATCACTTGGCGTGCAAGTTCAATCTCTTCGAGGCTCATGACCTTCATGTCTTCATCACCGATGAAGACAACACGCCTGCTGCAACGATCACCACTGCTACCGCTGCAAACCAACCAAATCCACATCTTGCAGCCTGGAAACGTCAAGACAAACTCCTTTTCAGTGCTGTTCTAGGTTCTCTCTCCCTCTCTGTACAACCGATTGTTGCCCGTACTACGACAACACGGGATCTCTGGCAAACCCTCTCTAGTACTTACGGGAAATCCTCTCGTGGCCACATCCGACAAATCAAGGACCAACTCAAGGATGTTTCTAAAGGAAACAAGTCAGTTCATGACTACATGCGAGACATCATCGACAAGTCGACAAACTTGCTCTCCTTGATGCTCCCCTTCCCCATGAAGATCTCCTTGACTACATAACATCTGGTCTCGGAGAAGAATACAGAGCAGTTGTCGAGATGGTTCAAGGTCGTGATACGCCGATCTCAATCCCTGAGCTTCATGAAAAACTTATCAACAGGGAGAATGCACTCAAGGTCTCTGGAAAAACAGAGTTCTCTGCTCCGGTGACTGCGAATGCAACTCAGTTTTCCTCTCGACAGTCTCACTCATCTTCGCGTGGTGGCTACAACCCCTCACGTGGTGGTTTCCGTCCATCTCGTCCGTACCTTGGGAAATGTCAAATCTGTGGAGTTCAAGGACATGGTGCTCGCAGATGTCCACAGTATAACGCACCATCCCCGACTCCTTCTTACGCACCACACTACTCGCTTCATATCGTGGTCCTGCACCTTGGGCTGCACCTCACCTGCCGCTTCCCACGCCTCAATGGCAACAACAACCTCAGGCTCATCACACAACAAGCTCACCTCACCCCGACCTCTCTCCGTGGCTTCTTGATAGTGCCGCGTCACACCACATTGCGAGTGATCTCTCAAATCTCTCTTCATGCTCCATACACTGGTGGAGAAAACGTTATGGTTGGGAATGGATCGAATCTCCCCATAACTCACACTGGTTTCATCTCTCTTCCCTCTTTCTCACGGAACCTTAAGCTTAATAATGTTTTATGTGTTCCTGCAATGAAGAAAAATCTGATCTCTGCCAACAAACTCTGTCAAAATAACAATGTAATGATTCAATTGTGTCCCTTTACTTTTCAGGTGAAGGATCTACGCACGGGGACAACACTTCTCAGCGGCAAGGCCAATGAAGGTGTATATGAGTGGCCGATCACCGTCCCAAACACTGTTCCAATCTCTGTTTCTGCGTTCAGCTGCTCCAAAACAACACCATCTTCTTGGCACTCTAGATTAGGACACCCTAATTCTCAGACTTTTCATCATATGGTTTCTAAGTTTTCTTTACCTATTTCTGCGTCTTTGTCTTCTCATTTATTTTGCAACTCTTGTTCGAGCAATAAAAGCCATAAGTTACCTTTTTCTACTTCCTCTTTACACTCAAAAGCTCCTCTTGACATACTTTATTCGATGTTTGGACATCACCTGTTGTCTCTGTCGATGGGTACAAATACTATGTTATATTTGTGGATCATTACACCAAATATACCTGGTTGTACCCTCTCAAACAAAATCTCAGGTTGCTCAAATATTTCCAATCTTCAAGGCTCTTGTTGAGAACCGGTTCAAAACAAAAATCACAATGCTCTTCTCGGACAATGGGGGAGTTCCTTGCTCTTAAAGAGTTCTTGGCAACAAATGGAATTTCACATTTCACTTCTCCTCCCCACACTCCTGAGCACAATGGCATGGCTGAAAGAAAACATCGCCATATTGTTGAAACCGGTCTCTCGCTTCTCACCCATGCTTCTGTACCAAACACCTATTGGACTTACTCTTTTTCCACTGCTGTTTACCTTATAAACCGACTTACTACCCCAAATCTCTCTCACTCCTCTCCTTATCACTTACTCTTCGGAATCGAACCTAACTACCACAAGCTCCGTACCTTTGGCTGCCTGTGTTACCCGTGGATTCGGCCGTATGGTCACAACAAGTTCAGTCCGAGATCCACTCCATGTGTTTTTCTAGGCTACTCTCTCACCCAAAGTGCCTATCTCTGCTTAGATGTGTCCACCTCTCGTGTTTATGTCTCTCGCCATGTTCAGTTCGTTGAAACAGTTTTCCCCTTTTCCTCACCAACAAACTCTCCTCTTCCTTTCTCTCCTGAACCATCTACCTCCGACTCTTTTTCTGCGTCTATTGTCCCTATCTTTGATCGGTCACTCACGCTCTCTGCTGCCCCGTCGTGTGATTCTTCACCTCCGAGTATTGAAACACAATCGCTGGGGTCATCGCCTGCTCCTTCCTCTGCATCTTCGGTTGCAGAGCACTCTGTTTCGGCTTCCTCTGGTCTCCCAATAGCACCGCCTCCTCCACAGAACCAACACAGCATGCAGACTCGAGCCAAGGATAATATTCGGAAGCCAAATCCTCGCTATGGTCTCACTGCTGTCCTCAAAGAAATTGAACCGGTTAGTCATGTGCAAGCTCTTAAGGATGAGAAGTGGACTAAGGCAATTCATGCTGAAGCTGATGCTTTTAAGCGTAATGACACATTTGATCTTGTTGATCGCTCCCAAGCAAAGAACATTGTTGGCTCTAAATGGGTTTTTCGTATTAAGCGCAACCCTGATGGCTCTATTGACAAGTACAAGGCTCGTCTAGTTGCCAAAGGCTTTCATCAACGCCCTGGTCTCGACTACCATGACACGTTTAGTCCGGTTGTTAAGCATGCTACCATCCGTGCCGTCCTTGGTACTGCTGTTGGTCGAAATTGGCCTCTGCTCCAGTTGGATGTAAACAATGCCTTTCTCCAAGGTCCTCTCAATGAAGAAGTGTACATGCTTCAGCCACCGGGTCTTGTTGATAAGGACAAACCTCATCACGTTTGTCGACTCAAAAAGGCGGTTTATGGCCTCAAGCAGGCACCGCGTGCGTGGTATAATGCACTTAAAGATTTTTTGGTCAGTCTTGGGTTTAAAAACTCGCATGCCGATGCTTCACTCTTTGTTCTTCGCACAGGGAGCTCCTACATTTATATCCTTGTCTATGTTGATGACATAGTCATCACTGGCTCCTCCGTGACAGACCTCAAGAGTCACTGATCTCCTTGGTGTCGGTTTCTCTTAAAGATCTTGGTCAGCTGTCTTACTTTCTCGGTATGGAGGCTTACCGCACTGCTGCTGGTCTTCACCTCACACAGACCAAGTACATCACCGACTTGCTCCGCAAGACTCACATGGCGGAAGCGAAACCTGTCCCTACGCCAATGGTGTCTTCGCAAGTTCTCTCTCTTTCCTCTGGTGTTCCGCTGTCTGATGGAACTCAGTATCGAGCCACGGTTGGGAGTCTGCAGTATCTTCTTTTAACCCGACCTGACATTGCGTTTGCAGTGAATCGACTTTCTCAATTTATGCACAAACCTACGACTGTGCATTGGGAGGCTGTTAAGCGATTATTACGATACTTGGTTGGAACTCCGGACAAGGGCATCTTCTTCTCTGCTTCGACGCCCACTACTCTTCATGCCTATTCCGATGCTGACTGGGCTGGCTGTCGTGATGATTACTTGTCTACCGGCGGTTACTTGGTGTATATTGGTCGCCAGCCGGTGTCTTGGTCGTCCAAGAAACAGAGTGGTGTAGCTCGGTCTTCGACTGAGGCTGAGTATAGAGCTCTTACTGCGGCGGCTTCTGAGGTGAAATGGGTTGCTTCCTTAATGTCTGAGCTTGGCATTCAGTCCACTACAACACCGGTTCTGTTCTGCGACAACATTGGAGCCACTTACCTCTCTGCGAATCCTGTCTTTCACTCTCGCATGAAGCATTTGGCTCTTGACTATCATTTCGTTCGTGAGCAGGTTCAGGCCAAGCAGCTTCGTGTTGCTCACATTAGTTCCGAAAACCAGCTGGCGGATGCACTCACTAAACCTGCCTCGTCTGCGTTTCGACACTCTTTGTCACAAGATTGGTCTCTGCAAGCGTCGTCCATCTTGCGGGGCGTATTAGTATAGATACGATATGCTTCAATCTTTGTAGTCTTTATCATAAGTTGTAGCCTTATCTTACGGATGTGATAAGCACAACCTCTTGTATAAATATGTTGGTCATGTGAATAATACAATCATCTTTTCCCAATTCTCTACACTAAGGAAGATGATGAAGAGTACGAAGATGAAGACTTTGGTGGTGACCCATGTCTTTGCAAATTTAGAGTTTAGACTCGTTATTGGGGTTTGATGTCTCGGATGATGATGATCTTCTGTGGATTGAACCACGTGCGTGTTTTCCCTCATCGAACAAAAATTACAACAAGAACACAAGAAACAGAGCGTTATGGACTCATGGATCTCTTTTATGGGATGGAAAAAGGAATTAATATAAGGCTTTTAAGATCTATATTAAGTCTTGGTTCTATTCTAAGTTTGATGCATAAGACAGAAGGTTTTAGCCTTTAACTATAAGCTCGATCATGACTGTAACTTTAGTACTGCTGAATTGTTTCATGAAGACTTATTAAGTCAACCTTGATATACCCTATATAATATTATTATATTCTTTGTTTATTAATTTTGAGATAACTAATTCTGTTGATGTTTTTTTTTTTGTTTTTGTTTTTTTTTATTGAGATAGACTCATGGAACCCGTGGGGGATCTTAATAATAAATAAGCAGCAAGGTGAGAAATTCGAAATCATGCATTTTTCAAGAGCAATATATATTTTGAAATAGTTTATCTATACTTTTGAAGATTTTCTATAACAGATGAGATAAGTCATAAGAGAGTTGCGATCAAGATGGGCCAAAAGTTTGAAATTTCTATGAAAGGAAAAAAAAAAGTGGAAAAAAAAATTCAATTGATAAGATATTGGAGAAAAAAAGGTTAAATGTCTATGATGATATTGGAGAAAAAAAAAAGGTTTGGCACTTTGGCAGGATAGACCAAACTGAGGACTAGTTTCTAGCTACCTTATCTTAACATAACATGATAAGTTCCGTAATTAATTAACGTTGAAAAGTTTCACTTCATGCCAAACACAAAAATCACATCATCTTACTTATATATACAAACTAGAATCGATCAAGCTAGCGTTTGTAACGTTCCATATCCTTTTTTGTAATATGTAACCAACGAACTAAAATTCATTTGATTTGCAACTAATTAAGTTTATAAAAACGCAAAGGCGAAAAAACAGAAGAAGAAAACGTCACATGACGACCACTTTTGGTGCTCTACAGCACTCGTAAATTGAATACTTTTCAAGATCCATTTTAATAAATTTTTAATTTTCCACGATAACATAATTAGACCAGGCTGGGGACCGGGTTAGTATTTCAAGTCTTGTCAGTGCAATTTCACCAAAGAAAAAAATAGTCTTGTCAGTGCAATGTCATGTGACTAAGGTTTAATAATCTGTATAATTAGCTGTAGATTCGACTACCCCCTCATTAATTACTTAATTGGAAAAAAAAAATTATATTATATCTCTTTTGATAATCTTTTTTTAAAAGGATCAATCAGATGAGCATATAATAAGATCATAAATATTATCGTTAACTGTAAAACCGTAAAACAATAGTAGGATCAAAGTATAGATAGAAAAAGATATTACATACAAATGATAATGACAATTGAAAACGAAAAAGGAATGAAGGTCTATTGGTCAAAAATCATGAAAGTATTGGTCCTCCCAAATCTTAACAAGACGTGTTAAATTGATTTCCTCTCAAAACTTCTTCTAGAAGTGAGACATTTGTCAAATTCTATAAGCATTCTATCAATCAGCTAAAAGGAAAAATTAAAAATTACTACATTGTGATTTAAAATATAGTATTTTGCTTAATTTATGTTGTATCAATGATAAATCTAATTCACACTTTTATTGCTTAATTTAGATACAAGCTAAACCAAACCAAACTGACTAAAATTTGGACAATTAACAAACATTTTAATTATTTAACGACTCACAGTTATATAGGTTTACTGCTGAAAAATCTTGTTTTGAACTTCCCAATACTCATCTGTCCACTTCCCAGTCTCTCTCTCCGCTCTTTCTTGTTTATCAAGAAAACTCTTCATCTCATCGTCATCATAAGGTTGTGGCAGATCACAAGCCGCCTTGACGCTCGGAGACATAATCAACGAGTCGTCCATGCACTGCCTAATCAGTCCGCCGTCAGTGATCGGACAAGCCATCGTCTCCGAACAAACTTCCGTGGCATTTTCAGGCACTGTCACATCCAACTTCATCAATTTACCATAGCCTTGCAACACATACAACATGTAGTCATATACATACTTCATCTCTAAGCTCTTCATTAGGTACTCACTTCCTTCTCTTCCAATTGCTTGTGCCTATATACCGATTTATTACATCACAACATATATATAAAAATATTAAATATTATTATTGCATGATAACAAACTGTTAGATTCAATTAGATTTTGGATACTATCGTTTAGTTACCTTATCGGTGTTGTTGTTTCCCCATTCAACAGCAAACTTGAGATCACCACAATGATGAGGTCTGATGGGCCAGTAATGCTTCAGTGGGATCATACTTCTTCCGAAGAAATCATAAAACTCTGGTTTAATTAGTAGAGTCATGCTATCGCATGCTAATATGTACTTCTCGCTCACCGACCATGCATTCCCTTCTATATAAATCTTGTACCTTCATTACCATATCCATATCTCAAAAACGGTACTATATATTCTATAGTCAACTGAATTTTTTCAAATCGATCATATTGCAAACATATATACACAGTACACACCTGTGGGTGCATTGATCTTCTAACTTTGATCCTTTGAACCCTGCCCTAGTCTCCCTTTTCCAGTCCTGAAATAATCACGAGAAAGTAATCTAAATCTCCATGTATATAAAACCACATGTTCTTTATTTTAGATTAAAAAAAATTGATAGACGTTTACATGATCAACGTCTTATGGTCCTGACTTATCTCATGAGTAAGTTTTTCATCTACGGTTAATTTTCGAAATCAAACTCGATAAAATTTTTACAACAAGTTTGAATGCGAATTAATTTTTTAAGTCAGGTATAGATAGATAGAGATCTGTACCTGGACATAGAGACGAACCATGGGATCATACTCGTCCGAAAAGTTACATTTCATAAAGTTTCTTCTTGAAATAGAAACCATAGGATTACCTTTCCAGTACGCATACGGAACCCTATCTTCCCATTTTACCTTTTTGTTCCCTTCTTTTATCGCCTCTGATAACTTGTTCCACTCCTTTAGGTTCACCTCCGGCCTATAATTAAATCTTACTAACTTTAGTTTCAGTTTTTATTCATCTTTAATTAATATAAAGTATATAAAAATAAATCTAATATTTTTTGGGGGCTTAAGGATTAGTTAAGTGATTAAAAATATCTTTAACCTATTTTGATTTAGAAATAATTTATTTATACATATACAGTAAAACCTCTAAAAATTAATAATGTTGGGACCAAGACATTTTATTAATTTATAGCGATATTAATTTATAGGTATATTTTTAATTGTTTAATTTTTAAAAAATTATAAATTGAGATAATTTTTGCAAAATAAGATTAGAATTTTTGGATGTTGTAAATTTTATGGTATTGAAATTTAATTTGAAATAATTAAAAAATATTATTGACAATGAATTACAAATATTATAGACAAATTCAATTATACACAGGACATAAATATTCAAATTTATGAATAAGAATATCAATTATCGTATTTTAATAGTCTATCAAACTATCAAAACGTAAATGATGCATATTTAGAAATTGAAAACTTTAAAAAGTTTTAGCTGTTTTATGAAATGTTATAGAATATTTTATATCATTATAGTTTGAAGATACAACATAACAATCTTATTATATAAACCTTGGTTCTCAAAGTTAGTAACTCACAAGATCATGACACGTGTTAATTTTAACGATCATAGATTAAAGTTAAAAACTCACCAGATCATGACACGTGTCAATTTTAACAATCAGAGATCAAAGTTAGTAAATCATCAGATCATGACACATGTCAATTTTAAAAAGTTAGTAACTCATCATATCGTGACACGTGTTAATTTTGACGATCAGAGATCAAAGTTAAATACTCACCAGATTATGACATGTGTCATTTTTAACGATTAGAGATCAAAGTTAGTAACTCATCAGATCGTGACATATGTCAATTTTAACGATAAAAAACCACCGTTTTCGAGTTTGGTAAAACAAAGCATAATATAATTGTAATCTTCTTATATTAAAAACAAAACAACTAAAATAAATATACTATTTGCCATCCATATCAAAGTTTCACTGTTACAAAGATTCTCAACCATTACATGGTAAAATAAATATACTATGTGTCATCTATATTTGGTCATATAATTATATTATATAACCTTGCACATTAAATTTTATGTCTTTGTTTGCACACAAAAATATATATGTCTCTATGGTTAGCCAATTTCGGACACTGAGTACTGCAGCAAGATTTGTGAAGGCACATGCAAAGAAAACAAAGATCATGGAGAACCGTTTGACATACTTAGAAAAAAACTTGAACTAATCTTTTTATTATATTAAAATATTATTATATAAAGTTGGATTTTCAAATTAGCCACATGTCAAATATACTGATGAAATGTTGACACATGTCAAAAATTATTATTTTCAAAACAGCTAATTAAAACAATAACATTAAATCTAAATAAAACTTACATGTTTATATATCTAAATACAAATTCTAAATCAAAAAGAAAAATTAACAAAACTAATATATTTTCCATTGTAAGCTACTTATGTTATACTCCCTCTGTCTCACAAAGATTGATGTTCTATGATTTATTTTTGTCCATAAAGATTGATGTTTTACTATTTTTAATTAATAAATATTAAACTTTTGTAAGTTTCAAGAAGTGATCATTAAGAAAATTTTAAAATCTCAGTAGTCATTGGTTTATAAAGATATAATTCTTTTCTAATAGGAAAACAATCATTATTTCTTAACTTGTGTGAAATACCTTAAACATCAATCTTCAAGGGACAGAGGAGTACGTGTTTTCTCAATAAGATTTTAACATGTATAAACAAAAAATAATTCACTAAGCATGTATATTATTATTAATAAATTATGTCAAAAGAATAAGTTCAGAATAATTAATAAATTATCCCCCTCTCCATGATATCGTCGCCTACTTTTGATTCGGGTAAAAATAAGTTGAGAATTTATGATTTGAGAATATTTGAGACGAGATCATAACTTTAAATTGTTTTAGTACAATTGGATATTTGAAGAGTTTATAGGGCGTTGATCCTTAACGTGATTATGACATATGTCATGTTTTGGATTGTATATAAAGTTTCTATTTTGTATATCTGAATTGTCTAAGACTTATATATACCATCATGATTATAATTTTCAAATTTTTATTTTTTATTATATTATATAGAATTTCTTTCAAATTTTCAATTTTTATTGGGTTAATCATAAAATCATTGTAATTGAGTAGATAATTTTCACCAGTTGTTCATCCAATATATTTGGAGTAAAAAAATTCATGGTTAAAGAAATTATGTCACAAAACAATTTTAGTAATTATAAGAACTATAATTATAAAAAATGAAAGTAAAGCAACATAAAATTTGTTTAATTTGTTTAGAAGACATTTAATAGGTGGTGATAAAGAGCATACTTAACAATAAAATAATTTTGGGTGTAAGAACATATTTTTAGTGGTAAAACATAGAGTAAAATTGTATGTGGTTACTTATTAGATGTTGCTTTGATGAATTTGTTGCATGTAAAATATTTTGTGAATAAGTTGTGAAACATTTTTGAAATTTGATAATAATATTTGTAATGATGAATATTTGGCAAAAGTTTTAGTGGGATATAATTTAGCTTTAAATTATTATAATATATTAAAAATATAGAAATATAAATAAATGTATGAAGGTAAATACAAATATTCTCTAACGTAAATTATTTATATATTTACTTTAGAAAAAAATTTCTTTATATATTTTTGAAAATTTGTTTTAGATTTAAAATTTATTTTTTCAAATAATTTTTAAATCCGCACATCGTGCGGGCCCTTATCTAGTTATTTTATAGATATGAGTTTTAAGAGAAACATACTTTACGATATCAGCATATATATATATATATATATATAAATTTACATAATTATTAATTTATGATATTATTGGGACCATATTTTACATGGGGATTTCAAAAAAAATTATTATCTTATTATCTTATCGAATTTTGTTATTTTTTATACTGTCCCAACTTGGGAGTAGCAAAATTTATTAATTTATAGTATTTATTAATTTATAGAGTATTAATTTATAGAGATTTTACTGTATTACTTCGCTATTATTAATTGCTATTATAATTTATTTATTGGGCTATATATTTAGTATCTATATAACTGGTTAGATCAGGGGAGCTCCTAATCCGAAAAATATTTGATTTGATTCTAAAAACACTTACGTACCAACCCCAAAAGCTCCAATCAGGGAACACGATGTCGTATGCATCACGGTGACCACAGTAATGGAACAACGGCGGAGGAGGCCACGTGGCGTTGTCCTCTTGTCTAAAGTCTCTTTTCCAGATACCGGGTTTATCATGGCAGAGGAAGAGAAGCTCAAGATCAGGGACTTGACCAGGATACATTCTCATGAGCTGAAGGATCCCCCAAATAGTGAACACATCTCTTGTTTGGAATGCCTTATCATACTTAAGAACATACAATCTCCCTGATTTTATCACTAATCTGAAATGAGCAATTGGTTTTGCTCTCTCTAGTGTTTCCCTTGTGATTCCTGTCCCTTCCCATACCTTTAGGTCTTGTTGGATCCATCTGAAGTAGTCAGGACAAGTTTCCGAGGAAGAGATATCTGGATCGAGCTTGGTTGGATAGTTTGAAGGACATGTTTGTGTGGTGTTACTGTTGAGTGATGTGCAGTTTAATGGGATCTTGATGATGATCTTGGGGATAGTTGTCTTATTGGTGTTTCTTGTTGATATTGGCGATATCTGGATTCTACTCTCGGTACCTAATACAAACTAAATAATCGTAGGCATTATCAATGCGACAAATAAAAAATAATGTAATACAAGAATCACAAACTTATAGGTACTGTTTTTTCAATGGTGTGTTTTTGTTTGCTCAAGTCTCTTTGGTCTAACTAACGTACGGTAACCTATATTTCAATCGTTTATATCCTTATTATGTTTTTTTTTTTTGCAATTCACTACATTCACATGACATTGTCATTCCTGAAATAATTATATGCATTATATACCATAGCATTCTAACAAAGAGATAAAAGTGTATACCATATCCAACCAAGAAAGAGAAGCACCAAAGAAGATGATGAAGAAAACGAAGATGAAGATTGTCGTTGTGACCCATGTCTTTGCTAATTTAGAGCTTGAACCCACAACTTGGCTTTGTTGTCTCTGATGATGATATCCTGTGGGTTGAGCCACATGTATGCTCTCTCCCATCGACCAGAAGACGAAAAGAAAGATAATAAGATCTAGAGAGAGAGCTAGAGAAGACTAGCAAAAATTTTAGCGTCTTAAAGTGAACACATAGCTCACTTCTCACGGGTCTCTTTATGAGGTTGAAAATAAATAAATTAATAACTTTTGGGGCTGAATCAATACACAAAGATATAAGTTTAAGGCTATGCTTATGGGATTAGGATCAGTGATTAGTGCGGAAGTTATGAAGACTTTACGGAGAACTAAAGCGAACGAAGCCTAATTGAGTCAAACTCTTTCAGCCTCTAACGTTGCGTAAATTAATTTTTTATTTTATTTTCACCATTTATATATATTTTTTTTTTTACCTCAAAAACACCATACTTTTATTACTCAAGTTCGAATAGGTTGGTTTCTAACGCCAACCACTCCGAAACCACGAAGTTAACATGAGAAAACAGAGTACTTCGTGTCCGAGCGCCCTTTGCAATGTGGTCAGCACGAATGTTTATAGTTCTAGGAATATGCGAAATAGAAAACACAGAAACTTATCTCGTAAACTAAAAAAATTATCTAATTCCATGTTAATTTTATACTTTTATAGAATATAGTTCGATGTTAATTTTATGCTTTTATAGAATATAGTTCGATGGTAATTTTATTTTCATGTATATTTTCTTAGTTAACTAAGACTCGTTGCAACTAAGTTAATTAACAACGCAGAACGGCAAGGAGTCGGCCAATACTTCCACTCGTAATTCGTAATGTAGTATGTAGTAGTACTATTTTTTGGTATCTTTTTGAAAATAATCCCATTTTATCAGGATTAAAAGTAAAACCGAGGCCCCGATTTATATTTTATAACTAATATCACCGACACATGATTAAGGTATAGGAATCCGTAATACTAAGCTTAAGATTGTCAACCCCTCGTTAACTACATAATTTGAAAGACTTTATACATTACTTACGCATGGTAGTATATTATGTTTTTTTGGTGTGATATCCCTATATAATAAAACAGAAATACACAACTTTTTTTTGTAGATTATATAATTTTTATAAGTTAATTACAAAATAGGTTATAAATTAAATATAGGTTGGTTACAACAAAAAAAGTTATAGATTAATTAATCAATATGTGGGCTATATGAATACATTTAAGAATATCTTAAAGAATTTTATTGAAGAGAATATTCCAATAATTTATACAATTTCCAAAATAAAGTCCTTATTATTTCATGTATTGTTATAAAATATATACTTTTAGACATAAAAATATACTGTTAGGCGTAAAAATGAATAAAATCATGGCAATTTATCACACTTAATCGTGATTTCTGAAATTTTATTGTGTAGTTGAAAATACCTAAGTACGGGTCATATTAAAAAACTATCACCAAACATGTTCGAAAAATAAAAACAAACAACAAACATAACCATTTACCATACACAAAATTACAAAATTAACAGTATAAAACTTATAACATAGATGTTTTTTGATGTCATCATATTTACCATATGATTTTATTGCATAATGTTTTATCTAAAAAATCTTTTAAAAACAATCATATAAATTATATTTTATTCTAAAATTATAATATAAATAATAAAAATTTCAACCCGTAATCGCACGGTCCAGTGTAGTTGTTAGGTATTAGGTAAAGCGTTTAAACCAACATTTGGAATTTATCTAACATGTTTATTAAATTTATTAATTATATGTAACCTATAGTTAAGAAGATCGGCTAAAATCAATGTTGGGAGATCGACGAAAATCATAATTCTTTCTCTATAATCAAATCTCGTTTGTAACTAGCTCGTAATTTAATTCGATTTTGCTATTTACAACAAAAAAAATTAAGGGTTCTTGGTAAGATCTTGAAAGTATTGGTCCTCCCATAAGTCAACTTGACGTGTTAAATTAGCTTTTCTCTCAAGAACCTCTTGTAAAACCAGAGGGTCATAAGGAGGAAGCATCTCACAAGGAGATTCTTCACTTGGAGACGTTACCATAGACTCCGCCATGAAATCTCTCCACCGTTCCGTCGCGGCACATCCCATACTATCGGGAGTGATCTCCTCGGCATCCAAAGGAACCTCAGGCTTAAACTTCAAGAGCTTGGCATACTCGTTGAGTAAATGAAACATGTAGTCATACACATACTTCATATTCACCTCCTCTCTTATAAATCTACTCCCCATCTCTCCTATCTCACGAGCCTACACAACAACAAAAACAAGAGTTAATTTGATACAAATCGAACTTAAAGGTCAAATGTAATAAATCTTTAGTTAAAAATGGACCTTGTCCACATGGGTATTGCCCCAATGTACGGCGAATTTAAGAGAAGTACACTTGGAATCGTCTCTTATTGGCCAATAGTGTTGTAATGGCATCATTCCTCGTATATAAAAATCGTAGAATCTTGGTTTTACATATAATGTCATTGAGTCGCATGCCATTATGTATTTCTCACTAACCGACCATGCCCATCCTTCTATATATATCTTGTATCTGTTACATATTCCCCAAAACCGTGCTTAGAAAAATCAAATCATGTATTCTCATACCTAAAACGTACTAAACGTGTATAGTAATACTCCTTTTTTTACCTGTGGGTACACTGGTTCTCTAGTTTGGAGTTCTTGTATCCTTCTTTTGTTTCCTTATCCCAATCCTTTAACAACCATTATCCAAATTCAGATAACTTATCACATACTATGAATATTTATATCATAATCTTTTGTACAAACCTGAATATAGAGACGAGTATTCCACTCTTCATGTTCTGAAACATTACACTTGAGAAGATCTCCTCTCGTAGGATCAACATAAGGATTGCCTCTCCAATAAGCGTACGCCACGCGATCTTCCCATTGTGTTATATTGTTCCCTTCTTTAATCGCCTCAAGCGAATTTTCCCAAGGCTTTACGTTCACTTCAGCCCTGGCCCATTAAAAGCCCATATTTATAGTCTTCTTAAAAAATAAAAAATAAGCCCAGTAATGTGGTTGGGTTGGCTTACCAGCCCCAGAAGGACCAATCAGGGAAGACAATGTCCAAGCTGGCGTCATCAGAACAGTAACGGAAAACTGGAGGTGGTTCTTTGTCTGGTTGACCTATAAAGTCATCAGATCGGACGACGGGACGATCATCAGCGTCGAACATAAGGTCGAGATCAGGTAATCTCCCAGGGTACCTCCTTAACAACTGTAGGATTCCCCACAGAGTAAAATCGTCTCGTGTTTGGATTGACTTCCTATATCTCTTAACGTACGCTTTCCCGTTACGTATGACCAATCTAAAATGCGCCGTCCTGCTCGCTTCTTCGACCATCCTTTTAGTTATCCCCGTTTCTTTCCACGGCTTCAGATCCTCGTGGATCCAACGGAAATAAGAAGGACACGTGGGTTGTTGTTTTGAACGGTTTGGATTTAATCTCGAAGCGCTATTATACTGAATTTGATGTGATTGGTTAAGTACGGCGTCGCATTGGTATGGGAATATAGGTTCGTGTTTCTTTGTTATTAGCTTGGAACCTGCAAGAACATTCTGAAAGATAGAGAAGGTCAACGATTATACTTTATTTAGCTACGTACTGAGATCTGTATTGAAAAGAAAAAGAAAAAAAGAAATCTAAAAGTTTGAGTTTTTTGGATATAAAAACTCACAAAGTCGTGTAAGCCCAAGAAGTCTAAGAGGGTAGCTGAAATGAATAGAGAAACGACGATGAAAACAGTTGCTTTCATGATGCCTTTCCCAGGGAACGACGACACCGAGTTATGTCGACGTTCTTCGTTGTTATTCATCTGCATTTTGTTTCTTTCTGTTGTTGAAGCACAAAGTAATGTTCAATCTTTTAATATATGTGAATGTGATAGAGAAGATTTGAGAAAGAATCGAGCAAAAGACTAATTTATTAGGAGTATATAGGAATCGATCGAGTCCCAAGCATTTTGGATTTTTCTTATTCTTTTATGTGTTGATTTGTGATTTAATTATGGGTTTTTGGTTGGCTCACTTATGCACGTTTCTTCAACTCCTGATATATTTTAGGTTACCGACATCAATAAAACCCTAATATATAGTTTTTTAATACTACTCACTAGACTACAATTTCTCGTGAGCTAGTGGGCAAGTCCCCTCCCTTAGTTTAACGTGGTGTTAGAACTGAGAAGATAAGAAGATAAGGAGATAGAGAAATGAGCTGAGGAGAGATAACGACCTCTGCGGCCGTAGAATAGAGAGAGATAAGGAAATGCTTACAAGATTTGACTTATTATTGAACCCTCTACTTCTCCAAGAGGTTCTCCTCACGATCTTCTCCTGACTCCTTTAGCCACTTCCAGTAGTCTCTCTTTCCTTTCTTCCACTGGTTCTCTTCTTCTTCTTCTTCTTCTTCAAGTCAATATATTCTAAGTTCCAACTGGCCACAAGTACGAGTGAACGTGGCCCTATAAGTAGTAGCGTATCTAACTTCGGCAAGTCTCAGTCTCATAGAGACATTAAGATCAATAGTTTAAG
Source organism: Camelina hispida (assembly GCA_023657505.1). Classification (NCBI taxonomy): domain Eukaryota; kingdom Viridiplantae; phylum Streptophyta; class Magnoliopsida; order Brassicales; family Brassicaceae; genus Camelina; species Camelina hispida. Next base: position 41,922,407 of record CP094634.1, on the reverse strand, counting down.
ATCCACTGTCAACTAATCTATATTCGTCCATTTAAGGGCCTTGTATAATTATTACAAACAAAGAAAAAATCTTTTAAAATAGTGCACATGAGGTATACGCAAAAAATATAGGAGCTAAATCTGTGATTAGGCCTTTCTAGAGCTTCCTTGCTTCTTTCCCCCACTAAAAATAACATTTTCGTAATAATAGTGTACATGTTCTATACGGTTACAAGACAAATGGCACTAAATTAAAAACCGTTTAATATTTTGTTTGAACTAGAATGGTAACCCCCAGTACTACAAAATCATGAAATTATGAAGCCTCTATAAGAAGGTTTCTCAAGCATGTCTGTATATATCTACAGAAACAAAATGGAGTTTCGTGTAGTTTAAGTCAACAAAATCTTGTCGAGTAGTTGTCTTTTTGGTCAACAAACTTTGTCCGGTAGCTTATGTTATCTTTTTTCGAAATGGATAATCAATCTCCTAACTAATATGAAATCGGCCCAATCAAATCAGGCCCATCTACTATTGCGCGTATCATACACGCATTAAAAAAAAAAGGATAACCTCCACGCGCCAAACAAAACAACTCATCAGAAAGACATGCTGCTGCACTCTTGTATCTCTTCTACTTATTACGTATCTGTCTCCAGCGTGTCTTCCTCCACGTCATGCTTTTGTCCCGACATAATATTATTATTATTATAAACAGAAGAAGATCCACTTAATTATTAGTATTTGATTATTCTCAAAACAGTCTGTATTTTTAGAATTATTAAAAAAATGCTTTGTTACAACAAAACTGTTGACATGATTTATTATTAGCGTGGTAGTATTTGTTTAACTAACCGTAATTACCTGTCTGTCGGCAAGCTGACTTTTGTGCACAAACCGTAGGATCTGATGACTTTATAAAAGATCAACGGATGTGAAAATAAGATAATTTTAAACAAAAGAAAACGCTGTAAAATACGCTACACGGTATCAGCTAATTGTAGTATACAGTATAAACCTCTTTCTGTTGCTTTGAAACAAAATAAAATATACTAATCGAATTATTCATTTTTGTCATTTTCGTTTTTGTTTTTATTTTTATTTTTATTTTTTTGTTTCTCTCTGTTTCTTCGGCTGAGAGACTATGGCGGAGGAACAGAAGATAGCGTTAGAGACAGAGTCTCCAACCAAGGTTACGGCTCCAGCTCCGACTCCGACGGAGGTTCATACTCCAGCTCCTGTTCCAGCTCTGGCTCCGGCGGAGGTTCCTACACCAGCTCCTGTTCCAACCCCGGTTCCGGCTGATGTCACGAAAGACGTTACGGAGGAGAAAGTTCAAACACCATCTCCGGAGCATATTACCGATGACTCCAAAGCCCTTACCGTTGTTGAGAGTAAGTTTTTTTTCTCTCTCTTTAGGCATAATACTAATGATTAGTGCTCTTTGATATGCTTCTGCTTTGATGATAAATTATGTTTATATGATCTGTATGCGTCTGCTCGTGACTCTCTTTTGTGTCAAGTTTTGGGGTTTCTTTTGTTGTTTATGTTGTTATTCTAATGAAATGAGAATCTTGCAGAACCTATTGAGCCTGAACCAACGAAAGCTTCGTCTGCTTCTCTCGATAGAGGTGAGAGCTTTAAACAACAATTAAACCTTATGTGACTAGTTTCTGGTTGTGTGTATAAATGTTTTGTGGAAGTTGTTACTGAGCTTTTCATTTGTGTTGTTATTGTAGATGTTAAGCTAGCTGATTTGTCAAAGGAGAAGAGATTGTCTTTCGTCAGAGCGTGGGAAGATAGTGAAAAGAGCAAAGCAGAGAACAAGTAAGAGATATGTTTTTATGATCGTTTAGGTTCTTTTGTCTGATTTTTGCTAACAAATTGACATGGGAACAGAGCTGAGAAGAAGATCTCTGATGTTCTTGCTTGGGAAAACAGCAAGAAAGCCGCTGTTGAAGCGCAGCTCAAGAAAATTGAGGTAAACTTGGGATTATAGAAGTTTTGATGTGATTGAGATAGAAAGTGTATTTTAAATTTGAAATGTGTTTTTGGAGTGTAGGAGCAACTAGAGAAGAAGAAAGCCGAGTATGCAGAGAGGATGAAGAATAAGGTTGCAGCGATTCACAAGGAAGCAGAAGAGAGGAGAGCAATGATTGAAGCTAAGCGTGGAGAAGACATTCTCAAAGCTGAAGAAACTGCTGCTAAATACAGAGCTACTGGAATTGTTCCAAAGGCTACTTGTGGATGTTTCTAAATCTTGGTTTTTTCCAATACATGTTTCTTTGTGTGTGTTTTTTCAACTGTAAAGTGTAACAATTTGTGTCTTCTTCTCTTCATATATTTATGGCTTTGTATTGATCTTGTTTGTATATTAATTTTGTGTGTGGAAAAACTTCAGAGTGAAATATTTGTTCATTGTTTCTCTTGTGCTATTTTTTTTCAAGCATTATCAAAGGGATCATCAAGAGAAGATTGATGCTCAACTCATTAAGGATCAAGAAGGTTTCTTCTACTAACTAATGCTACTTTACATCTCTACTTCTGAAGACCAAAAAGAACCAAAGTTTGGACTTTTCTTACTACATTTCCATAAGATGATTAGAATTTAGAACCTATTGAAACAGCACCAACGTGAGACTCTGTGTAGCTGTCAATGTTCTCTTCCAAGAAGCTCATATCGTCATCACTTATTGGGAAATCAAGCAGAAGTTGAAGAGCAGAGTCTGTTGAGTCATCCTCGAGATTATTAGAACAAGGGGAGTAGTAATCAGAACCATGAATCGCCACAGTAACCTCTTTCCCTCCAAAAGACTTTGTTGAGCTCTTTTGAAGTGCAGATGAGGAAGATGTTGTCCGAGAGCAAGGGCTTTGACTAGTAGTAGTTGTTGATTCATCTAAAGGAGCAAGATTCCTGAAAGCTTCACCAATCTCAGAGTTCCATATGCGTAAGAAGTGATCACAGTCGGTTTTAACAGCTCCACCACCAACGGAAGAAGGACAGAAGAGCATTGATTCTCTAGAAAGCCTTGCCTCAGCTTCAACTCTAGCACTTTCCCATTGAGCCATGTGGCGAGTTGTGGGAGAAGATGGAGCTTGTTTTGGTAACCCGAATGAAGTTATTGGCTCATGGGTTTTAGGATCAAGACCCATAGATAAAAGACGCTTCTTCAAATGAGTGTTCCATAAGTTCTTGATCTCGTTGTCTGTTCTTCCTGGAAGCTGTGCTGCTATAGCAGCCCACCTGACAGAAAGAAAGAATAGAAATCAGACAATGTTGAAGAAGCTAGAGAAGAAGAAGAAGGTGGAGAACAACAAGTACTAAAAGACCTGTTTCCGAGAATGGCATGAAGCTGGACAACAAGTTTCTCTTCCTCAGCAGTGAAAGGACCTCTCTTTATGTCTGGCCTTAGATAGTTTGTCCATCTCAGTCTACAACTCTTTCCACAACGAAGTAAACCTGTTTTCTCATGGCCAAAACAAAACTTATTAAGATGAAACCCCCTTTTTGAAGCTTCACTCAAGAACCCTAGTTATGGAGTTTTCAGTAAAAAGCATGATGTAAAGATGAAAACTTTCTCCAAAATCTCTCACTCAAGAATCTAACAGAGTGGAAAAGAGGAAGAAGAAGATGAGTTTTTAGTTTACCAGCTTGCTTAGGGAGTGTTCTCCAGCTACCATGGCCATTTTTTGGATATGAGCAACAAGAATCTCATCTTCATCAGCAGTCCATGGACCTTTCTTCAAACCTTTCTTATCACAACAAGGTGTTCTTCCCATTTTGTTGTCCTTCACCTCACTAAAACAATAGCTCTTTCTTTTTAATTGAACTTCAGAGGGAGAGAGAGAGACGAAACAATTGAAACAGCTAGTAGACTTTTAGACTCATTATAGAAGATAGGAGGATCAAAGAGAGAATTTTTGAAATTAAGGGAAAAATAAAGTATGAATGTCTTTTTTTTTTTTTTTTAATTTGGTCTGGTTTTAATGTCGTCTAGATGAAATAAAAAGCCAAAGGAAGCAATGAATTTACGATCTATGTTTCTCTTGATACCTATATAGTATAGTAGTAGTAGTAGTAGTTATTTATATATATATATAGGGATATTATTAGAGAAAATGAAAAATAGTAAATAAATACGATTGTGTGTGGGAATAGAGACACGAAAAAAGGACGATCAGCGAGCTTCGAGCCGGCCCTGAGCATTTAATACACGCAAAAAATTCGTACAACCATTTATTTAGATTTGTATTTAATGTTCATGACAGCAACAACAGGTCGTTCAAACAAAGAACAACAAAAAATCATGATTGCAAATATTTGGACCCTTTTGTTTAACATTTTTCCAAATTTTGCAAACAATAAATAGGGTTACCCTATACTGTGTTTTTGTAAATAAATCCTAGTAATCTTATAAAAGCTTCATCATAGCTTCAGATGAATATTTTTGTGAATTAGGGGATTCTTTTTAATCTTGAAGGTGTGTAAATTATGATTGATATGATGAGTATGACCCCAAGTTTTGATGTCGAAAACAGCTAAGGGGAAAAAGTAAAGAAGAAGTGGGCTAGGGTTTGAAAAATTGCAAGAAACAGGAAATAAAAGAGCATTAATGGCGGATAATACGAGACATCCCTCTTTAGCCGGGAAATAAAAAAAACAGAGAGAAACATTTATTGTTATCTTAGAAGAAAAAAAAAAAAATACTCATGGAGAGAAGTTGATAAAGAAAGGAGCAGGAGACGACAATGACTTGTTGTAGGAGCTAGCCGAAGGAAATGAAATGTGATGTGACAAACACGTTTTAATGAAAAAAATTATAAACTAAAAAACGAAAACATGGTTCATTTATTAACAATTGACTATTTTTATATTACTATTACATATATTTTCTTCTACTGTAAGAGTTATTTTTGTCGAAGTTTCTGTGCTGAGCTTTTTACTCCAAATTTCACTATTACTAGTTTTTTCTTATAAGAAAATTAATTACAGAGTCATAAAAGAATCCAATAGAGAGTGGACACGTAATGTAGATATAGGCTTAGGGATCACAAAAGAGTCAAAGATAGAGAAGCAAAAGATACTGTTTGTGTAAGGGACCTTGCTGACATATCAGTGGGGTCCAATCATAAATAAATGTGGTCAGCTACAAGTCAAAAACCCCATATACTTACTATACTATGTGTTGTTGTTTCGCAAATACGCTTCTTTTTTCTGCTACATATGTTTCATAAATGTTTATTTTCATGAAAGAATTAAATGAAATCATATCATATCTATTCATCAAGTAAGGAGATATCTCCACCGCAATAAAATTTTAGATTCTGAATTGAGATAACACTTACAAACATGATTTGCCAACACTTAGTTATAAACATTACGGATGAAATATGTAAAATAATTACTGAGACCTAAAATACTTGGTGAACTACACCAACCAACTAGAAGAATAACAACAAGCATGAGGAAGAAAGAAACACTTTTGAAAAATCAAAATAACTTTTTTATGGAAGTACAAAAATAAAATAAACAAAGTGTAACTTTCATGATATAGAAATCCTAAATGTGCTGAGGCCCATAGTTCCAAACAAAGCCCAACACAAAAACAAAACAGAGAGGAGGGTCATACGTGAGTTCCGTCATACGTTCTATCTTTTATTACTAGCCAAGTCAAAGAGGAGTCCATAGTGCAACGTAAAAAGGTTTCATTGAACCAGGAAATTTAAAAAGTCTAGAGAGAGAGATTAGAAACCAAACCAACTCTGTAACGAGTCTTTCTTTACATGAACATGCCTCATCTCCTCCCCATCGAGCTTTGAGAAACACCTGAAACATTGGGACACATTGGTCTTAAAGATGAAATCTAGCTAGTTTTTTTTTATTCTGTTTCAATATTGTCTTGACAAGCTAAGAGAGAGATTAGTCTTTACCATTTTAATCGACCCGTGTCTCTCTTCAGGTGGAGAAACGTTTCATGCACGGTTTAGAAGTTTACTGACAGTAGATTGCTTGATCGATATTAGAAGGAATTGGTTTGATTTCAGTCCCAAGTTCTTGCTCAGTCTGATACCTGTTTTCAGAACATGATAAATGGCTAAGAAAAACTATAACGGAACAAGAATCCAGTTAGAATAGTGGAAAGAAGGAAAGACATACATTTTGAAGCGGTCCTCGTATGTTACCAAATTCACAGCCAATCCAAGGTGTCCAAACCGTCCTGACCGTCCCACCTGAGCATTTCACAACATGAAGTAAGAAATATGAGGATGTACTTGAGAGAAGCTTTTCATTGATCATAAACAAATTTTGTTTCAACCTACCCTGTGTAGATACGACTCAGAAGTCCTAGGAAAATCAAAGTTGATCACTACATTCACAGCTTGAATGTCTATTCCACGAGTAAACAGATCTGCACAAGTCATTTTCACAATAAGTCAAACCATCATCATCATTATCAAACTACAAGTGGTCAATGTTTAAAGTACATGCTTGACAAACACAAAGCATACCAGTGCAGACGAGATTCCTGCAAGCACCATTGCGGAACTCATGGAACACTCTGTTTCTATGGTCTTGAACCATCTTTGCATGAATGTAGAAGCATGAATAACCAAGTTCTGTGATTTTCTTAGCCAACAGCTCCACTCGATTGACAGAATTGCAAAAAATTATCGATTGATTTATTTGCAGCTGGGATAAAAAAAAAACATAACTAGTTTAGAACATCCAAATCAAGTGCCAAATACTTCTATAGTTAAAGGGATATGTCTAGACATCTGACCTTAGAGAAAAGTGTGTTGAGGCAGTGAACCTTCTGTCTTTCTTCAACAAAGGCATAATACTGTGTGACACCCACAAGCGTGAGTTGATCCATGAGATTGATAACATAGGGCTTCCGGAGATGGCGATCCTTAAAAGCCTTAACAGTGACAGGAAATGTGGCGGAAAACATCAAAAATTGACGATTTTGTGGCAGAAACTGTATCAGTTCCTCTAGAGAAGGTTGGAATTCTGCAGACAAAAGCTTATCGGCCTGGGAAAAATCATTTGTAAGGAGTCAGAAACATTGAAGCTTATGACGCAATGAAACATAATCAACATCAGGTAGATATAGAAATAGAAGAAAGAAGGCTTAAGGGGTAAATTACTGTTAGCAGTCGTAAGTATTAATACGCATAAGTATAATACGATACAATCAATTCTGTTGTATCTTCAACAGAGAGGATGCAAGGCAAAATTAGGAAATTTCAGTAATCCCACAGTTTTTTTTTTCATCGATTTAACCAATAATGACATGAAGAACATATACTTGGGGAGCCATATCACAAAGATATATTAAGACTTAAGATCAAGATATTAGGAAAAGCTATCAGGAGCTCACCTCATCCATTACAAGCATTCCACAGTCTTTCAAAACACACACACCCTTTTTTGTAAGATCCAATATTCTTCCAGGAGTTCCAACCAACAGATGTACAGGTTGATGTAGTCGCATGATATCATCTCTCAGACTGGTACCGCCAGTGGTGACCATTACCTGGATATTCAAATACTTGGAAAGCTCCTTGCAGACCTGTGATGTCTGAAGGGCCAGTTCTCGCGTTGGCACTAGAATCATGGCTGCATAAAGAAGATGGAACAACAAGTGTTGCAAAGACAAACTCAGTCAGTCAGTAACTATTTTTCACAATATAAAAAGAACCTAGTCATTGGTTTCACTCTACTGGGCATAGACAACTGATCACAACAATAAAAAGAAATAAAAAGGGTAGCAGCATACCTTGAATAATATTGTTATTTGGATCAATTTTCTCGAGGACAGGAATGCAGAAGGCACCAGTCTTTCCTGTACCGTTTTTGGCTCTAGCAAGTATATCACTACCAGTTAAAGCAATTGGAATGCTCTCTTCTTGAATTGGAGATGGCTTCTCAAAACCCTTCTCATATATTCCCTTTAACAGATCTCTTTTCAGAAAGTAATCTTCGAATTCATTTCCTTTAGTAGCGGTCACATCCTGCAGACAATATCAAAGACAATGTTCATCACAAACAATAATGCTCAAGAAAGCTCCTCAAGATTCATAATCACTATATGAAAAAAGAACTCTGAAGAAAGTTCTTAAGGAAGCCATACCGTAGTCTGATAACGTGTGTCAGGAGGTGGGAGCCTTAACGTTGCCTTCCAATCTTGGCCACTGAGAGTAACAGAGAATCCATCAGCAAACAAAGACATATAACTTCACCTCAAATCAAAATCATTACTCAATTGAATCCAAATCTATCCATAACGTAATCACTACTTGTTTCCAAGAACAGGAACTTACTTAGGTTCGCTGCTAGCTTCGGATTGAGACGTCTTCTGAACCTCATTAGCAGCGTTATTGGCGTTTCCAGGAATCTGAGGGCGTCTTGACCACTGTTGCTGTTGCTGCTGCTGGTGCTGCTGTTGTTGTTGTTGTTGCTGCAGTTGCATCTGCTGAGGGTTCTGGGGATAGCCGCGCTGAACATACTGCTGATCTTGAGGCTGTTGCTGACGATACGACTGATGATGATAATCTGGATTCGGCGGCGCACCACGTCCGGTTCCAACACCCGGTGGATACCTTCCTCTGTTATTATTATTCATCACAAATCTCGATCTCGAAAACTAAAAGACACAAAACAAACCCTAAATCGACCTTTTACAAAAAACTACGAAAGAATCTGAGAGAGTTTACACAAGAGAATGCTCGTACAAAAACCTAAGGGGTTCTAAAGAAACTGATCCGTGGAAACAAACTCTAGGCAAAGATCGGGAATGCTCAAATAAAACCACAAACCGGTCCGCCAGAAAGGGAAGAAAAAAAAAACGAATCGAGAGTTCCGATTGATATTATCACAACACAAATCCGAAGAAGAGAAGAGAGAGAAAGTGAATTAAGAGAAAAAAATTTTCCCGAGAAAATTTTTTATTGAGTGGTTCGGTTACAAAAGGGAGGAAAGTGACGAATCCCACACACACTCGCCGGCGTCTTATTTTTTTTGTTTTAGGGCGTCAATGGATTTTCTCTTCGTTCTTTCTTTCACAGACTCTCTCTCACTTTCTTGTCGTTTATTTATCAAAACGACCTTTTTTGTTTCTATTGTTTACATCAATAACCCATAGTTTCCTTTTCTTTTCGATTCACCCTATTGTTTTGTCACTAATGACACCTATTCTTTGCCATTTTTCAATTTCTTAATTGAGGTCTTATGATAGACTGATAAGTGTAGTCCTGGGCGTTCTGTGGAAACCGAGGAACCCGAACCGAACAAACCGATAAATTCGGTTATCGGTAGAGAGTGTGAGATGAACTTGAAACCGATCGGCGAAATTATTTAAGGAATTCGGTTTGGCAAGCTGAAACCGATCGGTTTTCGGTTCGGCAAACTTATCATAAGTGAGTGATATATAACATTTTTTTCCTTTCTAGTTACATAACAAAATCATGCTTATGGTGATGGGTAGGTAGGTATATAATTATAGTTATAAGCTATGATGGTTATAAGGGAGTCTTGTAATGTTAGGTTAGTTTAGGTTAGGTTAGGTATTTGTCTATGTTGTATAAGGATCTTCACTAATAATAACTTAAAATCGGAAAAGGTTATATATAAGCTTTTGTAATGAGCGTAAATAGTGTTTTTTCTTTTTTAATGATAGCGTTTTTTCGTGTGTGCCCTTTGCTAAGCCAGAATTAGATTATAGAATATTAGATTTGATTAGACATATTTTTAAGGGTTCTCCTCACTCGAATCTCAACCATCAGAACAACACAATTATTTTACCCGGCCCCTAGGTTTTTGATATAATAAAAAGGCAGAGAGCTCATAGATGGGGAAAAAAAAAAAAGGAAAAACATTGATCCATCTTCGAAACTCTTTCGTAAATTTGAAAGAAGAAGAAGGGAGAGAGAGAGAGATAACAATGGCGTTTACAGGGACACTAGACAAATGCAAGGCGTGTGACAAGACGGTATACGTTATGGATTTGATGACATTGGAAGGAATGCCTTATCACAAGTCATGCTTCAGGTGCAGCCATTGCAATGGCACTCTCGTGGTATATATCGACCTTCTTCTTCTTCTGTCTCCATTTATTGTTCCTCTTTGTTTCTATGATATAAAAAAAAACATGTCTTGTCTTTTACAGATAAGTAACTACTCATCCATGGATGGAGTTTTGTATTGCAAGACCCATTTTGAACAGCTCTTCAAAGAATCTGGAAATTTCAGCAAGAATTTTCAAACAGGTTTGTCAAATCCTCTGTACTTTTAATCTTTTGTTGAAATCTTTTAATCTAGTGGATACTTTGTCTTCTTGATTGATCTTTTTTACAGCAGGAAAGACCGAGAAATCGAATGAAACGGTATGAACAACAATTCTTCAACATACATTCCTCTGTTTTTTTTTCTTTATTGTTATTTCTTCCATCTTTTTCTAATCTGTTTTCTTGGTGTGATCATCTGCATAGTCGAAGGCTCCAAACAGGTTATCTTCTTTCTTTAGCGGAACACAAGACAAATGTGCAGCTTGTAAGAAAACAGTTTATCCTCTAGAGAAGATGACAATGGAAGGAGAATCTTACCACAAGACTTGCTTCAGATGTGCACATAGTGGTTGTCCATTAACACACTCTTCATATGCTGCTCTCGACGGCATCCTTTACTGTAAAGTCCACTTCAGCCAGCTTTTCCTTGAGAAAGGTAATTACAGTCACGTCCTCCAAGCCGCCGCTAACAACCGTCGCACGGGGGCTGACGAAGACAAAGCCGAACCCAAAGAAGATGAAGCTAACCCTAACCCTAACCCCACCGAAGAAGAAACTTCTGATGCAGCAGCAAGTGAAGAACATGAGTCCTAAGATGATCCGGGAGAGTTTTTTTTTTTTTATGAAATATATCATCATCATAAATTGTTAAAAGAGCCACAGTTTTCTTTAACTAATGCAACGAGGTAGATCCAAATTCTGTTTTTGTTACTTTTGTTTATGGAACTGCATATTATTATATATATTTGTAAAGTATTTTATTCAAGTTTACAAGTAATGTTTTAGATCCAATTTGTAGCCAAACAAATAATTCATATCCATTACTCCTTGGTGCCAGGATCAGATAACTTCAGGTGTGTGTCATCTTAGTATGTACTAGATTATTAAATTCAAGTTTTTGTTTATTATTATTATTTTTTTGTTAATATACTATTTTAATACTAATTTTGCTAATGTACTTCATTGTTAATTTTAGTGATTTAGTATATAATTCACGGTATACCGCATAACAATTCTTTTTAATACAGTTTTAATTAAATCAGTTTAAACATATTTTAATTGATATTATTAAAATAGAAAAATGAAGATTTAACTCATATTGAGGTATCATGTTAATAATATTTTATTTTTAGTGTTATCATTTCAATCATGTCATGTAATATAACTTATTTGTGTTATTTTAAAAATTTAATATTTTTAAATATTGATAATTTAAAACTTTTTATTAAGTTTAGATATATCATTTATTAATTATAAACTTCTTAAAAAATTTTATTAACTTTTATTATAAAGATATATTTAAAATTTAAATCAAATATATGCAGAAAAAGATACATTTTTATTAACTTTATGTATTATATGATGATTCAATAAATTTAAATTTTAAAATCAAAAAGCGATGATAGGAAAATAATTTTTTAAAAATCTGGAATAAATATTCTAAATATCTATATTAATTGTAGAACATTATCTACAATTATTTTTGGTTATAAGAATATCTACAATTATTCTTATAACAAATATTTTAATAGATTATAATTAAGAATAGTATAGATTATATCCATATTCTTAACATATGGATAAAGCATATTATTAAAATATTTGTTATAAGAATAATTGTAGATAAAACATATGGATTTTTAAAATATTTTAATTATTTTTGGTTATAAGAATACTAGACATAGTTGACTAAACTTGCTTGGATATAAATATAAGCATTTAATGACACTCAATGGTAAATGTTTCCAAACAAATATTTTTGAGCAAAAAGTGCTGCAAAAAGACTAGTATAGATTTAAGGAAATTTTTTAATCTAAAATGTGGAGAGGATGTTATCTTATTTTTTACTACATTTTTCTTTTGAAGAAATTAACTTGGAAACAATGAGATTATATAGAAAAGAAAAGAGATAATTTTTAAAAAAATGTAAAGATAATATGATACTTTATATAACAAAAAATATACCACAATTAATAGATTATAATTAAGTTTAACAAACACAAAATGTTTCTTTTCACATCCCATAGAAAGTAAAACTTCCTTGATCTCAATAATTCACCTTTTATTTATATTCTATGATATGATTCTCCCAGTCCACATCTATTTATATATATAGTCTTATTAACTTCTCGAATTCTTTATACATAAGAAAAAAAGAAAAAAAAAACTAAGACATATATAGGATTTTTGAAAATAAGAATGTCGCAAAGTCTTCTGGACATTTGCATATTGGGTGCTTTTATAGTCGTAATGCTTCTTGTTGGGGCATGCATCTTCTTTCGTAAAAAATCGTAATGATCAAGAGAATATGCAGGATAGGCCAGATGTTTAAACAGAAAGCTATTTACATAATTATATGGTTGTTGGTTTATCTTATCTAGAGCTCTTAAGATGATATTAAGTTTTTTGCTAATCGTGTTGTTCCTTACTATGTGTTTGGTTTCTTCTTCTTTTCTTTTCTAAAGGAGTTTAGTATGGGACTATTTTCAATCATTAATAAAGTTTTAATATCTCAAGGACATTCAAACATTATTCTCTCACTACATAAGTATATTTTTGTTTTAATATTAATTACGTCTGATACACACAAAAATTCAGAACTCTGAAAACGTGATTGCGTCTAAAGAAACAGTCAGAAGGAGTTTCTTGAAGCGGAAGTAAAGCCAAGTTCACAGGACTTGATGCTCCTTCCAAGGACAAAACTCCTGTCTTGAACTTCATATCCGTCTTGACAATTTTTTGGACAAACCGTAGATCTTTCTTCGCCAAGATCCTCGACCTCGTGTAATCGTTCAGACTGGCCTTTAAAACCATCTAAGCTAACATAAAGTTAGCCCAATTTATTTTTGTCTTAACTGTATCTTCTTTGGACTCATCGAGAAGTTGGTGAAGCAATGTTTTGAATGAAAAAAGCTATATTTATTTTGTAGAGTTTCTCATGCATAATGATGCTTTTCTTTCTCCTTTATGATTTTAGTAGAGTTTCCAATTATTTTGACTTGTAACTACAGTTTTTTTTTTTTTTTTTTTTTTTTTCACTTCCTTTATCACACAGTTCATCGCAAGATGAACTATTAGATATACAATGGTTTAATATGGGTTATGTAAATAACCGGTTTGTACCGGATAGACTTTACTTGTATATAATCTCTGTATCATACATTAATTGTGAATAACAAAAATTATCATTTTCATTCTCATCTTCTTCCTCTTTTCTCTACCATCTTCATCGATTCTGTTCGTTCCATTCAACTAATATGGTATCAGAGCTATACGCTTAGTTCAGATTTTGTTTTCTCTTTACTCTGATCATTTTATTGTTGGTGATTTGTTGTGTGCTCGTTTGTGTCGATATGGGAGTTCCAATCCGGAAAAGTACTCGTCGTCAGGGTAAATCAACCAGTGCTGGGAGTTCTGCTTCAAAATCGAAAGCTCCGATGAGCTCTTTCTCTTCGATTATGGCAGATCCAACTCTGGGTGTTCCGATCACTTCCGGTTCTAAGATCGATACTGTGGATAGCCCACACTCACCGTTTTTTCTTCACAGCGCTGATCATCCTGGCCTCTCTCTCGTTGCAGATCGTCTCGATGGTACGAACTACAACCACTGGTGCTCTGCGATGAAGATTGCTCTTGATGCAAAGAACAAACTCGCTTTCATCGATGGTTCTCTACCTCGTCCGGATGAAGGTAATCCTATCTTTCGGATCTTGTCTAGATGCAACAGTATGGTCAAATCGTGGATGTTGAATGCTGTTTCTAAGCAGATCTATGGTAGTATTTTGAACTTTGATGATGCTACTATGATATGAAAAGATCTACACAATAGATTTCATATGACAAACTTGCCGAGAACCTTTCATTTGATTCAGCAGATTCAAGATCTGCGTCAGGGTTCCATGGATTTGTCAAGCTATTACACTGCTTTGAAAACTCTATGGGATCAGCTTGACGGCAGTGAACCTACTAAATCATGTTTGTGTTGTTGTTCTTTCAACTGTGTGAGCAAACGCAATTTTCAAGCGAAGGTTGATAGAGGACGAGTCATTAAGTTTTTGGCTGGTTTAAACAAGTCTTACTCTATCATCAGGGGTCAAATCATCATGAAGAAGCCTCTACCTGATATTGCTGAAGTTTACAACATCTTAGATCAAGATGATAGTCAGAGACAATTTGGTGTGAGTGTTGTACCAGCTGCTTTTCAGGTTGGGAATGTTGTGCCACATCCTAGAGTGATGAATGTCACGGTTCCTCCCACCTCTGCTGGATCTGTTAATGCTGCATATCAGTCTCATAAGAAGGATAAACCGATTTGCTCTCATTGTGGCTTTACTGGTCATGTTGTGGACCGTTGTTACAAGCTACATGGTTATCCACCTGGATGGAAGCGTAAGAAGCAACAATTTGCTTCTTCTCAATCTTCTCAATTGTCTAGTATGTCCCCTGCTGTTACAGCCCAAGTTTCTGGTACGATTGGTGTTTCTGACAAGAAATCCGATGGTTTGGAGAGTTTGATTGGGAACTTGTCTAAAGATCAGTTGCAGAACTTCATTGCGTATTTCAGCTCTCACCCTGTTCCTCAGTCCACCTCTCCGACCACACCAACATCAACGAATGAAGCTTCACCTTCTGGTATTCTCTTCTCTAATCCTACCTATTGCTTTATTGGAATATTGACTGTTGCTCAATGTGTGACAAATAAAAGATCATGGATTATTGATTCCGGTGCTACTCATCATGTCAGTCATGATAGGAGTTTATTTGATGATCTTGATATGTCTATTCGTCAGCATGTTAATCTTCCCAATGGCAGTTTAGTTATGGTAGCTGGTATTGGTACAGTGGTGATCAATGGTTCTATCAGTTTGAGGAATGTTCTGTATATACTAGATTTCAGGCTAAATCTTCTCAGTATAAGTTCGTTGACTACAGACCTTGGTTCTCGTGTTATCTTTGATCCTAGTTCTTGCACGATACAGGATCCTATCAGGGATTGACGATTGGAAGAGGTAGAAGGATTGCTAATCTTTACATGTTGGACGTTGAAGACCCTGCAGATTCAAGACAACTATCTTCTTGTAGTTTGAATGCTGTAATAGATTCTGCTGTTTGGCATAAGAGACTTGGTCACACTTCTTTTTCTCGGATTGATATGCTTACAGACGTTCTTGGTATTTCTAAACAAAGGAATAAAGGGTTTATACATTGTGATATTTGTCAAAGAGCAAAACAGAAGAAATTGCCATATTCTAGTAGAAACAACTTTTGTTTCTGCACCTTTCGATCTGTTACATATCGATGTTTGGGGACCGTTTCCGGAACCAACAGTGGAAGGGTTTAAATATTTTTTAACAATAGTAGATGATCACAGCAGAGTAACTTGGATTTACTTACTCAAATTGAAGAGTGATGTGTTGAAAGTTTTTCCTGATTTCTTACAAATGGTGGAGACTCAATTTGATAAGAAGGTTCGCAGTGTAAGGTTGGATAATGCTCCGGAGCTAAAGTTTACTGATCTTTATCGCAATAAAGGGATCGTAGCTTACCATTCTTGTCCAGAAACTCCAGAGCAGAACTCCGTTGTTGAAAGGAAGCACCAACACATTCTGAATGTTGCTCGTGCTCTCCTTTTCCAGTCTAACCTTCCTTTATCGTTATGGGGAGATTGTATTTTGACTGCCGTGTTTCTTATCAACAGAACACCTTAACCACTATTAGACAATAAAACACCGTTTGAGAAGCTCACAAGTAAGACACCAGAGTACACCGATTTAAGAACCTTCGGTTGTCTATGTTACGCAAGCACTTCTCCGAAACAGAGAACAAAGTTTGAAGATAGAGCCAGAGCTTGTGTGTTTTTGGGATATCCAGCAGGTTATAAAGGTTACAAACTGATGGATATTGAGAGCAATGCTGTTTTTATCTCCAGGAATGTAAAATTCTTTGAAGATATCTTCCCTTTTCAGAACACACAACCCACCAATGATGCCACACGATTCTTTCCCCATTTGTGTACAAGCGTTGACGATAGAGGAGAGTCTTCTGGCACTGTAAGTGAGGGGGAATCAGTGACTAAGATTGATGAGATAATTCCAAGAAAACGAGTTTCACGACCTCCGGGTTATCTTCAAGATTATCAATGCAACTCTTTACAAGAATCTACAGTTTATCCTATCTCACAGGTTTTGTCTTATTCCAATCTATCAGATCCTTTTTGTGCTTATGTCAATGCTTTGACAAAATATCCTACTCCTACTAGTTATCATCAAGCTAGTAAGATTAAGGAATTTTGTG
This sequence comes from Camelina hispida, assembly GCA_023657505.1. Lineage (NCBI taxonomy): Eukaryota > Viridiplantae > Streptophyta > Magnoliopsida > Brassicales > Brassicaceae > Camelina > Camelina hispida. Next base: position 41,905,847 of record CP094634.1, on the reverse strand, counting down.
ATGCTATGGATACTGAGATAGGGGCTATGGAAAGGACAAACACATGGTTCGTATGTTCTTTGCCTCCAGGTATACGGTGAAACTCTATGCAGATGGCAGTCTTGAGCGTTACAAGGCTCGCTTAGTAGCCAAGGGATATTCTCAAAGAGAGGGTCTTGACTATGTGGAAACTTTCTCTCCAGTTGCAAGAATGGCCACAGTCAAGTTTCTTCTTGCGGTTGCAGCTCCCAGAAAGTGGTTTTTAGATCAGTTGGATGTTTCTAACGCTTTTCTTAATGGAGACTTGAAGGAAGAGATTTATATGGTTCTACCACCTGGTTATACACCAAAACAGGGGGAATCTTTTCCACCAAATGCTGTTTGTAAACTCCAAAAGTCTATATATGGTTTAAAGCAAGCATCAAGGCAATGGTTTCTCAAATTCTCTCAGTCTTTACTCTCTTTGGGTTTCAAGGGTGGTTCTGGTGATGATACCCTTTTCACAAGGCAGTCAGGAGATGTTGATATGGCAGTCTTGGTGTATGTAGATGATATTATCATTGCTAGTAGTTCTTCTCTCGCCACTGCCTCTCTTACTGCTGCCTTGAAGGAAACGTTTAAGCTGAGAGAATTGGGTCCTCTTAAATATTTTTTGGGGCTTGAGGTTGCAAGAACTTCTGCAGGTATTTCTATTTGTCAGAGGAAATATGTTCTTGACTTGTTGGATGAAACTGGTCTCTTAGGATTCTGTCCATCTCCTATTCCCATGGATCCTAGTGATGTATTGAATGGAGAAACTGGGAAATTGTTGACAAATGTGAAACAGTATCGCCGACTGATTGGAAAACTCATGTACCTGACTTTTACTCGACCTGACATCACTTTTGCAGTACATAAGCTTTGCCAGTTCACATCAGCTCCGAGACAACCTCATCTGACTGCTGCGTATAAGGTTTTACATTACCTTAAAGGCACAGTTGGTCAAGGTATGTTTTACTCTGCTACCTCTGATTTTCGGCTGAAAGCTTTTGCAGACGCGGATTGGGGTCGAGACACGGATAGCAGGCGTTCCGTTTCTGGCATTTGTACTTTTATTGGTCCATCACTGGTCTCTTGGAAGTCAAATAAACAAGACACAGTCTCCATGTCCTTTGCGGAGTCTGAATATCGATCTATGGGTGCAGCAGTGAAAGAAATTCTTTGGATAAGGAAGCTTATGGTTGATTTATGGGTTGATATCTCTGAAGCTTCTACACTTTACTGTGATAACACAGCTGCTCTCCATATAGCTAACAATTTGGTCTTCCATGAACGGACCAAACATCTTTTAATATTGAATTCAGCAACAACTTTCAAATGTCTCATAAAAAAATTCATCAACTAATCATAGATATTTTAATATTGAGTTCCTGATAAGAGCTACACAGCAAACCAATTAAGTAAAAATTCAGGCAGAAACCAATTAAAAGGCTCATTAGGTTTAGTGATAGGATTTCCCCCGGATGATAGGCTACTCCAAAGCCATACTTACGTTATCAAACCAGGAAGTAGCTCAGACGATTCTGAGATTGGGGTTGATCAAGATTCTGTTTTCTGTACGGTCAAAACACTTCATTGTTTAGGAATATGTCAACAGAATCTTCATTGTTTAGTAATGTTCACCGGTGAATTCCCTTGTCAGATGAAGCTATGAGCTAAGGAGTTTGAGAAATATACAAGCATTCACCTGAATTATAAAGAGGACATGTTAGAATTTATAAAATACTAGTGTTATACCCGTACTACGTACGGTTTAAGAATCATTTCCAGTTTGACATGTACTAACGCTACATTAATTTATATTTTTGTCCAAAAAAATGTTTAAATCTAGATTTATGCTCTCGAAAGTATCATGTTATGGAGAGGTGTTTTTAGCCTAACACTATTTGAATTACTCTGTACAGTCTCAAAATACTACTTTTTATTGATCTGGGCCGGATAAATGAAAAATATTGAGTTTAGGGACACAAATTATATGGTCTTGTTAACGCTTTTTAAGATGACATGTAACTAAAGAACTCACCAAGTTTCAAAAACAATAGTATTAGTTTTATAGCTAAACTAAGGAAACGCAAAGGAATCAATGAACAATATGCAAAAAATTGAACTACGTAAATACCTTTTTTTTTGGCATAACGAACACTATTATATTTTTTTCCGATTATCTATCTTTCCTTATTGCCATTCCTTGCTTCCTTTATTAAAATGCCATGCCAGTCCAGATTTTGAAGTAAGTCGATGCAACCTTTGTTTTGTTCTTGTTCTTCAACTTCTTATCCGACCATGCTATTGTTCATTTGGCATCTCTCATTTATACTCCTTCGGAAAATCGAATAGAATGTTACTTTAATTGCAGAATAAAAACAAAGATTAATATGTAAATTGTTTCAACATAAAGTAGAAAATTACCAAGGAGAGAGTATATGTTTGGAAGCAATAAAACTTGTCATAGACTTGAATTTACCCATAGACTGCATATTTTAACTTTCTTCCAAATTTCAGTGGAGCGACAAAATGGAGAGGGTGAGAAAATTTCTTTTAAATATTTATTGGTTTTGAGACAACTAATTTAACTTTCATTATAAGGAGATGAGATTAGTTATATGATATGAAAAAAAAAAGAAAACCGTAGAGAAAGGTGGGAAGGTGGGGAGGAGAAATATGTGGAGTTAGAACAAACCAAATTATTACTTTGTGTTTCTTTAATTAATTATTTTTTTAAAAAATATGTGTTAAATTGTTTTATTTTTCTTTCTTTGGTCGATCAATCTTTTATTTTATATATATACTAGGTAGTAACCCGTGCTATAGCACGGGCAAAATATTTTTATATAATTGTAGTATTTTAAATATCTAATTTAAGTTTGGTTTTACTTTGGATTATTACACGTATATACTATATAACCTAGAGGAACGGGAAACACGTCCCAGTCCCGTTTTATCATGTCCCGTTCCATCTCCTCTCTTCCATATCCATCATAATTTTTTGTCTTACTGTAACGCTCTGATCATCACCTTAGTGGACCCACCCATGTCCATTCCCGATCCATAGGCCCACCTCACTTAGTGGGCCCACATCCATTCTCGGCCGGTGGACCCATCCATATCCGACAACCGATTTGTTACGTCCAAGAGGCTTTAAAGATTTATTTACCATCCCTACAAATCATCACATGATCTTTCCATGTGTTTTGTCTCCACTCGCACAGTTCTGACAATCACTTTCCAGATGGTCACCCATCCGGAAACTATTCCAGCTTAAACATGCTTAACTCTAAAGTTCTCTCATGACCTTTGACCGAAAAAAAAACTGCACTTTGGTGACATAGGTGACCAAATCAATTTTTTTAAACCTCTCCACAAACCGGGATGTCATAATTATGATCGTTCTCTTTTACGTAATTACGTGGTAGGCAATATTTTTAATAGAAATTGGGTAAAAATTTAGATGAGATACCCATATTCTTCTTGAATATTTAATTTTTTTTATTTAGTTAGTTTTTACTATCAAAAAAATTACAATTATAACAAACTATCTAACTGTTTTAAAAAAATACTAAAATTTTGAAGTTACCCGTTCCAAAGTGGAGAATTACTTCACGAAATATATAAAGTCCATTTGTATATTTTCAAAAATATCCAAAATTTCAAAATATCCATCTCGTATTAGTTCTTTATATGTCAATAGTGAATTTTTTTAAGAAAATAAGTGCAATTTTTCTATTATACGAATTACCCATTTCCATTGCACATCCACTATTTCTCTAGTAACATGTGCTAATGCACGGGAAAAAACATTTTAATATAAATTTTAAATTTGTAAAATGACTAAGAATTATATTAACTTGGGCGTTATAGCACATGTGCACTATTTTCATGTAAATTAATAAAATTTAAACTTAGATGTATTTAGTTTGGAACAGGATACACGTCCCGTCTCAACCTATCCCTGGTGTCCCGTTTTATCTCGTTTCATCCTGTCTCGTCTCATCCTGTTTTCCATCATATTTTTTTTTTCTTATGTTATTTTTGTTTAAGTAATTACTCGTTAGACAATATTTATCTAAAGAGATTGGGTAAAAAATTTAGACGGAATACCAGAGTTCTCCATTAATTATTTTTTTAGTTAGTTGAAATTATCCAAAAAATATAATTTCAAAAACTGTATATTTGTTTTCAAATATACCAAAATTTTCTAAGTACTCCTTCCAAAGTGGTTAATTACATGTTGCATAGTCAATCCTTATCCAAATTAATGAAAGCTTGACACTTCAATTTATCTACCTATATTTTTTTATTTTGTACTTTTATCTAAAATTTATGTTCCTTTCTAAAAAATGTTCATTTTATTGCTTTTCATTGTTCGACTTACCCGTTTCAGTTTATATATATTATTTCTTGTCTTACTACCATAAATATACTGGGTTTTCTCAAAATTTAATTACTGTTTCTTAAAGTAAATGTACTTAATTAGTATATTAAATTATTTCAAAAAACAGTGGTAAACATATATTAAGTTAAATAATAAACCCTTTTAGGTCGTAAATTTTTAATTGTATAATATTAGTATTTTCTATAAAAATTAGTTGGCCATTCTTTTACGGTGTTGTCAATATTTTAGTGTATATGTAGAATACCACAAACAATACCAAAAATAAACATGATCAACATCTTCAATACCTGGAAAATATACATTTTTTTTGCAGTTCATCCATACTAATCAAGCACAGCCCATGTTCGTTGAAAATGTTAAAGTAATTTTGTTACGGGATGTTAAATCTCGTCCAGTCCCATCTCATCCCGTCCCGTCCCGTCCCAATCCATCCCATTAGAAATTTTATGTCCTATAACCATTCTATTTTAAATTATTACCTATATAATAATGTTATTATAATTTTTAGCTAAGAAATTTAGACAAAATAGTTTCTTCTCCTTTTGAATATTTAATTTATATAGTTATTATAAATTATAATTTTTAAAGACTCTCAAAATATTTTTTAAAATACCTAAAATTCTCAAAGTAGTTCTTTACATGTCACATACTATTTTTTTTTTTTTAAAATCGTTTAAGTACACTGTTTTTTATTATACAAATTACCCATTTCTGTCTCACATCCAGTATTTCTCATCGTAATACCAAAAATAGACTGAAATTTTAATCATAATTTAATTTAAAGGTTCTGATATGAAATTATGTGCATAAACAATAATATCTTTCGGATGATATTAGGAGTCTATTTAAAAAAAAAAAACTTATGACTAAAGATTTTCATTCCGCCTTTTGATTCAATTTCAGTTAAAATTATTTAATATTTTTTGGATCTTTGGTTAATAAATAAAGTTATTTAAAATAAAATCCAAATGATAGATGTTCTTCAAACAAATGACTATTAGAATGAAAGTGTGATCCAATTTCTTGTTTTTTTACCACTCTTTTAGGGTGTTGTCAATATTTTGGTGTATACGTAGAATACCATAACCGGTACCGAATATAAACATGAACATCATCTTCAACACCTAGAAAATATACTTTTTTTTTTGCAGTTCATCCATATCAATTAAGTACAGCCTGTGTTAGTTGAAAATGTTAAAGTAATTTTGTTACAGGTGTTAAATCTCGTCCAGTCTAATCTCATCCCGACCCGTCCCAATCCATCCTGTTAGAATTATTATGTCCCATAACCTATTCTCTTTTAAATAATTACCCATATAATAATTTAATTCATAAATTTTGGCTAAAAAATTTAGATAAAATACATTTATTCTTCCTTTGAATGTTTAATTTATATAGTTAATATACATTAGAATTTTTTTAAACTCTCAAAATATTTTCAAAAATACTCAAAATTCTCAAATTATCCGTGCTAATGGGAAATGAGTACCATCTTCATGATTATCCGTGCTAATGGGAAATAATTAGCATGATTATCATCTTCATCGACTCGAAAATATAAACATTTAGGCAATCTATCAATAATAATTAAGCACAGCCCGTGTTTGTTGAAAACGTTAAAGTAATTTTGTTATGGGCTGTTAATCTCGTCCAGTCCATTCTCTTCTCATTTTGTCTCCTCTCAATCCATCCCATTATAAAATTTAATGTCATATTACTATTTTCTTTTAAATAATTACCTATATAATAATGTTATTAATAAATTTTGGCTAAAAAATTTAAAAAAATAAATGCATTCTCCATTTACATGTCACATAGTCAACCTTTTTTAAAAATCGTTTAAATACAATGTTTTCTATTATAAGAATTACCCATTTCTTTGACATTTCTCATCGTAATACCACAAATAGACTGGACTTTTAATCATAATTTCATTTGCATGTTCATATATGAAATTAAATATATAGATGTTAATATATTTTCAATGATATTAAGAGTTTATTTTAAAAAATTATATATAATCTTATGATTAAAGAGAGAGGCTTCGAGGGTTTTAGAGGTTTTTGATGTTTTGGGGAAAGTAACTAAATATTACAGATAGACCCCCTCATTTTTGAGATATCCTACTTTTAACCCCTAACGTTTACATTCGACAAATTTTGAGATACTCCCACTTTTATACAGACTTCCATTTTAATCGTGTGTTACAGAGGTACCGTTAGTGGAATGAATTTTACTTTAGATACTAAAATACGATGCAAACACTTTTGATGAATCTGTATTATATAATACTTGATCAATTCAGATTTCAGAACAAAAAGAGACCAAGGTTCTTGAAGTCTCCCAAGGACATAAAAATGAGAGAAAAACTCAAACTTTTGAAAGAAACATCTCTGCGATCTCCTAATAAAACAATGCAATGGTAAACTAACTCAACTTAGCTAAAGAAAACAACAGAAAGTAACAGCTTTAAGTCAGATCATAAATTCAGCTTCTAAAAATCTGAACAAAAGTGAGTGAAGAGTTGTAGTACCAAAGCCCCTTCCTTATCGCCTTTATCTTCGCCACGGGTCTGGTTTTGGTGCTGAAATCTAAAACGCCATCCGCCCAGCAAGCCTACTCTTAGAGATTCGATATAAGAAACCAAAGAGCAACATTCGAAAATCGAGAAACTTCAACCCCAGATTTACCGCAGAAAGACGTATAATCACAAGGAGTGTGAGGGCCTTAGCTAACGGTGGGTATACCAAAAGTTGGAACACCAGAAGCCCAAGTCCTGAAAGGTTAGTAACTCAAATCATGAGGAACATTCAAGGGGGATATGGATAGAGAGAAGAACAAACTAAAGAAACAGAGTTGACGAACTATATACACGAAAACAATACCAACCATGCATGAAAAAGTGAGATCCTGAAAAGGTTTAATAGATAATGTAATAAGGAGAATATTTTTGGAAAAATTCCAAACAAACATTCACAATTTTCTGGACCAAACCCACCAGACCATCCATAGGTAAATATAACATGCACCTGATATAGCTAAAACTTGGCCAACATCTTGAGATGAGAAGCTCAATCCCCCATAGCTTCTGTCACTGACGGCCCAGAGTGAAAATATCTTGCAAAGGTACCAAGAAAAAGGGTAAATTCATAAACAAAACTTCCTCTGCAATACTTCTCTTTTTTTCTTTGCAACTCTACAAATCTAAGCTACTCACTCTTGAAACTTCACAAATCTACATATACTTATAATAAACCTCTAAAACCCACGCAGCTCTTCTTGCCTATCTTTTCCCTCAAGGCAGTGTAAACAAAGAGTCAAATTCCATATCAGCTATGTCAAACAACCCATCATCATCATCTCCAAGTAATGTCTCTGTTTTTCCAAGCTCAGCCTGCAACGATTCATTCAAGAATCTTCATGAGCTGCTCAATTCTAATACTGACTTTCTATAAAATATGCCACGTCCACCATGATTATATATAACTTTTGTGAATCATCTCTTGTAAACTACTAACCTTTGTCTGACAATATCTCTTGAGCACACGGTGGTATTGCTGGCGAGCCTCTGGAGAATTGGCCATCGACGAACACGAGAGAAAGCCTCGTTCACTGCTCCATCTACTTTCTGCTTACGGAACACCTTGAGAATGTCTTCATCTTCACTGTCCTCTGTAGTTTCTACGTCTGGCCTGAACCCTCTTAGCCCAACTCCTTTTCTTCTCCATCTGAGTACAACCTTATCTAATACTCCTACTGCCCAGCAGATAACTCTGTAATGCTTCCTTATTTGGTGACCTCGCACATGAGCCTGCCAAAATATAAGAGCATAAAGAGCTGCACGAGGCGACAAAGCCTAATGGGAAATAACTATGTTAAAATACCTGAATCTTTTCAACTTTTTGGCGAAGCTCAAGAAACTCTTTTCGACCTCTATAGCCACGATACTTTTTCTGAATAGATAGAGCTTCTGAATGGTAGTTCTTGACCTTTCCAAAAGTACGCTTTGACATGGCTGCGATCCCTTCAATATCTTCACAATAGATTCCATACTCTTGTAAGCAAGCAGCCATAGCTGCTTCTCTCTGCTTTCGCTTTCTGAATGAATGTGCGCGAAAAGCTGCCTGAATTCTTGTAGCTGCTTGATACTCTCGGCAGCTACACACTGATACTCTCGGCAGGGCACCAAGAATACCAATATCTTAAAGCCGCTAGGAAGATTTGAAAGAGAGGAGGAACCTCTAAAGCTAATTACTGTATGTCCTAGTAAAATCAACCTCTAAAGCTAATTACTGTATGTCCTAGTAAAATCGCATGATTTTAGGCAATTAGTAACTATTTTACTTTCATTTTCATTTATATCAGCTCGAAAAGCTACTGTATTCTGAACTAAAGCAGCCGCTTAATAGAAGGACAGTTGCATAACCCTTCAAAGGAGTAATTTGAAAACAATAAAACTCAAAAATTAAACCTTGATTTCGTAGGCAAGAATGGCCTTTTTTGTTGGTGAGCCAGACAACTCTCATTCCCTGCCTCCTTGTCAGCAAATAAAATCCCATGAACAATGTCAAGGAACTTATCTAGAAAAACTTCATTTTCATATAAAAGCCTCAAGCTTACCTCTGGGACAAAAATACTACAAGTTGTGTGTATGGGATATCCCTTCAACAACTAACAAAGTGATAGTTGCAGGCAACGTTTGTAGTCACGGAAAGCTACAGAGGAGAAGAAGAAAGCATCAGAACAACACTAATAGTCAATATTAAAAATTTCTCATATTAAATGAAAAATTGCCTTCACAAACTTCTGTTTTTATCCCAAGTGATAAAAAAGATACTGCAGCAACCATCAAAATGAGATCATGGCAAGCATCCGAAAGAACCTATGTGAGCCTCCCCAGCTATCAACGACCTTCTGCATTAATTATCATGTCAAGTAACATATCCAGTTGTTAAAAGCAACTTAAGCAAATCAACTACGAAGAGATTTGATGATCTTCGGAATAAGCTCAGCTTTAAAATATGAAGAGACCCATTCAAATCTTTATACAAAAACCTCAGCTTAAAACTATGAACAGACCGATTCAAATCTTTATAAAAAACCTCAGCTTTAAACTATGAACAGACCCATTCAAATCCCTATACAAAAACCTCAGCTTTAAACAATGAACAGACCCATTCAAATCACTATACAAAAACCTGAGATTTAAACAATGAAAAGCCATTCAAATCTCTATAAAAATCTCAGCTTTAAACTATGACCACACACATTCATATCCCTAGTTTAAAAGAAAGGAAAAATCAGATTTTGTATCGATTAATCAGCGATTCAATTAATCTGAAATCAACCCAATCTTACCTTCTCAATTTTGTATCGATCCGTCGTTGATGAGGACACTACGTGACGGGAGAGATGATGATTTATGAGCATGAGTTTATCATCTTAAAATCATGATGATGACCAGAGAGGAACCCAAAATCAAAACACATCAAGATTCAAAAACAAAATTCCAATTAAATTTGGTTTTATTAGAGATAGAGAACAATTTATTTGGTTTTAGGTTGAAACCGAATTACCTTGTTGTAGCCGATAGATCTTTTATACGCCAACTGCTTCAAATGTGTTCTTAGATTTACGATTGCTTTGCACCATCAAATCAAATTCCCAGAGTTCTATGGAATTCTCGAATCACTCTTTCAATTTTAGTACTGGAAACTAAGATCGAGAGCAGAGGCGGAAAAAAAAAATTAGGTTTCGTGTCTCAGACTCTCTGTACATGAACGGCTGAGATGTTATGTTCAAAATAAAATGGAACGGCTGAGATTAAAAGCTAAAACCGGGTCATATAAATGGGTAAAAAGGATCCGCGTGTTTATCCGATTTCAGAGCCAATATAATGACGTTTTTATCCTTATTGCAAATAAATTATTTGGTCATAATTGCAATGGCATTGTATTGTAAATTCTTACAAAACTAAGGTTTTTTTCAGGCAATGTTTTACGATTAATAGTAGGGACTTTTAAATTAATTTAGTGTTGCTGATATGTCATAATTTTATTGGTGCATTGACTTGTGATTTATAAATTAAAGGATGAATGGCTGTAAAAGATACGATTTGTTGACAAAGATACGATTTCCAAAAGATTTCCTTTTTTTTTTAATAACCTACTTTAATGGTCTATCCACCGTTGGATCTAAAAGACAATTACAATCTAACGGCTGTAATAGAAAATAGGATTTGGTTTTTATTAATAACCGTTGGGGTTCTCATCGCTCTATATAATTAAAAGCACAGAGGTCTCTTCTCCTCTTCTTCACTTCCGAGAGAGAGAGAGAGAGAGACTCGTCTTCACCACCTGAAAGAGAAAAAAAAAAAAAAAAGAGAGAAGAGTTAGGGTTTGATTTGATTGAGTTACGGCGACTAACTAGGTTAGGGTATTGAACAAATCAGAGGTATTTCTTGTTTTCTCCTTCTTCTGAATTCGATTTGACTGAGTTAGGGTTTTGATTCGAAAGTTTGTATTTTTTTTTTTGATTGATTGGTTTCTACTAAACCTAAACTAACGAAGATTCATTCTTTCATTGGCTATCTGAATTTGATGATGGATGCTTGATAGTCTTTCTTTTTGACAGTCCCCCGTTCGACTCATTCAACTCGGTCATCCTAAAGGTGAAACCTTTTTTTTTGTCTCTCCATCTAAAACTAATGAAACATGTTCACTATTCCAATGAAAGTTTCAAACTTTGATATATACTTAATAGGATATTTTCAATTAACTAACCATGTGTTTTTTTTTTTCTTTTCTTTTAGAGGTTGTATTGGAATGTTTCGACTCATTCAACACGGTCTTCGTCCCCGAGCTTCAAGTTCTTCGCCCCACACACAACAGAGTGAGTTCATAATCGGTTTAAAGTTTTTTTCTTTCTTTTCATTGTTACGATTTTAATTGCTTTGATGAAGCTAAGATTTGGTTTTATTGCTTTCTTCACAGAATTAGGGGAGGAGTAATGCACACTATATGCAGGACGCAGCAACAACAACGATGGAATGTAAATTTTTTTATATCCTTTTTTTCTTAATCTCTGTTAAGTAAGTGATCTCAAATTCCTTTTCTTTACTGTCTTTTTTCTTTTTCTTAACCTGCTTGAAGTTAAACCTTTATTCAGATGTAGAGGTTTTTTGAATATGATGCAGCTTGTGTGTGTGGTAATAGTAATCTCAGAACCGTGGACAAGACACTCATTATGCCCTCCTGTAAGTATAATTCCCGATACTTAAATTTGCTTCTGGAAATTTATCATAGAGCGGTGGATTCGAGGAGGCTGCTTGCATATCAAACTCAGTGGCCAAGGTTCCATTTTTTTTCTCTGGCTCTTTTTGCTAGTTGGCTTGGAAACATTTATCTTGACTGAAGTGTGGCTTATCATGGCTATGTTGCAGGTTGTACATGATGAGCTAGTGAAGTTGTGATGGCTGCTCGAGAAGTATCTGAGCTATGCTTTGGTAAACCAGGTCTTAAAGCCCTAGAAGACCTTTTCCTAAACAATTAGACTTGGTACTCTCTAATCTCACTCTCTCTATATCTTTCCATCCTTCTTCTTCTTCTTCTAGTTTGCAAATTCTCATATTTTTTTCTGTTTTTTTTTTTGCCATGGATTTATTTAGGTGATATTATGTTTTCATGGATGTTTGATGAGATTCATGCCTTGAGGCAATTTAAAGTTGCCGCTGATCTCTTGGCCAAGAAAGATGATTTACCTCCACTATATGATAGTTGCTACATTAAAAATAATAAGGTCTGTTTCTCTGACTCTAAATCTTCATATGTTTTCTTTTTCTTATGGATCCGACATTGTTCCATATGTTTTGACATGTCTCTTTCTGGTAGGTGCGTGTTGTGTTGGCCATGGAAGATACATAACACAAGGAGCCAAGTGAAGGGCCCACAGCTGATGTTTGTTCTGTTGACTGGTGGACTCAGGAAAGAAGCTGCTTGCAGAGCCAAACTCAAAGGCTAAGGTTTGATGTTTTTTCTATGCTTTCTATTTTACATGTTTTTAATTTTCCCTCTCTCACGCAATTTCTCAGCAATTTCAGGCCCGTGATTAGAGTTCCTTGTACTCAGAGCTGAAGTCAACGGTGCTCTTCTCCATCGAGACATGTATGTATGAAGCCATAACTTAGGAGAGATTGTGTCTGCTACATGTCGTTTTTCACACCTTCTTGCTTCCTCTACCCGCAATCCAGCTTCTATCTTTCTCCTCCACGGTTTGCCTTCCAACCTTGCTTCTTATTTTTTTCGTTTTGATATCTGTTGGGTGGTTTTGTCATATTTTTTTTTATTTGTCTTCTTTGTGATGTTCTGTGTTGTGTAGCTGAGACGAGAGCTATGGAGTTTGGTGAAACCGAAGAGTGTTGTTGGCCATGGAGGATACATATATCAGATGGACCCAAGTGAATAGCCCAGATGTTTTTTCTGTTGACTGAAGTGTGGCTCATCACTGCTATGTTGCAGATTGTACATGGTGATGAGCTTGAAATTGTGATGGCTAGTGGATTCGAGGACGGAGGCTGCGTGCAGATAGTTATAATGCCTTGTAGGTAATTCCCGATACTTGAATGGCATCTTTTAACGTCTTGTTACATTTAGTTTTACAGTGAACAACAATTATGCCTTGTTTCTTTCAGGCACCGTGGATCATCCCAAAACTAGTTGGAGATGTCACATGTCCTCCAAAAGGTAAATTTTTTTTGTCTCCAATCTCCACACACAGATTGAGTTAAAATCAGCTTAATTTTTTTTTTTTTTTGGGGTCACTGTTACGATTTAGATCAGAAGGAGACTGATATTTTTGTTTTTTCCCTTTGTTGCTTCTCTAGATGGTCCACAACGTTGCAGCAGCTTCCTGCTCTTATCAAGTATACTTCATTTATTTTTGTTCATTCTATTTGATCCACTTTTTACTTGGGAAATGATTTGATACATTGCGTGAACTCATTTATAGGCTGCATCTTTCGTGGCCAATGTTGATGAGTGGAAGTGGAAGTTAGGCGTTCTGTTGGCCAATGATAGCCAACAAGAAATTGTTTCCAAAGACAAAAGGGATCGATGGGATTATGAGTAAATTTCAAATCTTGCCAAGAGAATGGGACTGTACAGGTATAGAAACTAGACCTTTATTTTTTTCAATACCAATTTCGTATCTTGCACTATGTGCTAACCTGATTTCTTGTTTCATTGTGTTTTTGGTTCTAACTTAACAGTGAGATTTATGGGAAGTGGTTGTCGCAAGCGAGGTTTCCTCTACCCAACTACCGGCCAGATTAGGATGACAATCGACCACAACGAGAGGTAACATTGCCTCCCTTGGTTTACCAAAACCATAAGGCACAATTTATACTTGTATTTTAATATGCTGAATTTGTAACGCATCTCATTTTGCAGGTGGTACTTCCTTTGAGTTAGCAAAGAAGGGTTCCTGCAGAACACCTTGTGTTACTTTCTCTTAGAAGAAGTTGGTATTTGATAATATTTGATCTCACTTCACTTCACTTCACTTATTCTGATTCTTTGGCTCCCATCATCTTCTCCATGGAAACATTTGAAGGTATGATTGACAACTAATGTTTTGCTGCAACATTTTGGTTTCTACTCCCTTGTCTTGTTTTTTCGTCTTTCTGATATGAAATCCATTTTTTTCTTTTATAGGTTGGAATGTTTCTTGAAGGTATGTGTGGAGCCTGGATGGCTACCAACTCTCGTGTTAGCTAAATCGTGCCAAAAGGTAAACGTACTAAATTATTTAGCTTTTTTGTCTTACTGTATCAGATCCTAACTTGATTCTCCCTTACAGTGATCATTGTTTGAATTGCTGCAGCATGGCCTACTTGTTTTCGTAGCAGATTGGAGCTCAAAATCGGATGTGGAGTTATTGAATATGATGTAGATTCTGGAAAGATTATCATAGAACCGTGGACAACACTTATGCCCTGTAAGTAATTCTTAATACTTTGAATTACATCTTCTTTCACTAGTTGTTTGATTTTTTTAACGTCTTCTTACATATGGTGTTACCATGTTTCTTTCAGGCCCTGTGGATCATCTCAAAACCAGTCAGTTGCAGTCCAAAAGGTTAATATATCAGATCCTAAATTTACTAGAGTTATTTAGCTTTGTTGTCTAATTATATCAGATGCTCAACCAATAATCCTTTATACAGATGTGGAGTAATTGAATATGATGCAGCTTTAGGAAAGTTTATCATAGAACCGTGGAAAAAACTTATGCCCTGTAAGTAATTCCCTATACTTGATTTGCATCTTCTTTCACTACTCGTTTGATTTTTTAATGTCTTGTTACATATGCTTATACCATGTTTCTTTCAGCACATGTGGATCATCTCAAAACCAGTTGGAAATGTTACGTTTGTCCTCCAAAAGGTGAAACTTTTTGTCTCCAGTCTCCATAGTGAAAAGACTATCTATTTTCTCAGTTCCTGATTTTATATGGATCACGTTCAGCTCAACTGGTTCCTACTGTAGCTTCCAAGTCTCTGTGTGTCAAATGTAAATGGAATTTTCGGTGGTGGTTTACTCGCTGCTGGATTATATTGTAAACACTTACCTACTTGTCATTTTCTCATCTTTGATCTCACCAGTATATTCAAAGTTTTATGTGTGTTTGTTATCTGCAGGTTGTATTGTTACAGAATGAGGGGTGATGCACACTATATGACGCAGCAACAACAACGATGGAATGGAAGATTAATATCCTTTTTCTTAATCTCTGTAAGTAACTGATCTCAAATTCTTTTTCTTTACTGTCATTTTTCTTTTTAACTTGTTTGAAGTTATTCCTTAATTCTGATGTTAAGTTACTGACAACCAGCGTGTGTAACGTTATCACAGAACCGTGGACAAACACACCTATCCCCTGTAAGTATAATTCCCGATACTTGAATTGCATCTTCTCTCACTGCTCGTTTGATTATTTTCTAAAGTTTTGTTACATATGGTTTTACCATCTTTCTTTCAGGCCTCCCTGTGGATCATCCCAAAAACCAGTTGGAAATGTTACATGTCCTCCAAAAGGTGAAACCTCTTTTGTCTCCACAGACAGAGTGAGTTAAATCTGCTTAAAGTTTGGTTCTTTTTTTTTGTGTGGTTATTGTTACGATTTGGATCGGAATGGAAACTTAATATTCTTTTTCTTGATCTCTTTAAGTGATTCAAATATTGGTTCATTCTCAACTTACAATGATCATTAATTGTTTGAACCGCTTTCGCAGTATGGCCAAATTGAAGTGTACGAGTGAAAGTACTATGTATATTTCTCAGTTCCGATTTTATATGCATCACGTTTCTGTTTCAGCTCCATTGGTTCCTACTATAGCTTTCCAGGTCTCTGTGTGTCGAAAGTAGATGGAAGTTTGGGTGCTGGTTTATATTTTGGTAAACACTTTCCTACTTGTCATTTTCTCATTTTTAATCTCACAAGTATATTAAAGTTTTTAAGTGTTTTGTTATCTGCAGATTGTATTGTTACACGAGGCTTCCTTCAACATTGGCGAATCTATGGAGATTTAGTCTGCTAACGCAAAGGCGACAGAAAATATCAGTCTGCTAATTTTGGTAACATACTAAAACTCTTATTCGAAATTTGTGTACGTCATCACATTGATATACATAAGAAGTTTCTCACCGTGGCAAAAAAATGCAGGATAGAAAGTAAAATCTTTATGTCATCGATATTGACTGTCAGGAGACCTCTTAGATTGAAAGAAGAATATGTTGAGGGTTTGGTGTAATCCCCAACCGTCATTGAAGAATCAGTTTCTGAACAGCTAATGGGCGCATTGGGTCAAGCTGCCTCAATGTTGTAGCAGCTTCCTGCTCTTATACTTTAGCCAGCGGTCTTAGAAATCCCCCGAGTAAGCTAATTCATTAGAAGGGTAATCTGCTAATTCCACGGTTTACAAATCTGCCGTTCACGGGCATAACAATGTCTTTAACCCTATTATCTTTCCTCATAATGTTGGTCTTGGAGCCACCAGGCAAGTATAGCCTAAAACGTTTATTTGGTAGTGCATGTTTCCCGTCTCTATTTTTATGAACGCAATCTATACCTGATAGTTTTTAGTTTCACAGGATTCGTAATCTGGTTAAGAGGATTGGAGCAGCTACTGTAGTCGAAGTCAGAGCCACTGGAATTCCATACACATTTGCTCCTTGCATCCCAGTTAAGTTTCTGTATGCTGGATCTTATAAGTTCACACCTTCTGCCAAAGTGTTATAAATATCTTTGGTACTTTGGACATTTGTTAAAGTTGGTTCTCACTCGCTTTTTGTAGGTTTGTAGAGATCCCAGATGGGGGTAGGTGTTATGAGAGCTACATCGAGGATCACAAAGTTGTGGAAGACATGACAGACGTCATACTTGGTTCACAAAGAGAGCCTCCTTCCAACTATAAGCATGGCGTTCCACTTGTTGGTGGCAGGTAAGACTTTTGCTAAATTGGTTGTGTTATATGAGCTTTACATAAGTATGTTCTTACTTCAATGCGTGTTATTTTGTTAGGGATAAAGTTGCAGTATGTGCCAAGCATTACATGGGAGATGGTGGGACAACCCCGAGGAAAAAATGAGAATAACGCGGTGAATTCTTTACATGGTCTTCTTAGTGTTCGCATGTCTGCTTATGCTGATGCAGTTTACAAAGGTGTTTCCATAGTGATGGTTTCATATTCAAGCTGGAATGGTGAGAAGATGCATGCAAATACTGAGCTTATCACAGGTAATTTGATTCTAATTGTCTTGAGACAGGTTCAAAATGCTATATTGGATTCCTGAAAATGATCGGAGCACTGGTTGAGAAGGAAAATCTAACGGATCTTGGTTTGTGTTTTATCTAAGTGCTGAAAAAATATGTTCCAACATTTTCTTATAACTACATGTACCATGAGTCATGACTGACTTTCCTGCGTGCTTTCTTTTTGACCTGTTGTAACTAGGGAAGCTCATTGATTATCCCCGTTGATCCCAAGCTGGGGAAAATGCTGATAATGGGTGCCATCTTCCGCTGCTTTGACCCGATCCTGACAATTTGTATGTATAATAAGGACTCAGTGTCAGAGATCCTTTCCTTCCACCTCAAGACGAAAAGAATGCAAGTACAAGGACTCATGATTCATTTTTATGAGTTATGTTGGAGGATCGTCTATAAAGCTCCGGTGATGAATCCGTTCAGGATCGTCTCTCGTCGACTCCTACTCTCGAACTCGCCTCTTCTCTTCTCCTCGATTCCACTAAACGATGCTTCTGGACAGGAGCAGCTGTTCACAATGACTAGGGTCAAAATACAAATCAGAGGTATCTTCTTCTTTTAAATCTATGAATCCCTTTGATTTGATTTTTAAAAATTTTGTATTTTTGATTGATTGGTGTCTTATTTTGTTTCTGTGAAACATGTTTTTATTATTGATTGATTGGTGTCTTATTTTGTTTCTGTGAAACATGTTTTTACTATTCCAACGACGATTCGTTCATTGGCAATCTGATGATTCTATTGATGGATGATGGTCTTTGACAGTCCCCCCGACTCAACACGACGACCTTCCTTTTCTTCGTTCGCTTCAAGTTCCGGTCGACAGACAACATAGTGAGTTAAATTTTGCTTAAAAGTTTGTTTTTTTTTTTCATTGTTAGATCGGAAAGAAACTGATATTTCGTTTTGTTTTTTTGTTGCTTCTCTAGATGGTTCACTTCCTTCACATAATTGGGGATGATGCACACTACAGCAACAACAACGATGGAATGGAATTAGTATCCTTTTCTTGATCTCTGTAAGTGATCATAAATTCCTTTTCTTTACTGTCTTTTTCTTACATGTTTGAAGTTAATCCTTATTCAGATGTGGAGGTTATTGAATATGATGCAGCTTCTGGAAAGTTTTTTAAGAAACCGTGGACAACTCACTTATGCCCAGTAAGTATAATCCTGATACTTGAATGTCATCTTCTTTCACTACTCGTTTGATTTTTCAACGTCTTGTTACAATTGTTCGTACCATGTGTCATTCAGGCCCTGTGGAAAAACCAGTTGGGGATGTCACATGTCAGAAGGTGAAACTTCCTGTCTCCAATCTCCACACACAAAGTGAGTTATCTGCTTATAGTTTGTTTTTTTTGGTCATTGTTACTATTTAGATCGGTAGGAGACTGAACTTTTTTGTTTTTTTTTTTTGTTGCTTCTCTAGATGGTTCACTTTCTCTATAGAATCCGGAATGATGCACTATATGACGCTTCAACAACAACGATGGTATGGAAATTAGTATCCTTTTTCTTTGATCTCTGTAAGTGATCTTAAAATCTATCCTTTTCTCTGCCTGTTTTTTTTTACCTATTTCAAGTTAATCCTCAACAAGTAATCCTTATTCAGATATGGAGTTATCATAAAAAAGCGGACAACAATTATCCCCTGTAAGTAAAATTCCCGATACTTGAATGTCATCTTCTTTCACTACTCGTTTTGATGTTTTTAACGTAGTTACATATGGTTTTACCATGTTTCTTTCAGGCCCTGTGGATCATCCCAAAACCAGTTGGAGATGTCACATGTCCTCCAATAGGTGAAACCTCTTTTGTCTCCAATCTCCATCTGAAACTAATGAACCTGCACTCCTTTCTTTTCTCTTCTTTGGAATTCTTCACTTTCATATATTTGTTCTTAAATTATCTATGTACAGTCGAACGGATGGATGCTTGAGGCTTTAGTTACAGAAAAAACAACCAATATGCAAATGACCGATGTGAATGAGAGGATTACTGTCTAAAGCGGCTTAACCCCAACACCCAGACAACCAGGTAGGCGCTTTTTTAAATATTTTGGTTTTGATTTTTGCGTTGGTTTTAAGACACTATATTATTTTGTCTTTAACTGGTTCCTAGCTTTTCAGGTCTCTGTGTGTCGAAGGTAGATGGAATTTTGGGTGGTGGTGGTTTACTCGCTGCTGGGTTATTTCTGAGTAAACACTTGTCTACTTATTATCATTTTCTCATCTTTAAGCTCACCAATATATTCAAAGCTTTTAAGTGTTTTGCTATATGATTGTATTGTTGCAGGAGGTTTCCTTCAACATTGGCGAATCTATAGAGAATGGAGATATTGATTCAGGATGCCAACGCAAAGGCGACAACAAATATAATAGCAGACTTCTCCATTTGGTAACAGACTAAACACTTTTCAAAGTTTGTTTATGTACTCACATGGAACCCCATAAGAGCTTTCTCACAGTGGCAAAAAAATTTCAGATAGCTAATAGGCGCATTGGGTCAAGCTACCACAACGTTGCAGCAGCTTCCTCCCTTTAGCAAGGATACTTTAGCCGGAGGTCGCAGAAATCCCCTGAGTAAGCTACTTTTTTCTTATTTTATACACAAGTACATAACCAATTTCTGCTCACAGGTGCACTGAACCAACTAGTGTTATATGCTTTAGGTGGATCCTTTGAAAGATTCTTCGTAACAGATTTTATACATGTTTTACTAGGAGAGCCTCCTTCCAACTAAAAGCATGGTGTTCCTTTTGTTGGTGGCAGGTAAGGCTTTTGCTAATTTTGTTGTGTTATATGAGCCTCACATAAGTATTTTGTGTTTTTCATAATCGTTTGAGTTTTTCATGCGTGCTATTATGTAAATCGTTTGAGTTTTTCTGGGAGAAGCAAATTTGTGGCAACTGCAAGTTGAACATCAGAAAACTAGGGTCATATACCAGCGTGGCTCAGTTCTAGTTTAATTTTTGTTTCATGATAACCTCCTCACCGGTTATATCTGCTTGTTTTGCCCACCTTTCACCTGAAAATGTATTTGTATCCTGCAGCTAAAGAGAATTTGTGTCTGTAGTCCCCGACATATTGAGCTAGTCCCAAAAGGTGGTTGATGATGCATTTGCTTGTATTCCATTTCTTCCTTGCTTATTTTGTCTAGATGGTCTTAAGACATTTTAATTTTTGACCAATGTAACACACAGAGAAAAATTGGTGGAGCTTTGGGGACAAGAGTGATCCCTTCAATTCTGGTGTCATAACTTACATATGTCAAAAGGAAGGTATGAGCTTGTTCGTATGTTGATGATCCAGTTGGGTGTCAGTCACTGCTTTCACGAGCAATACATAAGGTTGTATACTCCATCATATACTCTAGTCTCGGCTCAGATAGATTGATTTACAGTCATAAAAACACTGTTTCTGATTCAGGTTTGTATGCTTTTGGTGATGCAGGTGTTGGTTTAAGAACTCTGGGGGATTCTAATATGCTTGCTAATAGTCATAGAGAACTGGATTCTGATAGTCAATCACTTGGTCAGCACTTTCTCTTCGGATCCAAGCCTAATAGCCTTTGCACAGTTGTGCTGTGACAAATCTTGGAATAAGAAGTAAGTACTTTCTTATTGGGTTGATACACATTTATTTGGCCTGAATGTCCATAAGTCATAAAAGAGTTCATTTTTACAGATCTGATTCTGATTTCAAGGAGTTCTGCTTGCAAGTGTTGTTTGACTGTATAAAGTAAGGATAGAGCAGCTCTTTTGCAGGTAATTTGTAAACATAGAGCAGTTCTGATTGCAGATCTGATTATAATGATTCAATGGTTATTACTGTGTGGAACATTTTATGTTGTAGTTTATTTGGCATGTGTAATGTTCTAATCTTGAGTATATGTCACACAGGTTTATTTATCCATGTATACAACCATTGGTTCAATGGCTGATCTGCTTGTCAAAAGCGATAGTAACGTGTGTGATTCACTTTCCATCACAAGTCTCAAGGTACTCTTTCTGCAACAATGGAACTGAAAAATACTAGTATTGATATACATTTTCGTAACAACCTGCTTTGCGGTCCTATCTTTGGATCTAATAATATTTAATGATATCAGGTTGCTCTAGCCTACAACGAGGCGGTATCAAGTGGAAGATTGAGCTCTTCAGGTGGCTTTGTACAATCGATCTTCAGCTGGCTTTCTGCAAAGTCTTCGTACAATTAGTCAACGGAGCTTAGTTTGAGGAACTATCTGACGATAGAAGCATGGCCTAATGATGATTGAGTATAAACTCAAAGTTGCAGAAAGATAGAATCATTCTGTCATGGTATTTGAAATGGTTCAGCGTACCATCTCCAACGACCATCAAAGCAGCAGTGGAAAAAATCAAATCCAAATCTAAAAACTCAAACTTTGTTGATACCTTTGTTACGCTTGCTGTTACCAAGCACGCATATCAGTGCGATTAGTGAAATTGATAGGGTCTACTTTTTTTTCAACTCAAATGAAACAACTGGATTATTGTGAAAACTTGATTTCGTCGTACTTCCTTCGTTGTTGGGCTGTTAATTATTGTAGTAAGATTATTTAATTTGTTGGAGCAAAGCTCTCTTGTTGGGGAAAAATCATGGTCAATTTCAACAAATAGATGATGGTAATATCATTGATCAATGTGTGTTGACGACTAATGATATTAATTATTTGCAAGACTGCTCATAAAGTATTTGAAGTACATTGGTATAATCGCTTTGTAAATTTATGTTTGTTGTTGTTGTTTGGTAATGTTTTACATTAATAATTATATTCTGGGATTGAACTTTGAATAGGCATTGGATACACTTGAGAAGGTTATAATAAACTTAATAGTAAATTCTAATTCCAACGGTGGGATTGCTTTTCCAAAGGTTAGTTATTGATTTATTCATATGTTTTAGAGTTTGATTTGATATAGAGTAAATTGTGACAACTTGCATTGTTTGGTTTGGCAAACAAAGTTGGATTAAGCTGAAGCTCAGAAGGAGTATTGTGATGCATGAATATATATGTTTTTTTTTTTTAGGCAAACAAGGAATTAGATTGATAGAAAAGAGGATTACACTCCAATGCAGGAGGAAGAGTTTAAAGCCATTAAGTCTGACTTTGCAACAGAATCAGCTGCAGAATTGCTAGCTCTTGGAATAAACTTAAAAGATGATGGTCAATTTAGAAATGTAACATAAATTTCTATTAATGTAGAGGAAGAGTCAATTTATTCCTAGCTCTTCTATAACATTAATAGTCTGAAATTTCTATTAAATTTCAGAGGAAGAGTCTAAATAGTCTGCAGCTGATTCTAAATATATTTAGATCATACAAACTTTGTGAATATATGTTTTTGTTTATGGAGAAGCAAGCTGTAAGTCTCCAACAAGTTAAAGCTAAGGTGAGGGTGGTATTTGCGGATATGTAATGCAATAATCTCTTTCTTTGTTTACTCTTCAATATTTTCTACGTATATGCTCGACAATTGTCTATGTTATAGAACTTTTTATGAAAAGTTTGAATTATTTGCAGAACTTATTTTGGATCTTTTGATGGAATCTTCAGAGTTTTATTATATGAGAATATGCTTATGAACTCTCTTTATTGGAAGTGGTTTATTATGTTGAGTTTATTATTTGAGTTCGTATAATGATGGGTAGTGATTTAATTTTTCGCTGAAGACTGAACTATGAGCTTGAATGTATTATGAGTATTGTCTTATAAGGGCACTAGCAAGTGTGAGTTACTTTTAATAGTGATTTGTACTCCTTAACTTTATGAGGAGGAGTTACTTAAATGTCTTAGCTTTGTGAGGAAAAGTTGCTTAAATATCTGCCTATACATGTTGGTCTATTTAGAAATTTTTAGGATTTATAATGATTGTCCATAGGTTGTATGATCTGTGATGAGAAAGCTAACAAAACTAAAATTACAAACAACATACAAAACATAAATGTAAAAATATATATAACAAAAAGTACAAAAAACAACCCTGCGGCGTAGCGCGGGTACTATCCTAGTAGATTATAATAAATTTTTACACACACAAAATGTTTCTTTTCACATCCTATAGAAAGTAAAACTTCCTTCATATCAATAATTCACCTTTTATTTATATTCTATGAAATGATTCTCCCGGTCCACATCTATTTATATATAGTCTTATTAACTTCTTGAATTCTTTTTACATAAGAAAAAAAAAGAAAAAAAAAACTAAGACATAGGAGTTTTGAAAATAAGAATGGCGGAATATCTGTATGCTTGCATATTGGGTGCTATTTTAGTCGGAATCATTCTTGTTGCGGGATGCATCTTTCGTAATGATGAATAGAATATGCAGGAGAGGCCAGATGTTTAAACAGAAAGCTATTTACATAATTATGGTTGTTGGTTTATCTTATCTAGAGCTCTTAGGGTGACATAGCACTCTCGTGGTATATATAATATTTACCTTCTTCTTCTTCTTCTTCTGTCTCCATTTGTTGTTCCTCTTTATTTCTATGATAAAAAAAAAAAAACATGTCTTGTCTTTTACAGATAAGTAACTACTCATCCATGGATGGAGTTTTGTATTGCAAGACCCATTTTGAACAGCTCTTCAAAGAATCTGGAAATTTCAGCAAGAATTTTCAAACAGGTTTGTCAAATCCTCTGTACTTTTAATCTTTTGTTGAAATCTTTTAATCTAGTGGATACTTTGTCTTCTTGATTGATCTTTTTTACAGCAGGAAAGACCGAGAAATCGAATGAAACGGTATGAACAACAATTCTTCAACATACATTCCTCTGTTTTTTTTTATTTATTGTTATTTCTTCCATCTTTTTCTAATATATTTTCTTGGTGTGATAGAAACGACCGACCTTTTTTTTTTTTAATAATAAATAATAAATATAATATAATAAAATAATAAAATAAATTACAATTAGTGGTACCATACCCACTAGCCACCTAACCACAAACACATTCAACAGCGGAAATAACCAACCAATAACCAATAATAATCCAATAATAAAATATAACAATGTTCAACATCATCAATAACCAAACAACATGAATCATAGAACCAGCAACCTAGCAATGTTTCTATGACTTAACTCTAGCAACCTAGCAATGCCAGACAACATAAATCCGAGTCCCTAGAACATCCTCCTCTTCATTGCCTGGATTCCACGATCACACTTTGCCTTTACCTGCACCACAAACACATATTGCAATGCATGAGTATTTTATAAACACTCAGTAAGGCAATCCTCCCATCTATTGGGCTATACACACAAGCAATAGAGTACCAATAACCAACAAGTAACAATCATCACGCAACAAACTAAGAACCAGGACACTGCATCGACCGATGCCAACATGCATCGACCGATGCCAACATGCATCGACCGATGTCAGTTGAGGAAGCATCGACCGATGCAAGTGCAACTTGCATCGACCAATACCCAATCTGCATCGACCGACGCGTGCTCGACGCAACACAAAAACCATAAAGTTTATCGCGCCGTCCTCGCACTTGCATCCACCGATGCAAGCTATGCATCGATCGACGCAACGTCGAGCACCGTGGTTTCCCCGAAGCTTCTCGCCGGATTTCGTTCCTACAACAACAGAAACTCATTCCCAAGCCACAAGAAAGCTTCCTAACGTCCATACCAACAATCTAACAAGCCTAACAACACAAAACAAGCAAGTTAAAGGTTCCTCTAGCTTAGATAAGCCATGGTCATGCACTTACCTGTGCCAAGACGAATCTGAACAACAAACAAGCAAGAAAACGCTTCTAGGAAGCTCCTACAACGATCCCAGCTACAGATCTCTACAGGAACAGCCTCAAATCTCCAGAAACTCTCAAGAATTCTTTCTCTCTTTCGTTCTCTCTCAAAAACGGCTAAACTCGCCGAATGAGATAAAAAAGTCGACTTAAGGGTTTCCCCTAACCCAAAACGCAGCATTTGACTTAAGTCAAAACGCAGAGAAACAACCTTGCATCGACCAATGCACAACTTGCATCGACCGATGCAGATCCTAAACCGGGATTTTGGTTCACGGATGTCACAGTGATCATCTGCATAGTCGAGGGCTCCAAACAGGTTATCTTCCTTCTTTAGCGGAACACAAGACAAATGTGCAGCTTGTAAGAAAACAGTTTATCCTCTAGAGAAGATGACAATGGAAGGAGAATCTTACCACAAGACTTGCTTCAGATGTGCACATAGTGGTTGTGAAACAACCCTTCCCATTTTTTTTTTTAATACCTTAATTTACTAGTGGTCCCATACCCACTAACATCCTAACATCAATCAATAACCGCGGATAACCAAATAAAACAAATTCCATTAAACCAGAAGAATTCCAACAATCAAAACCAATAACCAATAACATCAATCAAATAAAGAAATAACCAACAACTAACATCCTACAATGTTCCATTGACTTAATCTAGCAACCTAACAACAGCTAGACCACAATCAATCAAGCCTCTAGAACATCCTCCTCCTCATCGCCTTTGATTCCACGATCACACTTTTCCTTTACCTGCACATCACAAACAACAATTGAGATGCGTAAGTATTATCACAAATACTTAGTGAGGCCATCCTCCCATCTACTAGGTTATACACACAAGCATATGAGAACCTCAAGTTTAAGCAAAACAAACAACACACAACAATACATCAAACCAGGAAAACAAGTCTCGGATAAGACTGGTATCGACCGATGCCCAACGGTGTCGATCGATGCTTCAAGAACAAGTGCCGACCGATGCTCCTCAAACGGTACCCATCGATGCTACTCAAAGATGGTGCCGACCGATGCTCCTCAAAAGTGGTATCGATCGATGCCTCCTCTGCAGACACGATCTGCGCGAAACTCAGCGACGAACTCCGACTCCAATCAACCCAAAATCGACTCTAATCATGTCTAACCATCTCGGAATTCACTAGAAATCACACAAACAACGAACCCAAGCAACAATACAACCCAAACAACAAGGAATCACACAAAACAAGAGAGATCTCATGCTTAGATCAACCATGGTCAAGCACTCACCTCAAGAACAGGAAGATTGGATTGAGAAACGTGGAAAACAACACCTCCAGAAGCTTCCCCTTCGATTCCAGCAACAGCTAACCCTCCTACAGCCTCAGATCTCTCCAAAACCACCAAGAACAAGCCCAGAAAATCTCAGAAATGTTTCTCTCTCTTTCTTTTCCCTTCAACAGCGACAAAAGAAACTTTCTGAAACCCTTATTTCGTCCTTAGACACTTAACACACGATTAGGGATTTAATTGAACCAAACCGAACCAATCAGAAATTAAAAATCGAACCGACCCAACCGGCTGCAACTAGCGTCGATCGATGCTCCTTACAATGGTATCGATCGATGCCCTTCACAAAATAACAAAATTGGTTCGCGGATGTTACAATTCTCCCCCACCAAAATGGATTCGTCCCTGAATCCCGCAATACCGTCCATTCTCCAAGGACCCTCGTGCCACCGTCAACACGGCCCGCACGTCCCCAGACCGGACTAAACACCATCAGCCAAGGTTTCCCGTGCCACTGTCGCAACAGCCCGCACACCTCCGACTGACCCTCGAGGTCTCCCTCTAGCCAATATACTCGCATCATAAACACTATTTGCTCACAACTCAGTGCTTCCCCCGTCCGTGGTCGCAACCAACGAATCATGCCGGCTCGCTATCAGGCCAACCGCCTTAAGCTACGGCATCCAGGAAGTCACTCTCACACACTCCCCCCGCTCTCGGGTCGCAACCCTCGAGACATACCGGCTCACTGCCGAGCCTCGGCTCACAGCTACGGTATCCAGGGAGCCTCACATATCCCGCTCTTGGGTCGTCACCCTCAAGCGCGCTCTCGGATCGTCATCCGAAGCAACATACCACTCCCACTCTCTGGCCACAAAGTTCATCGAGCTATCGGTATCACGTGAGTTGGGCCCACACGGCCTTGAGCAAAACAAATACTGATGCCAACGAGTATCTCCCGGCTAGATCTACCTCAACATTTCCACAAACTTCCCTTTTTAGAAACTTTCTAATTCTGGAAACTTTCCTTTTGTGGAAACTTCCTATTTATGGAAACTTTCCAAAAATAGAAACCCGAGCTATTTCTCTTTTCCCATGACAACCACAGTCAACATAAAGGAAAAATACTCATCTTATTAATTTCAAAAATTTTCATAATCTTTACAATCTCAACGAAAATACATCAGAAAACCAAAAATACAATAACCGGAGCCATCAACCCGCTCCAGCCACGGACTACAACTCGGACCCGGCTAGACAAGCTCAAGTCGCGGTCTGCTTCTCGAACCACTTCTTAAACCTTGCCTTCATCCTCGCCTCGGGCTCCCAAGTCTGCTCCTCTACTCCGTCACAGTCCCACAGGACTCTCATCAAAGGAATCTTCTTCTTCCGAAGTTCCTTGACTCTCCTCTCGAGCACCCTCAATGGTCTCGCCTCCAAATTCATGTTAGGCTGAAGATCCTCAGGAATCTTAGCCAACAACTGATCACCCTCGTGAAGACACTTCCTCAGCATCGACACATGAAATACCTTGTGGAACGCACGCATAACCTCAGGCAACTCCAGCCTATATGCCACTGGTCCCACCCGCTCAACCACTCTGAACGGACCCATGTACCTCGGACTCAACTTAGTCTGTCAATGACCTGTTCGGACCCGCAACATGGCCATCTTGAGGTACACTCTATCACCAACCTGAAACTCAAGATCCTTTCTCCTCTTATCAGCATAGCTCTTCTGCCGATCCTGAGCCTCCTTCATGTTCAGCCTCAGAACCCGGATCTTCTCCGAGGTCTCCTGAACAAAATCTGCACCAAATATGCTCCTCTCCCCCACCTGAGTCCAACACAATGGTGTACGACACGGCCTCCCATACAAAGCCTCATAAGGAGCCATCCCAATACTAGCCTGGTAGCTGCCCAATGACCACCAAGCTCAAGTGATCTGCCCAATGACCACCCCAATCCAGCACACACATCCTCAATAAATCCTCCAAAATCTGGATCGTCCTCTCTGACTGACCGTCTGTCTGAGGATGATAGGCTGTACTCATATGCACCTTCGTGCCTATCTCTACCCGAAACGCCCTCCAGAACACCGAAGTGAACTTGGACTCTCTATCAGACACAATACTAGCAGGCACACCATGCAATCTGACTATCTCCCTCACATACTTCTTGGCCAAAACCGCTGCTCCATCCGTTTTCTTGATGGCCAGAAAATGTGCAGACTTAGTCAAACGGTCCACAATGACCCAAATAGCATCAAACGTCCTCGACACAGGCAACCCTACCACGAAGTCCATCGTGATCAAATCCCACTTCCACTCAGGAATGGGCAAACTCTGAAGTAAACCTCCAGGAACCTGATGCTCCGCCTTCACCAGCTGGCAAGTATCACACTTCGCCACCCAGTCGGCTACGTCCTTCTTCATCCCGACCCAGTGATAATACCGCTTGAGGTCACGGTACATCTTGGTCGCCCCTGGATGAATAGAGAACTTGCTCGAATGAGCCTCTCTCCGTATCTCCTGCCTCAAATCCTCACCCTTGGGCACACAGATCCGACCATGCACAAGGATAGTACCATTAGCAGAAACCTGATACTCTGCACCCGCAGCCTTAGAGGCATTCATCAGCCCCTCATCGCTCCCCTGAGCTAACCTCACTCTGCTCAACAAATCCGCTCTATCAGCTGCCTCCAAACCCAAAGGTTCCTGTGAGATAGCACACAAACTCAATGCACTAATCTCACCTACCAAGGCCTCCATATCCTGCTCCTGAGCCGAAGCAGCCCGCTTCCGACTCAAGGCATCTGCAACCAAATTAGCTTTACCAGGATGGTAAGCTATATCCAGATCATAATCCGCTACTAACTCCATCCAACGCCTCTGCCTCAAATTCAGCTCAGGCTGAGTAAAAATGTACTTCAGACTCTTGTGATCTGTAAACACCTGCACCTTCCCACCATACAGATAGGATCTCCAAATCTTAAGAGCAAAGATCACTGCTGCCATCTCCAAATCATGAGTAGGATAATTAGCTTCATGCTTCCGCAACTGCTGCGAAGCATAGGCTATAACCTTCCCTTGCTGCATAAGTACACAACCCAACCCCACTCTAGAAGCGTCTGTATACACAACATAAGGTTCGTCCTGCTCAGGCAGTGCTAACACGGGCGTGGTAGTCAACATCTGCTTGAGACTTGCAAAACTTGCCTCACACTCCGGTGACCACACAAATGGGACATCCTTCCCTGTAAGCTTAGTCATCGGCTGTGCCATACTCGCAAAACCCCGAACAAACCTCCTGTAGTAGCCTGCTAACCCCAGGAAACTCCGAATCTCAGTGGCACTCTGCGGCCTCGGCCACTCCCTGATGGCCTGAATCTTCTCTGGATCCACTGAAACTCCCTCTGCAGAAACAATGTGTCCTAAGAACCCCATCTCACGCTGCCAGAAACTGCACTTACTCAACTTAGCAAATAACTTCTGCTCCCGCAGCTTCTCCAACACTGTTCTCAGATGTACTGCATGCTCCTCAGGACTCTTAGAATATACCAGGATGTCGTCGATGAAAATGATGACTGACACGTCCAGAAACTCCTGGAACACGCTGTTCATCAACTTCATAAAGGCAGCTGGCGCATTTGTCAACCCAAACGGCATCACCACAAACTCATAGTGCCCATATCTCGTCCTGAAGGCTGTCTTCCTCACATCTGCCTCATGTATAGGAATCTGATGATATCCTGATGCCAAATCGATCTTGGAGAACCAAGTAGCACCCCTCAACTGATCCAACAACTCATCAATCCTCGGGAGAGGGTACTTGTTCTTCACAGTAACTCGGTTCAAACCCCGGTAGTCAATACACAACCGAAAACTCCCATCCTTCTTCTTAACAAACAACACCGGAGCTCCCCACGGGGAACAACTAGGACGGATAAAACCCTTGCCCAACAAATCCTCCCGCTGCTTCTTCAGCTCTGCCATCTCTGCTGGAGCCATCCTGTAAGGAGCCTTGGATAACGGCATCGTCCCCGGTTCCAGCTCAATAGTAAAAGGATACGACCGAGATGGTGGTAATCCCCGCAATGACTGGAACACATCCTCAAAGTCCTCCACAACCGGAATACCGCTAACCGTAGACTTCCCACAGACTCGGCATAGATATAGTAACCAGATAAGCCTCACGGCCCTTCTCGATCATCTTCCCAGCCTGAACGGCTGAGATCACGAGACTCCCGAAGTCGGTCTAATGCCTGAAAAACCAACTTCCCTCTGAACGCTCAAACTCCACTCTACCCCGATAGCAGTCCAAATGCACCTTATACCGATGCAACCAATCCATACCAAGAATGACATCATATAACTCCACTGGACTGATAAGCAAATCCGCTGGCCACGACTCTCCCGCGATCTGAATATCAACTCCTCCAGCTCGTCCAATAACCCTCGGGAACTTGCCTCCCGCAACTTTGACAACTCCTGAACGCTCTCCAGAATCCCCTCTGATCCCCGCACTCTCGGCACACTCCGGAGTAATGAAGCTATGAGAAGCTCCAGAATCAAACATAACATGGGACTTAAACCCGCCCACCAACAAGGTCCCTACACAAACCTTATGTGTTGAGAACCTAACACTTGACCACAAGCAAAAACAAATATAATCTGAACTATTGAATTAACCAAGTTCGAATCTCGGAAGTTATACTGTGATCGCTCCCGCACTAGTGCCACCGGGCTCTGGGTCGAATACACCTAAGACGTCGGCTCGATCCAACCCACCGGCTGCACACCGTGCTGCACAACCTGCTGCATCCCTGGCTGAGCTCCAGCCTACAACACTGCTACTGCTCTCTGCTGCAACTTGGGACAACGAGGCTTGATATGCCCCGTCTCTCTGCAGTAGTAACACACTCGAGTATCTGCCGCGGCTCTGTCACCGCCCGCTGCTCTGTCACTGCCTGCTGCTCACCTCTCTGTGGGCAGCTAGTCACCTTGTGGTCCCTGCTACCACACCCAAAGCATCTCGCACCCCCGTGCCTCGATCTCTGCATGACATCAAACTTCCGCTTCTGCCCTTGCGCAGGCTTGCCGCCCTTGCTAGGAACAGAAGACGGCTGAGACTGCTGTGGCTGCACTGAAGAACTGACCACAACCACCTGTGACCTCAAGTCATCCTCTATCACAGCTGCAACCTCAACCAACTCCGCTCTCGTAGCATAACTCCTCACTCTGCACCGAGTCCTCAAATCATCCCGCAGAGCCAACAAAAACCTCCGCATCTGAGCCGCCTCTGGCTCCCATGCCCTGCCTGCATACCCCACAAGCCGACTGAACTCGACATCCAGCTCCCGCACTGTACGGTCTCCCTGAGTCAACCCCAAGAACCGTGCCTCCATGCGATCAAGTGCCTCCTGAGGAAAATACTTGGAGTTAAACTCCCTCACAAAATCTCCCCAAGACATACCCTGCTGCACCCTCCGTGCTGTCACTGACCTCCACCACACAAGTGCATAACCTGACAAGTAGAACACTGCCAGATCCACCCGGTACCGGTCGGGACACCTAAGCGAAAGGAAAATATCCTCCATCCGCTCTCTCCACTCATCCGCTACACTCGGATCGGTACTCCCTGAGAAATACCCTGCTCCCACATGCCGCAGCTGCTCCATCATCCAAACATACTGAGCATCCACTACCTCGGCTCCCGGCTGCACACCTGCCTGCAAACCCGCTGCAGGCTGCACCACTGGAACCTGTCCACCACCCACTGGCGGCACTACTGGATCCTGCCCACCAACCACTGGCGGCACTACTGGATCCTGCCCACCAACCACTGGTGGCACAGCTGCTGGAAGTCGCTGCAAAGCCTGAGTTACCTGAGCTAGCAAGTCCATCAAGACATTCTCCCTGCCTGGAGCACCTCCTGCTGCAACCCCCACACCCGGGGCAACACCGTGACCGACACCGGGCCCATCCGCCCTACCGCCACCCAAACCAGCCTGATCTCCAGACACACTAGGATGAACCTGTGACTCCGCCACCTCCTCACTGGCCATGCTCTGGGCTACACTCACACTGGCCTCAGGAACCTGACCTCGTCCCCGACCACGACCACGTCCACGCCCACGACCACGACCACGACCACGACCGCGACCAACAGCACCCTCACCTCTAACCATCTGTATCAACCAAGAACAGAAGGCTAAGCAAACATTAGTTCTAATACACAAAAACACAACTTACCGTGGAATCACAAAACAGGCTCGAAGAGGATGTTCTAGGACTTCATGCCACACACAATTGCCATTCACACAATCAATTATAGCATGGAATCCTAAACATCAACAGCAAAAGCACAATGAACCCTAGACCTAGAACCGTAAGGGCTCTGATACCAAAATGAAACAACCCTTCCTTTTTTTTTTTTTTTAATACCTTAATTTACTAGTGGTCCCATACCCACTAACATCCTAACATCAATCAATAACCGCGGATAACCAAATAAAACAAATTCCATTAAACCAGAAGAATTCCAACAATCAAAACCAATAACCAATAACATCAATCAAATAAAGAAATAACCAACAACTAACATCCTACAATGTTCCATTGACTTAATCTAGCAACCTAACAACAGCTAGACCACAATCAATCAAGCCTCTAGAACATCCTCCTCCTCATCGCCTTTGATTCCACGATCACACTTTTCCTTTACCTGCACATCACAAACAATAATTGAGATGCGTAAGTATTATCACAAATACTTAGTGAGGCCATCCTCCCATCTACTAGGTTATACACACAAGCTATGAGAACCTCAAGTTTAAGCAAAACAAACAACACACAACAATACATCAAACCAGGAAAACAAGTCTCGGATAAGACTAGTATCGACCGATGCCCAACGGTGTCGATCGATGCTTCAAGAACAAGTGCCGACCGATGCTCCTCAAACGGTACCCATCGATGCTACTCAAAGATGGTGCCGACCGATGCTCCTCAAAAGTGGTATCGATCGATGCCTCCTCTGCAGACACGATCTGCGCGAAACTCAGCGACGAACTCCGACTCCAATCAACCCAAAATCGACTCTAATCATGTCTAACCATCTCGGAATTCACTAGAAATCACACAAACAACGAACCCAAGCAACAATACAACCCAAACAACAAGGAATCACACAAAACAAGAGAGATCTCATGCTTAGATCAACCATGGTCAAGCACTCACCTCAAGAACAGGAAGATTGGATTGAGAAACGTGGAAAACAACACCTCCAGAAGCTTCCCCTTCGATTCCAGCAACAGCTAACCCTCCTACAGCCTCAGATCTCTCCAAAACCACCAAGAACAAGCCCAGAAAATCTCAGAAATGTTTTTCTCTCTTTTCTCTCTTTCTTTTCCCTTCAACGGCGACAAAAGAAACTTTCTGAAACCCTTATTTCGTCCTTAGACACTTAACACACGATTAGGGATTTAATTGAACCAAACCGAACCAATCAGAAATTAAAAATCGAACCGACCCAACCGGCTGCAACTAGCGTCGATCGATGCTCCTTACAATGGTATCGATCGATGCCCTTCACAAAATAACAAAATTTGGTTCGCGGATGTTACAGGTTGTCCATTAACACACTCTTCATATGCTGCTCTCGACGGCATCCTTTACTGTAAAGTCCACTTCAGCCAGCTTTTCCTTGAGAAAGGTAATTACAGTCACGTCCTCCAAGCCGCCGCTAACAACCGTCGCACGGGGGCTGACGAAGACAAAGCCGAACCCAAAGAAGATGAAGCTAACCCTAACCCTAACCCCACCGAAGAAGAAACTTCTGATGCAGCAGCAAGTGAAGAACATGAGTCCTAAGATGATCCGGGAGAGTTTTTTTTTTATGAAATATATCATCATCATAAATTGTTAAAAGAGCCACAGTTTTCTTAACTAATGGAACGAGATAGATCCAAATTCTGTTTTTGTTACTTTTTCTTAATGGAACTGCATATTATTATATACTCCCTCCGTTTCACAAAGAGTGTCATTCTGACACTTTTCACATAAATTAAGAAAACATTGAAATATACATATATGCCCTTATTTAATAGGTTAATTTAGTTATAGATTAAGGGTAAAACTAGAAAATCTAATGTAAAATATGCATTGAAAATATAAAATAATGCATTGGAATTGTAAAGTGACACTCTTTGTGAAACAAAGAAAAATCTCCAGAATGACACTCTTTGTGAAACGGAGGGAGTATTTGTAAAGTATTTTATTCGAGTTTACAAGTAATGTTTTAGATCCAATTTGTAGCCAAACAAATAATTCATATCCATTACTCCTTGGTGCCAGGATCAGATAAATTCAGGTGTGTGTCATCTCAGTATGTACTAGATTATTAAATTCAAGTTTTTTATTATTATTATTTTTTTTGTTAATATATTATTTTAATACTAATTTTATTAATATATTCCATTTTTAATTTTAGTGATTTAGTATATAATACATGGTATACCGCACAACAATTCTTTTTAATACAGTTTTAATTAAATCAGTTTGAATCAACATATTTTTATATTATTAATAGTAAAATGAGGATTTAACTCATATTGAAGTATCATGTTCATAATATTTTATTTTTAGTGTTATCATTTCAATCATGTCATGTCGTCTAACATGTCATGTAATATAACTCGTTTGTGTTATTTTGAAAACTTAATATTTTTAAATATTCATAATTTAAAACTTTTCATTAAGTTTAGATATATCAGTTATGAATTATAAATTTCTTAAAAATTTTATTAACTTTTATCATAAAGATATCTTTAAAATTCAAATCAAATATATGCAGAAAAAAATACATTTTATTAACTTTATGTATTATATAATGATTCAATACATTTAAATTTTAAAATCAAAAAGAGATGATAGAAAAATATTTTTTTAAATCTGGAATAAATCTTCTAAATATCTATATTAATTATAGAATATTATCTATATATATATATATATATATGGATATTTAAAATATTTTAATTATTTTTGGTTATAAGAATAGTAGACATAGTTGACCAAACTTGCTTGGATATGAATATAAGCATTTAATGACATTCAATGGTAAATGTTTCCAAACAATTATTATTGAGTAAAAAGTGCTGCAAAAATACTAGTATAGATTTAAGTAAATTTGTTAATCTAAAATGTAGAGAGGATGTTATCTTATTTTTTACTACACTTTTCTTTTGAAGAAATTAACTTGGAAACAATGAAATTATATAGAAAAGAAAAGAGATAATTTTTTAAAAAATGTAAAGATAATATGATACTCTATAGTCTATATAACAAAAATATACCACAATTAATAGATTATAATTAAGTTTAACAAACACAAAATGTTTCTTTTCACATCCCATAGAAAGTAAAACTTCCTTGATCTCAATAATTCACCTTTTATTTATATTCTATGATATGATTCTCCCAGTCCACATCTATTTATATATATAGTCTTATTAACTTCTCGAATTCTTTATACATAAGAAAAAAAGAAAAAAAAAAACTAAGACATAGGATTTTTGAAAATAAGAATGTCGCAAAGTCTTCTGGACATTTGCATATTGGGTGCTTTTATAGTCGTAATGCTTCTTGTTGGGGCATGCATCTTCTTTCGTAAAAAATCGTAATGATCAAGAGAATATGCAGGATAGGCCAGATGTTTAAACAGAAAGCTATTTACATAATTATATGGTTGTTGGTTTATCTTATCTAGAGCTCTTAAGATGATATTAAGTTTTTTGCTAATCGTGTTGTTCCTTACTATGTGTTTGGTTTCTTCTTCTTTTCTTCTCGAAAAGAGTTTTTACTTTTTAGTATGGGACTATTTTAATCATTAATAAAGTTTTAACTAGGTAACAATTCGCACATAGCGCGGTATAAAATAATTATTTAATGTTTTTACTGTAATTTTTATTTATAAAATTTATTATATTTATGGATAATTGAAATATTTAAAATTCGATTGTATAGTAAATATCTATAAAAAAATTGTATAATAATTAAAATTTAACCCGTGAAAGTTCTTATATTATTATATCATATGAACAAAAGGTTCTTAAAATTCATTTTAAAGATTTTATAAAATATAATTAAGTTAGAAAGATAATATAAAAATCTAATTTTGGTTGTTAATTGTATTTTTGGAAAAATACAATGGTAAATAAATGTAAATATTTTTAAAAACTGATGACAAATAATTGAAAGAGTGTCATGAGTTTTGTAATGCTGACACCTCAGCTTTTTTGCCAAAAAGTTCCTCTATTAATATACAGTAGAACCTCTATAAATTAATAAGGTCGGGACCATGAAATTTTATTAATTTAAAGAGGTTTTAATTTATCGATAAATTAATAATTATTAATTTATCGATAAATTAATAAAATATTAATTTATGAAGAGATTTTTAATTTTCATTATTTTGAAAATTATGTATTACAGAATAAGATACTTTTGTTATCATTCATATTTTTTTAAAAAATTCTTAATTTATAATCTTATCTATTGTAATTGCTAAGTTTAGAGTTTAGGTAAAAATGATAGATGTTAGAAATTTAGAGTTTAGAAGAAATTTTTACTAGTATCATTCATGGTAATGATGAAGTTGAATAAGATATTGCGGTAATTTTAAAACCAATTACATATAAAGAAGATGAAGTTGAATAAGATATTGCGGTAATTTTAAAACCAATTACATATAAAGAAGCAATTATCTCATTTAGAACTCTTCGTAATTTTTGGATGTGATTTGAGAATACGACAATGAAAGATATTAGAGATGAGCTCCAATAAGAATGCAAATTCAAGAATATGCAAACAACAATAGAGTCATAATTCAGTATTTCACTAGATTTTCTTAGATATATATATATATATATATATATTAATATTATTTGATTATTAATTTATGATATTGATGGGACTATGTTTTTACATAGGATTTCCAAAAAAAAATATTATCTTATTAATTTATCGAAATATGTCATTTTTTACACCAGCCCAACTCGAGACCGGAAGAATTTATTAATTTATAGCGAGTATTAATTTAAAGAGTATTAATTTATAGATGTTCTACTATATAGGGGATATCTCGAGGACATTCAAAAGATTATATATTCTCTCACTACATAAGTATATTTTTGGTTTAATATTACTTACGTCTAATACACACAAAAATTCAGAATTCAGAAAACGTGATTGCGTCTAAAGAAACAGTCAGAAGGAGTTTCTTGAAGCGGAAGTAAAGCCAAGTTCACAGGACTTGATGCTCCTTCCAAGGACAAAACTCCAGTCTTGAACTTCATATCCTTCTTGGCAAATTTTTGGACAAACCGTAGATCTTTCTTCGCCAAGATCCTCGACCTCTAAAGATCATATGATACTGTATATAACAGAAAATACATATACCATGAGACCACATCCTTTAACCACACAGTAAATATATAAAGTATGTTCTCATATCCCATAGAAAGTAAAACTTCCTTAATCTCAAATATTCACCTTTTATACACTACCAAAAAAAACATTTTCACCTTTTATTTATATTCAATGATATGATTCTCCCAGTCCGCATCTATATATATAGTCTTATTAACTTCTCGAATTCTTTGACATTAGAAAGAAAAAAAACTAAGGCATAGGAATAGGATCTTTGAAAATAAGTAAAGAAGAATGTATCTGCTGCAAGTTTGCCTATGGGTTGCTTTTTTAATCATGGTTATTCTTCTTGCGGGATGCCTCTTTCATATGATTGGTTACCAGAAGAAGTTGGAGTATCTGCAAGTTTGCATATGGGTTGCTCTTTTAATCGTGGTCATTCTTTTTGCGGGATACCTCTTTTATATGAATGGTCAAAAAGAGAAGCCGAAGTATCTGCAAGTTTGCCTAGGGGTTGTTCTTTTAATCGTGTACATTCTTCTTGCGGAATGCCTCTTTTATATGATTGATTACCAGGAGAAGTTGGATTATCTGCAAGTTTGCCTATGTGTTGCTCTTTTAATCGCACTTTTAATCGTGGTCGTTTTTCTTGTGGGATGCCTCTTTATATGAATGGTCAAAGGGAGAAATGGGAGTTTTTTTACACAAATGTCGATCGTATTAAAACACTAGAAATTATCCTCTATTACGCACATGTTTATTTTACACTAGATTCATAACCCGCACAAACGTGCGGGACTATAATTTTTTTAATTATTAAACAGTTAAATATAATTATAAATTTTCAATATGAAAATATAAATTTATACAGATGTCAACTTTATTTTATTAAGTGATATATAACTTATCTATTTATTTTAACATATTTACACAATTATTTCTTTCTTTATTTTTTGGTATACATTCGTCATCTATTGCATCTACTATTTTTCACATTCTAGAAATATTTATTATGAAGACATATCATAACTATTTTTCATCTTTCAATACTTTTTTATCGGTTAAGTGATTATTATTTACTAACATAGACGTAATTTTTTTAAGATAATATACCCACTATTTCTCGCAAAGAACTTTGCTTTGTAGTAATAAAACTCATAATTGGACTCATTTTTATCCGTAAACATCATATTATAACATCAAATATTACATTTTACCTTAACTGTTTGACAAAAGAAAAATTATGTTCACATATATAATTTTTTTACTTTAAAGTATGTATAGTCTACGATGGTTTATACAATATTCTTTAATTTTGATTCTCCTAATCTACAAAATCATAAGATTACTCTAACTTTTAAATATGTGTATTTATCCGAATATAGAAAATTTTTTAATTTTTAATTAAAATTTTACAATCTACCACTACCATCTTAACTGTTTTTTTTACAAATAACTTTTTCAGATTCCTTCTTAGTATTTTTCACCATTTTTCTGTGTGTGTGATGTTTAGAATAAGTTATATTTAATATGTTTTATTTCAAATAACATTTTACATTTCTCTTAAATATATACATTATTTTAATTTTTGAGCACTTGATTAATATTTTCTCTTTTTTTATATATCTTTGTTTAATCATTATTCATTATTCATATTTTACTTTGATATTTTTTGTTGTATTTTTTTTTTAATTTTGTTTTTGGTTTATATTTGTTTTGAATTATTTAAAATGATTGTTTTTAATAATAATAAAATATTACACAATATGTAATCATTATTCATATTTTACTTTGATATTTTTTATTGTATTTTTTCAATTTGTTTGTGGTTTATATTTTAGTTTTGAATTATTTAAAATGATTATTTTAAATAATAATAGAAATATTACACAAATATGTGAATTAATTGATTCATTAACTTTAGATTTAATGTTCTTTGATGATTTAAATTAATTTATTAAAAATAAAGTGATGAGGTGGAGGAAGGAGAAGAGAGAAAAGCCAACTTTATATATATAGATTGTTGTTTAATTTTAGTAATTTGGAGATTATTAGTTTTTATTTATTTATTCAGTAATTGTTATTTTTGTGATTTTAAAAATATACTGATCACATTAATTTTTTTTGGGTTTATTTGTTTGATGTTACTTAGAGTTTTGATTACATACTAATCATATTAATTTTCTTTAAGTTCATTTTTTTCATGATGTAGTAATATTAACACAACCAACAATGACGACAACCTAAAATAAAAATAAAACATGGTTCATGGCCCGACAAAAATGAGAGCAAGTTTAGACCAAGCAAATTTCTAAATGAGGCCAAGCAAGTGAAGCCAAGAACGAGAACATCGGTTTTTTCGGGACATATTTTAGACCAAAAGTTTTAGGTATTTTAAGTAGGAGAAAAAAATTATAAGTTTAATTATTATTAGGTTTTTTTTTATAAGTTTAAAAATTTTAGAAATTCAAGTTTTATATAAAAAAACAGTATATTAGTATATTATTATAGAGGGGATTTGGACTCCTCTAACGTGCCAATTAATTGAGAAACAATATATAAAAATAGTCTCTTTTATTTATTTATGCATGTGTTCTAATAATAAAATATGAAGACACGAAAATGCTGTCCAACCTCTCGCTCTCCACTTCTGTCATTGTTTTAGATATATATTCCCACTTCTCTTAACGACCAAAATTTCCCATTCTATAAATACTGTGACTTTAACAGTTCAAGAAATATCAAGTGAAACATAAAAGAAACAGAAAAAAAAAAGAGAAAAGCAGAAGAGCAATGGCTATAAGTTTTATAAACCTAGCTCTTTTGACCCTCTTGGTGTTAATAATTTCATTGTCTTTCGGCGGCATAACAGCAAAAAAGTCACAGCGAAATGAAGCCGAGATGTTCGAGCAATGGCTTGTGGAGAATGGGAAGAACTATAACGGTGTTGGAGAGAAGGAGAGACGGTTCATAGTCTTCAAAGACAACTTGAAACGCATAGAAGAACACAACTCGGATCCGAGCCAGAGTTACCGACGCGGGTTGAATCAGTTTTCGGATCTGACAAATGATGAGTTTCAAGCTATTTACTTGGGGGGCAATACAAAAAGGACAAGCCTACCATTGAGCTGGGAATGGGATACAACCAATAGGTATCGGTACGTGGAAGGAGATATTTTGCCTGATGAAGTCGATTGGAGGAAGAGAGGAGCAGTTGTTAAACAAGTCAAAGATCAATATCAGTTTAACAACTGTGGTATATAATTTTTCATTTTTCTTACAATTATTTGATATCCGATATATTGCGATTGCTGTTGACATTGGCGGCTGATAAATATACAGGAGGTTGTTGGGCGTTTTCGGCAGCAGGAGCAGTGGAAAGTATAAACCAGATCACAACCGGTGAATTGATATCTTTGTCAGAACAACAACTCATTGACTGCGCCACAGATGCCAACGACCGATGTGATGGAGGTGACGCAGCATACGCTTTTAAGTTCATTATGGATAAGGGTGGTATAGTAACAGATAAAGCTTACCCTTTTACCGGCGATAACAATGCCACGTGCAAGGCCATTGAGGTTTGTAAAACCAAATATAAATGACCATTTTGTTTTTGTAGGTTTTATTGTGGTTACTCATGTGTTCTAAATTTCCATCTTGCAGATGGTTACCACTCGTAAAGTTACCATTGACAGTTACGAGGGTGTTCCAATATATGATGAGATGTCTTTGAAGAAAGCTGTTGCTAATCAACCTATAGCTGTTGGCATTGACGCTAGAAACATGCAGGACTACACTGATGTAATCCCAATTGACACTACCACCAAAAATAAACCTTTTCTTTTTATTAAAACTTGATACAAAGTTGTGATCAATTTTTTTTTTTTTTGGTTTTGTTTTTTCTTGTGAATTCTTCCTCAGGGTGTGTTTACAGGACCTTGTGACACGACATTGATAAACCACAATGTGCTAGTTGTGGGGTATGGAACAAACTCAACAACTGGTCAAGACTACTGGCTTATACGTAATTCACGCGGACCAGAGTGGGGAGAAAGAGGATACTTTAAACTCCTACGGAGTAACATCCAAAATTCATCTGGGATATGTGGAATCACAATAACGCCTGTATACCCACTCAAGTCGAACTCGTCGTTTGATTTGTTGTCTCCCAGTGTGTCTAGATTGGTTTTTTTATTTGTTTTTCAGTTAATTGGTTTGGCCTTATTGGTTTGATATAGTTTTTTATCGAAAGCCCACCAAAAGGTTCATCGAGATCCCTTCTTTTATTTTATTTCCACTTCCACAAATAATGAAACTTGGTCTCTAAGTTGTTTCGGTTATGCAAATAAGAAGGAATTGTCTTCTTATTTGTTAGGTTCCAGTTTCCACTTTCCATGTTTAGCTAAGTAGAGTGGCGAATCACTCCATCGTACTTTGTAATTTTGTATTTGCTTTAATCTTTACATCATCAAAAAATATTTCCACAAAATCAATCTTTTAGAAATTGTCACGTCGTTTCCCAATTTTTTTTTACTTGTGTCATTTTTTTTTTAACCTTTTTCAATTTCAACGATTATATTAATTAACTATATTTTCATCCGCGGTACACCGCGAGACCATTATCATATTTTAAATAATAATTTTTAATTTATTTAGTTTTCAAATTCCTAATTAATTAATTTTTATTTAATTAATATATAATATTATTTATAATATTTTTTCTTCTTACGTTTTATATAGTTTAGAACATAATTACATTAAATTTGTTATTAGATAGAATATAAAAATTTAAAATACTTAGTTTTGTCTTCAATAATTAAACAGAGGTATATGTTTATATTGTATGTTAGTGTATATTTTTATGTGTATACAATTTATTTTTTGGAATATTAAGAATCTGTTGTAGCATGTGTAATATTTTGTAGTTCATACACTAAATAATTTATAAGTTAATTTTCCAAACTATAACTACAAATCTATAGTATATGAAATAAACTAATAGTTTTAGTGTTGGTTCTATAGTCCAAACCAGTCATGCTAGGCGGATCACACAACATACTCAAATAATCCGCAAAAACTCATCATACAAAACCCGAGAAAGTAAAATGTAGTATGTGAGGTTAAAAGTCACTTTTTATCAAATCAAATTTTCAAAATTTTCTCAAGTACAAAATAATACTTTGATTCACCCCTAGGGATGAACCTTTTCATTCACCTCATTATAAAAAGGAAATAAAATCTGTATACTTGCAATTATGTTTGTTACCTTTTAAAATACTTAGTTTCTATAAAAAAAATCATTATAGGAAGAATTAATTTGTTTATTAAATTAATTATTTAATGCCAATGACATATCTGTAAAGAAAAATTCTTGGATTCACCCCTAGGGGTGAACAACTCTCATTCACCCCATCTTAATTAACCAATTAGAATACAACAATATGCCATGTCATATCATATTTAAAAAATAAATCAAAATAAAAATAAAAAGATAAAACAAATTAAGGAAACAAATTATGTAGATCTTTTATTAAGGAAACTATGTCGATTTGAATTTATAAATGAGGATTAGGGTTTAAATTTATAATTTTTAAAATTATATATCGGTTTGGGTTAATAAAAGAATGGTTATGATTTAGATTTTATTATTAAACAAAATTAGATGTCGGTTTGAGTTTACAAAAGAGTTATTTGTGGCTGTAGAGACTTTGACTTTAAAATTTTAGCTGTAGAGAATTTGGTTGTAGATGCTTTGACTGTAAAAACTTTTAATGTTAAAATTTGATTGTTTACCAACAACTTTTAAAGCTGTAGCTGTTATTTTTTTATTAATAATAAATAGAAATTATGTAAGAATATAATTCATAACAATTTAATAATAAAAGTAAAGTTTATTAATGATAAATTAAATTTTTTTTAACTGTATGTCAATAAAATATGTGATTTTGTTTGAAAATTCTGTTTTTCTTTTGTTTTTGGTGATTGATTTTTAACTGTTTTGAATGTTTTTTATATTGAGTAGTTATATATATAACTAGTCAAAAATCCATTAAACACTAATCAATGTATTTTTTTGAATGTTACTCTCTTACTAGTGATAAATTTCATAAACTCTTTTACATCATTATTAATGATGATGATAAAAAATTAAAAATTATTATTGAAATGGATCTTAAAAGAAAAAGAAAAAATAAGAATATTTAATTTATAAAAATAAAATATGTAATATATATATATATACTTTTTGAGAGGTTTTAAATATAATAGGGAGTGAAAAGAATGCTTTTAAAATTTGTTGATTTTAAAGCGTCATTTACCGGCTTTAAAAAGGAAGAAAAATAAAAAAGGAAAAAATGAAAGTGGCTGTTGCAACTTAAAAAAAAAACAATAAAATCTTAAAAGTTTGATTGGTAAATAAAATGCTTTTACAACTTTTAAATGATTTTAAAGTCTTAAAAGCCTTCACCAATCAGGACCTATATATCGGTTTGGGTTTACAAAAGAGTGTTTAGGGTTTAGATTTTACAATTAAACAAAATTATATGTCGGTATGGGTTTATAAAATAGTGGTTAGGGTTTAGATTTTACAATTAAACAAAATTAGATGTCGGTTTGGGTTTACGAAATAATAGTTAGGGTTTAGATTTTACAACTAAACAAAATTATAT
The DNA here is from genome assembly GCA_023657505.1 of Camelina hispida. Classification (NCBI taxonomy): domain Eukaryota; kingdom Viridiplantae; phylum Streptophyta; class Magnoliopsida; order Brassicales; family Brassicaceae; genus Camelina; species Camelina hispida. Next base: position 41,861,438 of record CP094634.1, on the reverse strand, counting down.
GTCGGTTTGGATTTACAAAATAGTGGTTAGGGTTTAGATTTTACAATTAAACAAAATTATATGTCAGTTTAAATATATAAAAATGGTTAGGGTTTAGATGTGATAATTAAAAATTGTAATATAATATTAAAATTAACAAATTTAAAACTGATTGATCTACATAATTTGATAGTTAAAATTATCATGTAGATGTGATAATTAAAAGTTAACAATTCTATAATATTAATTTTAGAGACTACATGATATATATTTTACATTGTTCTTATTTTTAAAGATTCATCTCCATTATCTAATTTGGATTATTATCTTATAATTAATAATTTTCTCCTCCTCTCCCACCAATATCAAATGTTGTTATATTAATTTCATATGTGTTGTAAGAGTTTGATTCTATATTTTAATTTAGAAAGTATTATATATATTAAACATTTTTTCAATTTTTATTTTATTTCTATAAAAATAAAATATTTTTTTATATTTCTTGCCTTTCTAATCTATTCATATTTATTTTTAAATTTTCAAATTCCCATAGTTAAATTTTAAATTCACATATTTATTTTCTTAGTCTCTCATCCTTTCATTCTCTCATCCTCTTCCACTATATCTCAATTTATTTTTTTGTGTGTTCTTTTATTATTGTTGTTGTATGAGTAAAAAGAATCAATGTAAATATCATTTTAAAAGCTTAATTCTAAACTTTAATTTTAGAGTTTGTATGATTTGTATATCTTACATTGTTTTTTATTTTATGTTTTAAAAGGTTTATCTTCATTGTCTATTTTAGATTAGCATCTTATAAGTCATTATTTTCATACTCTTCTACAATATTCATCACACAATAAGGTCATGAAATTGAAAAGATCCATCTCTAACTCTCTATTATTTACTCTGGTTATCTCACATATTCATGTATTATTTTTATAACTTATAGTGATTCATATAATTATCCATTTATAAAATCTATTTTGTTTTATAACTTAAATATTCTTGTAGTAAGTATTATTATTTTACCCCCGCTGGGTAGGATCCGAATTCTTTCAAACCGGATAGCATAGGATCCGCGTATTTTTTATTTAACCCGACTACAAACGAACTGGGTAACTTTAGGATCTACGGGTTTTTTCCTTTTTAATTTGACCAAACTACCATTTTTTCTATTTTTTGTTTGTTCTAACTTGAATGACATTACATTTAATAATAGAGAACTTTATGACTATATAGTGAAAAATATTTCTCTTTTAATGGTATAAATATATTTAACCAATGTGAGATTCTACATACACTTTTCTATATCTTTTAATATATAATCAAATTAAATTTTTTCACATATATAAATTTTCGATTTTTAATTCTTTCTATCTATACTAATCATGATTAATCACTTAAATTTCGTTTAGGAAATATTGCAAAATCTAACTAAATAATTATTTGTTTTTCTCTAATTGTATTAAATTGATTTGTTATTTCCCTAAATATCTCACGATATAAAACTAAATCAAATATGTTTACATATATATATATATATATAGAATTTTCGATTTTAATTCTTTGATTATTATGGAAGCAAACTTTAAATAGCTTTCAAAGATATTGAGTAATTATCGGTTCTATTTATATGGCTGTAGAGTTATATTGTGATTTCCTTATATATCAATCAAATTGATTAAATTCATCTTTTGAAAAAATTTGTTTGTATACGCGTTTATAATTAATTTTTTCAATCACATTATACACGATCCAAATACAAATATTCCGTGTCAATCCTAGATCCGTGTGTTTTCAAGACTTAATCTAATGGCATTACATGTAATATTCTTTAACTTGATGCCTACTTAATTAAAAATATTTCCCTTTTAATAGTATAGATATATAGTAAATATATACTAAGGTTTTTCATATTTTTTTCTGTTATTTCCATATGTATTAAGATGAATTAACTAACATAGTTCTTTTGGTTAAGAAAATTTAAAAATCTAAAATAAAAGATAATATTCAAATATTAAATTAGATTTCTATAAATATCTCAAAATCTAGAACCATTTACGTTATATATACAATTTTCAAATTTAATAATTTGCTTTTATAGTAACAACTTTAAACCATTTCCAAAATTATTGATTATTTTAATTTTATAATTAATTTTGTAATTATTATTTCCATAAATATTAGATTTTCAAATAACAGTTTTTGTTTACCATATATTGTTTATTTTTAATTATATATGCAATTGGACATATTTGATAACATGAATATATGATATGGTTTTTTTTTAAATCTCTTATTTGTACTCTCCAGTTAATAGTATAGATATTCTCTACTATCGGATTCGATTATGTTCTTTTGTCTTAGTAGTCACTAGACTTTTCATATTTGGGCCTCGGCCTAACAAAACTAAAGTCAGGGCTGGTTTTTTATTTTTATTTTTGTATTTTTCTTCATTTTAATAGCAAAATATTTTTCTCGAAAAAACAGTATATAATATAATAAATAATTATAAGTTGGATATATCATAAATGTGTATTATTACAAGCCATATGCTCATTTTTTTTTAAAAACCTTCTTTTCATCAATTGATCGTAAATCCAGTTGAATATTTTATGGAGTATATTTTATTTTTAATTCATTTAAAAAAAAAGATTAGTGAGAAACTAATAAATCGGTCACCAAAAAGGAAAAAATGTGGCTGTAATTTTATACACTTAAGCTTAAATTTTTCTTACTGGTAATAACTTTCTAAAAATAGGAAAAAGTTTGATTACAAAAGAGAACATAAAAAAAAAATCAACACTGTACGAACGAAAAAAATAATAATCAATTTGGAAAAAAATCAGATAAAAGGTTAAAAAAGAAAAAAATGAAGTGGGAAAAATTCCGAGAAACTGGGACCGGAACCACAGACACGACGATGCCGACTCCTCCGGTGTCATCAGAGGCGACGACGGCATCTAAAGAGATCGATCCAAATAGTGTATTGATGGTTGCTGATTTCTTCAAAGCTATCGCCCCTGACTCATCTGTCAACGATTTCACCGAATCCGACTCTTTCTCTGTCTTATTTCAAAGCAACACCAAAGCTCTCTCCATCTCACGCGGCCATGTCTCTTGCTCCGTCTTCGTCACTCCTTCCTTATCCGTAATCTTCTTCCTCTTCTCTCTGTTTCTTGTTTCAATTGAATCAAATGGGTTTCGTAAAGTTTCGATCTTTTTTTCTGTTTTCTTCTTCTCTCTGTTTTTTTGTTTCAATTGAATCAAATGGGTTTCGTAAAGTTTCGATCTTTTTATGTTTTTTTTTTTAGAAAATTAAAGTTTCGATCTTTTGATTTGTTGTGAAATTATTAGAATTTTTTCAATGGGTTACATGGAGGAGCAGTCGCATCAATTGCAGAGAGAGTAGCTATGGCTTGTGTGAAAACTGTTGTCTCTGAAGATAAACATCTCTTCCTTGGTGAATTGAGTACGTCTTATCTCTCTTCTGCTCCCATCTCGGTAAGCTCATTCATTCTTTTAAGATTTTTTGGATCTTTGAATCAAGAGAAGAAGCTTAATTTGTGTGTGAGAGAGAATTTGCAGAGTGAATTGGTTGTGGAGGCATCGATGGTGAGGACTGGGAGGAATCTGTCGGTGGTGAATGTTGAGTTCAAGATCAAGGAGACGATGAAAGTCACTTACCTATCTTGTGCTACTTTTTACCATTCTCCTATCTCTAAGCTTTAAGCTTTTTGAATTGCTCAGAGATCTTCTTTTAAAGCTCTATGTTGTTTTTTATATTCTCTATTCAATAAAATAAAGATTCTGTATACAGAGATTAGCCTTGAGATATATGTAATAAGCATTACTACGTTTTTCATATGTCTTTAATCACTTTATTACAACACTAAGAAGAGAGACTTGCACCCGCATTTAGGAGAGTATAACCAAGGTGAGATCCCTGAAATCTCTAAAGCTATCAACTGCAGTGGTTTGACATTATAGATACAGGAATGAAAGCAGTGTGTGTTGGAGCCTTGGAGGAATAGATATATGGAAGAGCATCCGGGACTTACAAGCTGTAATTAGACCAAGACCACCAAAATATTCATAAAAAGGTTATTGTGTAGTCTGCAATCACTAAAATAGTGCATCAGATGTGTCACACAGGACACCATTGTGCCGTTTCTCCTTTAATCTTTACAGTTTTCACAGCCTGTGAGAGAGAAGTACAAAAAAAAAAAAGCCAATGTTTGAATTGATAGTGACCTCAGTCCTTGTGCCATAACAATCTCACATACAGGTCTTCTATTAAATGGTCGCTGCTGCTCAAAATGTATTCACCTGCTTCCCTTAACATCTATCACAGTTTGCAAGGTCCTGAAGAAGTTCTTCAGAAGAACATACCCTTGTAAATGCTCGGACTCACATCAGCAACAACTTTCAAATGTCTCATCAAATTCTCAACTAGTTTTCTCCAATTGAGTTCTTGATAACATTTATAGAGCAAACCAAACATAATTAGAATACAAGTAAAAAAGTGACATTTTGTTGCTATCGTAAGATTATTGTTGCTCAAGTGTTTGATTTTGGAACAGAGGGTTTTAATATGCATTTGGAATCTAGGCTGTCTGGATTAGCAAACTTTGATTTTGATGTAAGAGCCAACTATATATTTGTATCTATCAGACCAGTGTTTTCATAAAAGACACAAGTAGGGAGCTCCTAAAAACGGAGAGTGTTAATGCGTGATAGTGATTAGTGAGCTCCAGTTCCTTTAAATAACTTATGCTGCTTTTAGAGCACTTACCACAAGGTCCACAAGCCAAAACTGACGATGCTTGAGCATTCTCTCCTTTTGCCACAACAATCTTGAATCCACTTCTAAATCGTATATCTGTGTCTGAATCAGAGATACCCGATACCTGTACTCAGATCCATTACTCGGCTCATACCCATCCCGAAAAAAAGGTAGCCGCAGCTTTAAGGTCAAGTGAAAGGTATAATAATTATATTACCCGTGAATAAGGGACGAGTATAGGATATTAGTTTGGTTTTCAATACTCGTCCTTTTACCAATTTTGCTAACCGACCCGTAAATACCCATTACTATTTTATATTATTATTATTAATTTATAGAGTTAAAGTTAAAACCTAAGTTCAACTTAGCCCAACTGAATTAATCTATTATTTTTATTTTCAATGTTTGTAAATTTATCATTTTTGGAACTATATGTTGCATAAATTTATGAATTTTTCTTTTTTCGGATTTCAGAATATAAAATTATTGTTGCGATTGTTGATATTTTTTTTTATCGAATACTCATTTTTTCCAGGTAATAATAAAAGGTCGGGTATTTAAAAAGTCAACTATTTTTTACCGGGTACCCGTTATTTAAAGGTCGAGTATGAATAATTTTTTTCTGTTACCCGTTAGGGTGGGGTCAAATAAAAGGTTTGAGAAAATTCAAGGGTACCGTTCCCATGTCCAGCACTAGCTAGTGTGTATATATGAAAGAATTATAGACCATAACACTTTTTAAAGAATTTGTGATAAACTCACATGACATAAGTTATATATATACATGTTAATTTACACTATATTTCAAGACTTATCTCCAAATTTTGTGAAAAAGGAAGAATTGTAGAAACCGCAACAAGAATGTTCGAAACAAATTTCGGTAAAATCCTATCATGAATTGGCTACAAAACACAATTTTATTTCTCTATTATATCATTGGTTTGTGAGATTCACCAAAACAATAGCAACTCCTTAATTACTATTACATAATATCTATTATCGAGATATGTCCAAGTTTATCTTGTGATACAATGCATGCAACTATGGTTTCTTTCCAAATTATAAGATCAGTAAATGTCAATTGGTATACACACCACACTGCATTCCAAATATCCAATGACAACTACTAGTGAAAGATTGGTAGGATGTGTGTTATGAGGTCATGGAGTATCGTGTCACGCACATGACTCTGTATGATCTGACAGAGATGCAAACTAACATTAAAAGCTATAAAGATGAGGAAGTTCATGGAAATTTTGGTATCCATAGACTTGCTATTAGGTCTTTTATAGGTCAACTTCTTTTATAATGATAGTTTTTCGGATATATATGCAACGTCAGGTACAACGCACAAGTTTCGTTCCAACAATTACTAATAAATCCATTCACCTAACTTTATCTCGAATAATTGATTAGATTATGAAACGACTAGGCAACAAAAAGATGTACTAATTACTTTATAGGCGCTAACTGGTACCACTGAAAATATATGGCAAATGATACGCTTAAAAATGAAAAATGATGTTGGCATATAATTTTAAGTTATGAATTTAAATAATCAGCATTTTTTATAAGGCAAATGATTTTTTTTTCTAAGCACTGAAAAATGTTCTGCCAGTTGAATCACTTATATAAGCTTAGTTGGCTCAATTCTATGGTGGAAAAACATGTTAGCAAATTAACCATAGTTTTAAAATTTGATTTTTGAATGCTGTCTATTTTTTTTTTTTTTTTTTTTTTGAATAAAATGTAAAATTTATTCGAAAAAAGCGTTTTTACATCAAATGCAGCGGTTTGCAATATGCATTTAGCAGATCTGTTGTTTTAGTTACAGTTTATAGTGAAATGAGATGAGAAAAGGTGAAAACCAGTTTAGCGAGTAGCAAACCAAATCTCCAAACACTCTGCGTAGCTCCTGTCACCTTGCTTCCCAATTGACAAGATCCGGTTACGTACATCCTTGTCTAGTCGTCGAAGAAGATGGGATGGAGAGCATGTCGCCTTCCATTACGCTCTCGACACAATGAGTATACAAGTAGCTGAAATGCATATCTCAGGAGGAAGAGACGGTGCTTGCCGAGAGATGTATCAGTGAGGAGTTGATGCACAGTAGTCCAATCAGAGGAGAACTGATCAGCGAGGAGCTTAGAAGCAAGACCAGACCAAACTTCATTAGAATAGGGACAAGAGAAAAATATGTGATCTCTTGTTTCTAAAGGTGCCGAACAAAATACACAGGAGGAAGAGGCAGTAGTAGCCCAATTCTGCATTCTATCTCCTGTTGTTAGACGGTTCTTTGTGGCAAGCCAGGATATAAACGAAAACTTGGGCGTGGCATAGGTGAACCAGATACCTCTATACCAGTCTTGTTTTGGTTTGTGATCCCGTACAGTGTTCCAAACATCCTTTGTGGAAAAATCTGACTTGAATTTATTCCCCTGTCGCTGCCAGAGAACCACATCCTCTGTTTCTGTAAGCCCCCTACGTCGAATATCCTCAAGACAGTCTTCGATTTGGATAAGATGAGTAGCACGGTGTCGTCGTCGACGGTGAGACGAAACCACCTGAGCCAGAGTGTCTTGAAGACCGACACCCATATCAATACAGCCTCTGTGTCCCGTAATAGCAAAGAGTGGTCCTAGGGGAGACCAGTTATCATGCCAAAAAGAAATACTCTTGCCATTGCAGACTTCATACTTAACAAAACTGGTGGCTAGTTGTCGATACTTTAATAGTTTCTTCCACATCCAAGATCCTAAAACCGAAGATTCACTGATCGACCAAAAAGAGCTCTTACGAAGCAAGTACGCGCGTAGCCAGGACGTCCATAGAGAGTTGGATGACAAGAGTCGCCAAATAAGTTTTAAGCAACTGACCTTGTTTACCACTTTTAAAGATCGGAGCCCCAATCCACCTTCCTCCTTTGGAATACATACATCAGCCCAGGAGACCTTGGCCTTTTTAGCATTCAGAACCTATATCAATTTTTAGGTGGAAACGCTTGTTGGAATCTATCATTTTCTAATTTTCTCGTAATGAGTTCAAAATTTCCTAATATATATAACGAAGGGAATAAGCGAGGCTTTTGTCTTGATTTGATTACACTGTCTTGTTTTTTTTGGACCAAGTCTTGATTACACTGTCTTTAGCGAGTACTGTAGTAGGTTTCCCAGCCACTGCCTTTTTAAAATTTGTAAAAAATTTCCAAGAATCGGAATCAAAATGGAAATCTCAACCATATCCTATCATTAACATTTGTCGTATATGTAAAAATACTAATACTGTAAACTTCGTTTTCAGGAACACTTGAGAGTGGCTTCGATTCAGGTCGGGTGACTAAATAATTTTTTGATATGAAGTCAACAGACTTAGCAATGTAAACGAAGACTAATTTATCCGATAGAGCTCGGTTCCCAACTTCATAACTCGAGTTGGTTTAGTTTAGATGGCTGGATGATACGTCCATTACTTCGGTACGTATTTAAGTAGACCTATTGTAAAAAAAAAAAAAAAAAAAAAAAAAAAAATTTGCTAACCTAGCTACGAATACGATTAAATGATTATAAATGATTCGCGCGATATCATTGCTTCGTCAAGAAAATAAACTATAAATATTTTCAGTGTCAGAAAATATTTTACACGCAAGTACTATTATTTATGTTGATATATAGATCGCACTAGACTATCAGAAATAACTGATTCATGATCAGATGAAATTTTATTCCACAAAGTATGCTAACGATCGACTGAGGACACATGCATGCTAACGTCATCAAGTGTATGCAAGCATGATGTATCCAAGACAAATTAAACTATAGGATTAATTAGGCAACGTAACTTAATTCTGTTATACACACTATTTTGTTTATTAGTTATTTACGAATATATAGCACACACATACGACTTATTTTAGAAACAGAAATCGGTTTTAATTTGATACAAAAATTTACGATTTTGATATATATATATATATAATCGTATATATGCGACTATGGTCAGTGTGCGGCTCTCGAGTGTTGTGGGGCGTTAAGTTGTTCTTCCTCCAAATCGAATGGCCGTAAGTTGTAGCTTTTCAGTTTATGAGACGACTATTAATTTGAAACCTTGACTTTAAAATTGGAAGATTGAAGTATATATATTTTGTGATACGTATTTCACCCATTTATTTATACTTTAAATAGATATACAATGCGACTAGGAAACAAAGTACAAATAAGTTCCATGGAAATTAACCAGAAAGGTTCCATCGAATTAGTTACACGTAACAAACAGGTGCATCCATTACGTACGCGATATTCAAAAAATTTATGTTTTTTTATATAAATGATAGTTTTGATAAATAATGGGTGCGTATATCGTATATATAAATATAGTATGAAAGCTAAGTTTTATAAATTTCAAAAAAAAAATTACTAAAAGAAACAAAATAAAAAAAAGTAGCCGCAAAGCAGAAATCCACAAATAGAAGCTACGATAAAGCGAAATTAACACAAAAATAGGAAATGTGGGATTTATTAGTTGTACTTGCAGTACCTTACGTGCAAACATGATCACATAATCCTTTAACAAAAATACATGATTAATATATAATCTCATCAATCATCATAAGAAACCAGAAACCAGAATTTTCTTTACTATTTTTTTTTTTTATCTTTACTATTTGTTTTGTCTAACTTCACTATGTTTTGAATATTAATCTTGTTCATATTAATATACAGTCCAATTAATTCTAATGAACTCATTAAGAATTAAGGAACTGTACATGCCAAGAAAAAAAAAAAGGAATGGTACAAGTACAGAACCGTAGAAGTAATACATGGACTTTTGATATTCCACGAGCTTTCGGTCCACGAGCTAAAAAGAAAAAAAAAAAAAAAACACCACGAAAGTAATATGTACGTATTTGAATTTCTAAGTAAATTCTAATATTTTAATGACAAAAGAAATTTAACTCCATTTACTTAATTAAAACGTCGTACGCTAAATATTCAAATGAGTTGAACAATTCTTGTTGTCCAATTTAGTGTAAAGCTGACTATAGTTTCCATTCAAATAAACGTTTTGAGAAGGGAATTTCCACATTTGTATTTTTTTTTTGAACATCAAGAAAAGTATTTTTAATACTATTGTAAGTTCTAATTAATATTTAGATATGTATATAACTATATAAGACTCAGTTAACAACAAAATATCAAGGCCATATTGAGCATAAATAAAATAAAGTAAATCTTTTACACTATATAATATGAGATAAATATTGACAATTCATAATTTTATATTTAGAATAAATATGTGAATAATATATATGAAATGATATGTGAAATTTATATATAAGAAAAAAAAATTAAAACTTGGAACGCGAAACTTCAAAAGTACATATATATGTAGTTAGGTATGCTAGGAAATCTTGAGCTAGACTTGAGGAAAAAAGAACCAATTTCATTGAAAAACCACGAGCACATTACATAAACTAAATGAATAATTAGGTTTGAATTGAAATTGAAACTAAGAAGAAGAAATAAACGACTAATTTCCTTTTATTGCTCTCCTGTTCCATAGCTGTTGGAACGCGCGGTTTATTTGACGACGAATGAACGTTCTCTCCCGCCGCGTTTTTCACGCTGCTGTTGGATATTCAACTAGCTTCTGCCACGTTCTTTTATTTTTATTATTGGTTTCAGTTAAGTAGTAAAACATTACTATTCTCAATCTTTTGAGTATATACTAAGTCTTGAGATTGATATGTTACGTTAAAATAAGTTAGTCGTGACTCGTGAGATTCGAAAAGTCATAATCACAATTCACAAAAACTAAAGTTAACACGAAAATAGAAAATATATATGTATATATATATATATTATCACGATGCATGCAAACATATTGGGATATAATATCAATATATAATCCTTTAAAAAAAAAAATGATCAATATATAATATCACATAATCCTTAACGTAATGATGTGATTGGGAGATATACATATGTGGTGTGAATCATTATTATACATGGAGAAAAAAAACAACTATCGAGATTCCCACGAAGATGTCACTTTGGAACTGGAACGGGAAACTCATGAATCTCATCAATCCATGAATTAGTAGTCTTATCCTGGGCTGGATTAATAGTTCTCAAAGCTCTCCAAACCGCACTATTACACTTAAAACCCGATCCAAAAGCAATCTGCCAAGTCCTATCTCCTCTCTTGATCCTCCCTTTAGCCTCACTATACGCAAGCTCATACCAAAGCGAGCTACTAGAAGTATTCCCAAACCTGTTCAAAGTCATCCTCGAAGGCTCCATATGCCACTCAGAAAGATCTAAATCCTTCTCAATCTCATCGAGCAGTGCTCTGCCTCCCGCGTGGATGCAGAAGTGCTCGAATGCTAGCTTGAAATCAGGAATGTAAGGTTTGATTTTCTTGACAGTGAAGACTTTTCTCGTGACCATTGTTGCGAAAAAGAGAATTTGTTCAGACATTGGTAGGACTAGTGGTCCGAGAGTTGTTATGTTCGTTTTGAGAGCTTCTCTGGCGATGGCCACTAAGTTTTTGGAAAGCGAGGCACCGATTTTTTTATTGTTGTCTTCACGCTGGTAAGCACAGCTGAAGGCGTTGTCATCAGCTCCGCTGTGTGTACGGACAGTGTGGATGAGTTGATATTTGGAGCGGCGGCGGTCCGAGGAGCGGTTAGAAAGGAGAACTGCGGCGCCGCCCATTCGGAAGAGGCAGTTTGAGAGAAGCATTGACCGCTCGTTGCCTAAGTACGAGTTTAGGGTTAAGATCTCTGTGCTCACTACTAGTGCATATGAGTTTGGTTGGACCTGCATGCATATCACAATTCAAATATATATATATATATATATATATATATATATATATATATAATATGGTTCAATTAAATTTTCTCTTTGTCAGTTTGTCACGAGATTCGTATTTCTTATCAGATAGTTGAGTTTTAAATTTGTAATGAAACGACTTCATTGAATAAATAAATTACCTGAAGAAGCTGTTTAACGAGATCAATGGAGATAAGACCAGCACTACAACCCATTCCACCAAGACTATAGCTCAAAATATTTCCTCTAAGCTTATATTTATTCACGATCATAGCCGATAGAGAAGGCGTCGGATTAAACAAGCTGCAATTCACCACAAGTATTCCAATATCCTTAGGCTTCACACCGGTTTTTTTAAGCACTGCGTCTATAGCTCCAAACATAACGGTCTCGGCTTCTTTCCTCGCCTCGGACATGCATGGATTCGGCGGGACACGTAAGAGAGCCTCCGGGAGGTAAGTCTTTTGACCAATACCGGAGCGTTCGAGGATCTTTTGTTGGAAAACAAGGGATTCTTCTGTGAAGCTACCGACACGTTGAGCCCGGTCCATGAATGTTTCTCGTGTGCATATAAGAGAAGAGTCAGGTTTGTAACAAGAAAAATCGAGGAGGAAAATTTTGCGAGCATGAGTTGTAAAGTAGAGGGTGGTTAGAAAGATAAGAAGAGCACCGAAGAGAGTGAAAGATAAGAAGTGGAAATTGAGGAGGTGAGTGAATAAGAAAGTGAGATCGGAGAGATTGAAGGAGGAGGCTGCGGCGAACAAGACGGGGAGGAGGAGGATGTATAAAGCGTTAGAGATTAGGTAATGGTAACCGAGTTTAACGTATTTGAGGCGTACCGACGAGAGGAAGTTTGGGAGTTTATTGTTTGTTACAATAATGGTATTGTTCATGTGATCACTTTGGATGTGATTCTCTTTCATGGCGGGTCTGTTGGTTTCAAAATGTGATCAAAAGTAATAAGACCAAAAAAAGCAAAGAGAGGAGAATTCGTGTTTAATGTAAAGAGGGAGAGATAACTTATGGCCTAAAGAGAACGAGGCAATTTAACAAAAAGAGTAGTCCCTATGGTCCTCTTATGGCGGTGAGCTAAACTATTCATTTATTTCGTTTTGAGTTTTGACCGAAACTGATCACCCATGTTTTTCTTTAAAATCAAGTTATTTCAAATTCATCACTACAATATTTTTAGCATTAATTATAAAATAGAAAATAATTCAATCATTCTACTAGTTTACGGAAAGGTTATGTATTCCTCTTAATTACATTGCTCCAATTAATTTATTATCTACAAGAATAAATAGACTTTATGAACTAAGAGTTGGTAAATGCCAAAAAAAAAAAAAAAGGATGGTACAAGTGCACAACCGTACTAGTAATGCATTGACTTTTGTTATTCCACGCGAGCTTTCGGTCCATTCGCTAAAAAGAAAGAACAAAAAAAAACCACAAAAATAATCTGTACGTATTTGAATTTCTAAGTAAATTCCAACCTTTTAAAAACAAAAGAAATTTAACTCCATTTACTAATTAAAACGTCGTACGGTAAATATTCAAAGGAGTTGAACAATTCTTGTTCAATTTAGTGTAAAGCTAACTATAGTTTCCATTCAAATAAACGTTTTGAGAAGGGAATTTCCACATTTGTATTTTTCTCACAAGTTAGCTTTTTGAACATCAAGAAAAGTATTTTAATACTATTTTAAGTTCTAATTAATATTTAAATATGTATATAAGACTCAGTTGACAACAAAATATCAACACCATACTGAGCAAACTAAAATAAAGTAAATCTTATACACTATATAATATGAGATAAATATTGACAATTTATAATTTATATTTAGAAGAAACATGTGTATATTATATATGAGATGATATATGTGAAATTTATATATAATAATTAATAAAAGAAATAATTAAAACTTCGAATGCTAAACTTCTAAAGAACTGTACCACACTACATTGATTCTATACGACAAAAGTACATATGTAGTTAGGTAAGCTAGGAAATCATGAGCTAGACTTGAGGAAAAAAAGAACCAATTTCATTGAAAAACCAGGAGCACATTACATAAATTAAATGAATAATTATGTTTGAATTGAAACTAATGGAAGAAGAAATAAACGAGTAATTTCCTTTATTGGTCTCACTGTTCCATATAGATGTTGGAACGCGCGGTTTATTTGAAGACAAACGAACGTTCCCGCCGGGTTTATCACGCTGCTGCTGTATTCAACTGGCTTCTGCCACGTTCTTTATTTTGATTATTGGTTTCAATTAAGTAAAAAACATTACTATTCTCAATCTTTTTTAGTATATATTAAGTCTTGAGATTGATGTTACGTTAAAATAAGTTAGTCGTGACTCGTGAAAATCCGAAAGTCATAATCACAATTCACAAAAACTGAAGTTTATACAGTAGTACTATTGTTGTTTTGGAAATTTCTAGTTAGTGATCAATCCAAATAAACCAGAATTTATGGCGTAAGCACATAATTAGTTTTTATAAATAAAAATGATACTTTATTATATCCAAACTAATTTAACAAAAAAAAAAATTATTTTAATTTTATTAGGCTGAAAATTAAAATCAAAGTTTAAACGAATATATACAAGAAACTGATATACACAAAAGATGATGTAGTTAATGAGAATTAGAAAAGAAATTTCATCTTTTGTTTAAATATTTATTAAAAGCATTTTTTTCAAATTATAAACCCGGATTTTAATTAATATTCAATCTTAATTTTTATTTAGAAGGAACAAATTAAAAAAAAAATGTAAAAAGTTTTGTCCTTGTCAAAAAAAAAAAAAAAATGTTTATTTGGTCGACATCGATAATGAGGTGTCCGTAAAAAGAGAAGAAGACTCGAGAACTTCCTTGTCAGCTTCGTCGTCTATATATATTTTTTTACATGATCCTTCGATCTAAGTTAATGATTAGACCAATAAACAAAACAAACATATACAAAACTAAAATAACTCAAAGATATATTTTGATAGATCAATTGATCATCACTCCTCGCTCGACCTTATCAGGCTGTGCTAAGAAAACATTGAAACACCTATCTCTCAAAGCTTCAATGATACGGATGAAGTCGTTTTCTTCTTTGATGTTTTTTGATATTACCACCAAATTTGGCCCCCTATCACACTGGTCAGGATTGTCCAGTGCCGAGAAAAGAATGTCCAATAACATTCCACTATGTCTTGCGTATTTATCCCCTGGAACTACATATATATCAAACAGAAACATAGATTAGATCAGACATATACATATATAAGAAAAAAAAAAAAGAAGAGTGTTGAGTAAGTAAAGGAGTTAACCTTGGCAAAGGATTGTGATTCCGGCATCAAGATACTTATCATCATCATCAATGAACGTTTTCTTATCAACAACATAAGCCCATATTATTGAGGACACCTCACCATCGTAACGGATGTTCGCAAGAGCTGATTTGATGTTCTGTTTTGATCGAGAAAGGATCGAGAGCCTTAGGGATTGGGAAATCCTCCACGTCCCAGAACACGATTGTCTTACCAACTGCTGCGAATTTCCCGTCCATTGGGATATTTCTGTCCATCGACAAGTTTCGTTTCGTTTCAACGGAGTGACTCAAAACAGTAAACTAGGGTTAGAAGGTGAAAGGTTGGGTTTCTTATATCGGATGGGAGGACTATTAAGAGTTGAGTTTTCTCAACGTTATATAACCGACAAACCAAATTTAAGACGTGTTGAAATTAGGGCATTAATTATTTGGTTAATTCCTCTCCAAGCTTCTAACAGTTACGTACGTACTCTGCTGCAAATTAGTTTGTCTAAACATTCTATTTCACACTAGTAGATCAAAACCACAAATTCCAAGATCCAAAAAAAAACATTTCATAGATTCAATATTACGACATTTACTCTTGCTCACGTAGTCACGTGTTTTGGTTTTGGAACAGAGAGCTTGATATGGAATCTAGGGTTTTTTTTTTTTTTTTTTTTTTTTTGGGTCAGCAAATCTTTGATTCGATATTTAAGATCGCTTTATTTTCATCTATTACAAATAAAATATTGGTGTTTCGTTCAAAACAAAAAAAAAAAAAAAAAAAAAAAAAACAAATATAGTATTGGTGTTCCAATTAGAACCCAAAACAGAGATTAAAATAGTTTGGCTTCCGCTTTTGTAGCCCTACGGGTGCGCCACAATGACTACAGTATCCTCTCTCTGCTCTTTCTGTTGTGGGTATCCGGCTCCATCTAATACGCTAGCACAAGGAGGCCACACTGAGTTTCCCCTCTGCTCTTTCTGTTCTGGCTATCCTCCATCTATTAGGCTAGCACATGACCACACTGAGTTTACCGTATCACGTAGCACTCCTAGTTCGACGGTATCATCATCAGGCGGCGCTAACAAAACATGGTAACCTCTCACTTTCGAAGCTTGAAGAACGCTGACGAGTGACGAGTTATAGAAACCGCAACAAGAATGTTCGAAACAAATTTTGGTGAAATCCTATCATGAATTGGTTACAAAACACAATTGTATTTCTCTATTCTATCACTGGTTTGTTAGATTCCGCAAAACAATAGCAACTCCTTAATTACTACTACATAATATCTATTATCGAGATATATGTCCAAGTAATGCATGCAACTATTGTTTTCTTTCCAAATTATAAGATCAGTAAATGTCAATTGGTATACACACCACACTGCATTCCAAATATACAATGACAACTACTAGTGAAAGATTGGTAGGATGTGTGTTTATGAGGTCATGGAGTATCGTGTCACGCACATGACTCTGCATGATCTGACAGAGATGCAAACTAACATTAAAAGCTATAAAGATGAGGAAGTTCATGGAAATTTTGGTATCCATAGACTTGCTATTAGGTCTTTTATAGGTCAACTTCTTTATAATGATAGTTTTTCGGATATATATGAAACGTCAGGTACAACGCACAATTTTAATTTCTTTCCAACAATCAATCCTAATAAATCCATTCACCAAACTTGATCTCGAATAATTGATTAGATTATGAAATGACTACGCAACAAAAAAAGATGTACTAATTACTTTATAGGCGCTAACTGGTACCACTGAAAATATATCATATGGAGGAATATGCCAAATTATACGCTTAAAAATGAAAAATGATGTTGGCATAGATAATTTAAATTATGAATTTTTTCTTAAGGCAAATGATTTTTTTTTAAGCATTGAAAAAATATTCTGCCAGTTGAATCATTTAGATAAGTTTAACTGGCTCTATTATATGATGGAAAAACATGTTAGACCATCTCTAATGTATATCTATTTTTAACTCTAAAATATAACATTGAGTTAGTGTAAAAAATAGAGTTTAGAATAAATTTTCTTTATATATAGAGTAATATAGAACAAATGTTGCTCTATAATAGAGTTTTAATTCTGAAATAGTGTAGAATTGGAAATGGGCTTGTTCGTTTTCAAGTCGCTGAAACAGTGACGGCAACAGCTTAAAACGGCGGTGATAACAACAATTAAAAAATAAAACGACAACGGAAAGGTAAAAGGGAGATGCGGATGTGTCTATAAGAGTGAGGAAAAATGTCGTAGGGGGGGAGAGAGAAGTTGCCGGATTTTCTAACGGTCGTTGCGGCAGTTCATTTAAACAGTGCAACGATTCTTTTTCACACAGGCAACGACTCTTCTTCACACAAGTATGAGCTGTTTTTGCCTATTTTTTTGTCGCAGTTGCTCATTGAGAGACTTGAAAACAAACAGGACCGATGTCTTTAACAATTTAACCATAATTTTTAAAAAAAAAAATTTATGATGCCTATTAACTAACTAGGTGTATTTAAAACAAATACCAATTCTAGGAGAGAAACCCATGGAATCTATCATTTTCATAATTTTAGCGTAATCAACGCCGGCTTAACAAGGTGGGCAGGCAGTGCGATCACTTCGGGTATATAAATTAAAGGGGCATATCCCCTATTTAATATTTCGGAAGTACACAACTTCTTTCTGTAGACTATATAATAGTTATAAGTTATAAAGTTATAGTTATTATTTGATTCATTAGTTGGTTACAAAATAGGTTATATGGATTGACTTTCTTAGTTATATAGAGATACAATTAAAAAAATATTCCAATAATAATACAACTTAAAAGAAATAAAATCTCTAACAACTATATACTGTTAGGCCATATATACTTTAAGGAAATTAAAGAAAAAATATATATAATAAAAACTCAAAAATTAATTAAAACAAAAATAAGATCTTACCTAACACCCCTCCAAACTTTTAGTATAATTCATTGACATCTTCATTCACCGAAATACACCCTATTCATACCAAAAAAAAATTGTTCAATCCATAAAATATTCAAGCTTTAGTAATATTATTCTTTAAAAAAATATTTATTCAACTAAAAGTTTAACTGAATAACGGATCAAAATTTGAGTATTTAAATTCAATTTCATATATTTCTTTGTTGAATTGTATATTTTAATATATTATAATAAACTTTTAAAATAATTTAATTTGAAATATTTTAAAATAGTTTAATTTGATATTTTTAAAAATATCATAAATATATGATAGATCAAAAAGTTAAAAATTATAAACACTCTAATTTGATTTGTTATAGCACGAATCAATAATATATTACTATAATATGAAAGAATTCCAAGAAATATGAGCACGGGTTAAAATTACAAGAAATATGATTTCTCAGATGAGATTAAAGTTTAGAATAATGTTGTTTCGTAGGTTTTCTCGGTTAAGATGATTTTGACAAATATACGTTACATTAATATGCGGTATACTACGGGTTAAGTCATAAAGTTAACAATCAAAATACAATATATAATTTTAAATACTAAACAAATCAAATAAAAAACATAAATTATTTTTTTTTTATCACACAACTTAACTTGCGGTATGCCGCGGGTTAATTATCTAGATCTACTAGAATAGATCTTACAAAGTATATGTTATTTTGATAAGTCATTTTCAGCATATAATTTAGCACAGTGTTCCGTCCAAAAAAAATTTTTAAATAAGTTAAATAATCATATATATGATGTTTTGAATAAAAATTACATAATAAATAAAAGTAATTTCAATCTGTGCTCTAGCACGGGTTATATTCTAGTACGTATAAGAAAAGAGGCAAAAAAAAAAATTGTAAGTTAAAAGAGCACAAAAAAAATTTTGTAAGTTAAAGGGCACAAAAAACATTTGTAAGATAAAAAGGGACACGGAAAAAAAGTTATATGAACCAAAAAGAACAAAAAGATAATTAATAAATTTTTTTATAAATTAAGGAGTATTTTTTTTTTTTTAATTTACCCAGGAGCATGTAATATATTTATGCCGGCACTGAATCTAATAAGTTCAAAATTTCCCATATATACAGATACATTATATATATACTAATAAGTAATAACGAAGAGAAATTTAGCGACTAGCGAGGCTTTTGTCTTGATTACACTGTCTTTTTTTTTTTTGGACCAAGTTTTGATTACACTCTTTTTCGAGTACTGTAGTAGGTTTCCCAGCCACTGCTTTTTAAATTTGTAAAAATTTTCCAAGAATCGGAATCAAAATGGAAATCTCAACCATATGTCAATATTTTATCATTACATTTGTCGTATATGTAGAAAACTATTAAATTCGTTGTCCGGAACACTTGAGAGTGGCTTCGATTCGGGTGACTAAATAACGTTTAGATATGAAGTCAACAGACTTAGCAATGTAAACGGAGACTAATTTATCCGTTTTTAGTCCAGCCGTATAGAGCTCACTTCCCAACTTCACAACAAATTCATAGAAATACTCAAATTAATTTAGTTTAGATGGCTGGATGATAAGTCGATTACTTCCGTAGCAAATTAGACTTATTGTAAGAAAATAAATAAATTTGCAAATTTGCTACGAATACGATTAATCGATTATAATAATGATTCGATATCATTGTTTCGTCAAGAAAAATAAACTACAAATATCTTCACTCTTCAGTGTCAGAATATTTTACACGCGAGTATTATTATGTTGATAGATCGCACTATATATAATAAATAACTGGTTCATGATCAGATGAAGTTTTATTCCACAAAGTATGCTAACGATCGAGCGAGGACACATGCATGCTAACGTCATCCAGTGTATGCATGCAATCATGTATCCAAGACAAACTATAAGACGATTAGGCAACGTAACTTCTGTTATACAAAACTATTTTGTTTATTAGTTATTTACGAACATATAGCACACACATGACACATACGACTTATTAAACAGAAATCGGTTTTAATTTAATACAATCTACGATTTTGATAAATAAAATTTTTACTCATCTAATACTAGAAATTTTCATATGCACATATATAGAATCGTATATATGCGACTATGGTCAGTGTGCGGCTCTCGAGTGTTGTGGGACGTTAAGTTGTTTTTCCTCCAAATCGAATGGCCGTAAGTTGTAGCTTTTCAGATTATGAGAAGACTATTTTAAAAAACATTGACGCAAAAAATTGGAATATTGAAGTATTTTGTTCTACATCCATTTATTTATACTTGAAAAATATATACAATGGAACCAACCAAGTTGCATGTTTAAGAGAGTCGAGAGAAGTCGCGTGAGTCTCACTCGCGGCGATTTCTCTCTCAAAGTCGAGAGTTTTCTGAGCACAACCTCGTGCGCCATCGGTGGGTCCTCAGTCAATTCCGGTGACGATGAGGACCCTACGGCCCATGGTTCTTCATCCGTGGCTCTGCATCTTTCTCGGCGACACCATTGGATCAAGATCAAGGGAGCAGTGGAAGGGAGAAGCATCTGCGAGACTCCTCAGGTAAGAGCTCTACCGGAGGCATAGCGACGCAGAGTGGAAGAAGGAGTTTCACTGCAAGGGACGAGCGATGAAGATAGTTAGATCTGGGGACCGGAGATCTTGGAGGTTTCGCGGGTTTGGTCTCGATAGGGGAGGTAGGTTCCGATCTGGCGGAGCTAAGCCACCGTCGAAGGTCTCCTCATCTACTCCCTACTATCTTTCTCTCTCACGACCGAGCAAGAAGTCTCCTTGACGACGGCGAGCTCGGATCTCTTCCTCCTCCTCAACACAGCTCTACGGTGGCGGGATGGAAACGGATCTTGGATCACCATCTCCGTTCGGCTAACGACGTCCAGGCTTACCGGAGGTCCTGTTCCGGTAAGTATCCGCAGATGTTGGGCGGGGGCTACTGCGAGTTCTTCGTTCTGTAGATTAGGGTTTCAGCGATCGGTTTGGTCCACCGGTTCGATTTGTAAATCCAGTCGGTTTTGTATCTTAATGGTTTAGTCTGGTTTGATATAAACGGGTCGGGCCCTTAAGGGATTTTGTATGGGCCTAATTCCAGAAATAGCCCATTGGGCATATATTATTAATTGAATACCCTTTAACAAAAAAAAAAAATATATATATATATATACAATGCGACTAGGAAACAAAATACAAATAAGTTCCATGGAAATTAACCAGAAAGGTTCCATCGAAATTAGTTACACGCAACTCAAACAGGTGTTTCCAAAGTACGAGCTATATAGATATTCGAATTTTTATATAATTGATAGTTTTGCTGAAATGCGTACGTATATATAAATATAGTATGAAACTATGAATGTTAAGTTTTTAACATTTCAAGCTAATAAAAACTTATAAAGCATAGAAATAATCAAATAATAGATAAAGATCATAAATTACTAAAAATAACAAAATAATAAGAGTAGCAGCTGAGCGGATCGGAAATTCACAAACAGAAGCTACGATAAACTGAAATTGACCCGAAGATGGAAAAAAATAGTATATATATATATATATGTATGGTCACAATGCGTATATAACGTGGTGAAGACTTATTAGCTAGTAGTTGTACTTGCACCTTACGTGTAGTCATGATCACATGCATAATCCTTAAACAAGAATACATGATCAATATATAATCACCAAACCAGAAACCAGAAAATTCTTTACTATTTGTTTTGTTTAACTTCACTCTATTTTGAATATTAAACTTGCTCATATTAATATGCACACAGTCCAAGAATTAAGAAACGGTCCATACCAAAAAGAAAGAAAAAAAGGAATGGTGCAAGTGTACATCAGTACAAGCTAGTAGTGCATGGAGCCAACGCGTCCTCAATATTTTCCATGAGCTTTCGGTCCATTCGCAAAAAGAAAAAGAAAAAGAAAACTAGGAAAGTATAATCTATACGTATTTGAACTTCTAAGTAAATTCTAATTAAGTAAAAGTCGTACGAAAAGGTATTCAAATGAGTTGAACAATTCTTGTTTAATTTAGTGTAAAGCTAACTATAGTTTCCATTCAAATAAACGTTTTGGGAAGGGCACTTTCCACATTTATATTTGTCTCACAAGTTAGCTTTTTGAAAATCAAGAAAAGTATGTTGATGGTATTGTAAGTTCTGATCAATATTTTTATATATATATATAAGACACTGTTGAACATAATTAAAAGAAAAGAAATCTTATACACTATACAATTCATAATTTCTATTTAGAAAAAGGTGTATAAATATATATGAGATAAATAATGTGAAATTTATATATATTATTAAGAAAAGAGGAAAAATAAAACTTAGAATGCGAAACTTTTAAACAACTGTGAACTTACCACACTCGATTTTATACGAAAATCTTGAGCTAGACTTTGAGAAAATTAAAAAGAGCCAATTCCATTGAAAAACCACGAGCACATTGAATGAGTAATTAAATTTGAATTGAAAACTAAGAAAAAGAAACAAACGAGTAATTTCCTTTTATTGCTCTTCTGTTCCATAGCTGTTGGAACGCGCGGTTTATTTGACGATCAACGAAGTAACGAACGTTCCCGCCGCGTTTTTCACGCTGCTGTTGGATATTCAACTAGCTTCTGCCACGTTCTTTATTTTTATTATTATTGGTAGGTTTCAATTAAGTAAAAACATTACTATTCTCAATCTTTTGAGTATATACAACTAAGTCTTGAGATTGATGTTACGTTAAAATAACTTAGTCGTGTCTCCTGAGATTCGAATAGTCATAATCACAAAAACTAAAGTTAATACTTAATACAGTATACGTACTATTGTTGTTTTGGAAATTTCTAGTTAGTGATCCAAATAAACCAGAATTTATGGCGTAATTAAAACCATATTATTATTTTTTTTTAATAAGAAAAAGATAGTTTATTGAATCCAAATCAAATCCAAACTAATTTAACTCAAAATACAAATGAGCATGTTCGTTTCGTTGTCGTAAGTATTTGTGGTTGCGATTGCCGCAGCTATTATTGTTTATTTGATTGTCGTAGGTATCTGCGGTATGACGCTGCGGCAAACACAACTTTTAAATTTAGATGTTAATTAGTTGCGGCGATTAAAAAAATTGCATTTGCCATTACTGCAGCTGCCTGCGTTAACAAAACGAACATGCTCATTATCTTATTTTTAATAGGCTAATCATTAAAATCAAAATTTGAACGAACACAATAACACAAAAGATAATGAGAAAAAAATTAATCTTTTGTGTAAATATTTATCAAAAACATTTATTCAAATTATAAAACCGGATTTTATTTACTATTTAATTATATTTTATTTTTATTCAAAAGGAAGACAATTAAAAAAAAATGTAAAAGTTTTCTCCTTTTAAAAAAAAAAAAAAATAAAATGTTTAATTGGTCGACATCGATAATGAGGTGTCCGGAAAAAGAGAAGAAAACTCCTCGAGTCTTCTTCTTTGCTAACTTCCTTGTCAGCTTCGTCGTCTATATATACATGATCCCTTCATTCTAAGTTAATGATTTAGACACAATAAAAACTAAAATAACCCAAATGATATATTTTGGTACATCAATTGATCATCATCACTATAATACAACAACAATGACAAAAACATTGGAGATTCATCTAAGATCAGCTGAAGGGCTCAAGCTAAACCGAAGACCGCTCAAGAAAAAGACTCTCGCCGTCGTAAAGATCGACGAGAAAGAACGAAAATCTCAACCTGACGAATCGAGAGTAAGCAACCCAACATGGAACTTTAAATTAGAGATGCCCATCAACGGTAATGTAAACTTTATCTTCATTGAGGTATTTTATCAAACACGTTCTGGGCAAGAAAAAAGTATCGGAAAAGCTAAAATCCCGACGAGCGATTTCATGGGAAAGTATTCGCCTGAAGGTCATTTGAATTGTTTGAGTTATAGATTGAGAGATGAGTTTGGTGATAAGTGTGGGATCGTCAATTTTTCGATTCTTGTTAAACCGGATCTGAAGGCGGTGAGGGATACTGGTTTGTGGAGACCGAGATCGGAGACGCCATCGATTGATGGGTATGGTGGTCGGATTGTAACCGGAGTTCCGGTTTGGGGTCTGTACCAACGGCCTTATTAAAAAAAAAGAAAAAGTTTTTGGGTTTTGTTTGGGCTTTTGCTCTGCACAGATTCTTATTACTAATTCTTCTGTCTTTTGTTCCGTTGATGATTCCCAATTTTGGAATTTTGCGGAACAAAGATGTGTAATTCTTTTTTCTTCTAAGGTTGAAAAATAAAAAATAAAAAGTGATCATTGGTTTTGATGATGAATCTAATAATAAAGAACTTGGTGTTCGAAACTGCATATGTATGTTCGTCGTGTGTGTTGTTTGTTAAGAAGAAGAAACAAAAGGAATTGCTTTGTTGGTTTAGGTCAGAGATTAATTTTCTCCAAGCATTAATTTTCTCCAAGCGCAGAATTGCTCAGCTTTATCTTTTTTGCCACATGAGTATGGATTGATTGTTTACGGGCCATTTGCATACCTGGAAGATCCCTTACCCGTGGAAATCTTTCCCAAAAGAGATTAGTCTCGGACTCTTCCATATGTTTGGGATTTAGAGTTTGACTGGTTCTCCCGCTAGCTCCCACAAACGCTGCGTTTGCGTTTGCGGGCGGTTGCTAGCGTTTGGGGCCAATCACACAAATCGCTTCTAATCGCTCCCAACCGTTGAATTCCAAAAGCTGGTTCCCTCAAGCGTTTGCGGTTGCGGGCGTTTGCGTTTCAAATTTTTTTTGTTTTTTTTGAGAAAAAACTTGAAACAAATCAATGATAATGAAATATATTTTTTATATATTTTTTACCTAACTATTTTATTCATTAAGGATGAAAGAAAATGAAGTACGGTTACGATTGAAAATATTAAAAAATAAACAATTTGAAGAAAATAATATTTTAATTAACAATAACCCGGAAAACTTGATGTAAATTTAATGGCACATCGCACATAAGTTCAAAAAAATCTAAATAAATATAACGTTTCATCAGAAATTTAAGAAAATAAGATTATTTGTGAAAAATAAAAACAAATCACGAGTGACTCTTCTCAACTCTCGTTTGATCATTACTACCGATGCAAATACTGCCCTACGTAACTTATTGAGTGTGTGAGATTTAAGAAAGAAGATCTATGATCTAAAACATATGTTTAGTCATTTATCAAATTACTTGATTAAAATTTTGGTAAAAAGCCAAATGCATAAAGTAATAAGTATTTCATTATGAAATTTATTTATTTTTTAATAATTATTTTAGTATTTTTAATGAATTTTAATTATAAATCAAGTTTAATAAATTTTTTGATATTTTAAAACATTTATATAATTATATATCACATTTATTATGTTCCAATCGCTATTGCACCCGCTGGTCAACCAGTCGTAAACCTCCCGCAAACGCACCAATTTTAAACCGCTAAACCAATCGTTCAAAACGCTTACTAACGCTTAAAACCTTAATCGCCCGCTTCCGCAATCTTCCACAACCACAACCGCAGCGTTTGAACCAGTCAGGCCATTACTCTCTCATTTAAAAAAAGTGAAAAAAAGTCTTGTTATAATTCTAATTTGTATTTATGGGTTACTATTAATTTGTAACGTGGCTTGCGCGGTGGCGAATTTTAAATAAATGAGTAGGAAAAATAATAATAAAGAAAATTAATAATTCTAATGTTTATTACTAGTGGCGTTTTTGTAATAAGTTTTGAGAATGTTTTGTCATTTATGTGGATAATCTTCTATAATATTCAACCCCTTTTTTAAATAAAAGAAGGATTCTCCACGAGTCAAAATTAAAAAAGAGAGAGAGATTTATTCAAATGTTTGTTTAACTCTACTAGTCCAGATAAGAAATTACGAGTGGTTTGTTTTGTATACTATACAACAACAAAACAATAAAACAAAGTTGTGCTGTGGTACACGTTCGATGTTCCTTCACGTCACGTGGACCAAAACCCATTTTTGGTATAAGTTTGTTGGCGCCGCTGGGCTTAAAGTCTCTGTTTACGGCCGACTTTTTTATAATAGCGGCCATTGGCTGGCTCTAAAGCCTTTTTACTTCTTTTCTTTTTGTTCAACAGCCTTTTTCATACGTACTTCTCTTTCTTTTTTTGTCAATATTTTTATTAAGGAGCAATCAAGGGATATGATTTGATTACAATTATCTCATTAGAATCTGTAATTATGTAAAGTATATATTCTCAATAACTCTCTGATATTCTCCTAGGCATCTACTCCTGTGTATATATATATATACCACTTGTATGAGAATGAATAATATATCAAATCATATCCCTTGATTGCTCCTTAATACATTTCATACGTACTTCTCTATTCACACGTTTCTTTCTCGGTTTTTTCTTTTGTCGTATCTTTCTCTCTCGTTTACAAGTATATACACCAACCACTCGAAATTTCGAATGTTCAGATATTATATATCGGTTTATGGGCTATGTTATGTTATTAAAGCCCATTAAACCTATATATTCATATATATCTCAGGAATGTTAAATAATTATCATGTATGGTATAAACTCATTAGAATGTTAGATAATCATGATATGATTCTTTCTCTTTTCTGTTACTATATGTTTCCACTTTTAGTAGTTGATTTCTTAGCTGTTTGATTAGATCTTCGTCCCTTTACAACGTCTACTTAATTTGATTTTATTTTTTTTAACTATTTTTAGATTTTGTGATATCTTTTCTCTTTGAATAGCTTATCTATATATTTGATATTCACGCTTAGATTGATCATTCCACTCATTTTCGTTTTTATTTATCATAATTTCATTCATATTGTATAATCAAAAATGACTAAAGCCATCACTCTTGCTATCTTCATGGTCATCCTCGTTTTAGGTTTGCTATATATTTTACACGTTTCCACATTTTTTCTCTTTGAAAAGGTAGTATTCTATTAAAAAGAAACTGAGATTATATTTTAAATTCTTTTTTTTTTTTTTTTTTTTTTGAATTAGGGATGGTTACAAAGGAAACGCGAGGAGAAGTAAAAAAGTGTTATTCATATATCATAACACCGAAAGAAAACTGCGAGAGTTTGATATGTGCATATGAATGTACTAGGAAGTATAATGGATTCGGCGAGTGTTATGATACTACGAGCAAGACATGCATCTGCGCTCATAATTGCAATATTTGATTTGTCTTCTGATTTGTATCACACACACACAAACTATTATCAATCTTGGTATTTTAAATTAATACGGACGTTGAATAAAAATATATATTATTTCAGTCTCGTACAGTTTTGTTGTTATTGTTGTTGTTGTTTGAGTGTGAGTACTGACACTCTAGCATATTATTATGCCTAACTCGTATGTTTCGATTATCGTCAATATTAACAACAAAATTTTGCAAAAGTAGCGATGAATGGAGCATGAATAAAATTAGTCTTGAATCTATATTAACATTTTTGCAGCAGTTTTGTCAAAATAGTCTTGAAGTCTGAAGGTATTTACAAACACTGCTATTATCATTAAAATATTTTTTAAAAAATTAAAAAATAAAATCGAAATATGCAAAAATAAAGTAAGTGATTGGTTATATCCTCCAATCTATCCAGAAATCTTGACTCATGTTCCTAAATTATCTCCACTTCCAAAACTTAACCTAATTTTCTGCAAAAGTAAACAAAATTTTCATCATTCCAATATTATAGGAAACTCTATATTTGCTCCAACCAATATTATTATTATTAAATTATTTCAAAGTTAATTTTAAAATAATTTTTTTCAAATTTCCCATCTTCAATATATAGAAAATCTAAAGAATTATTCTGCTAATATAATATGTGAAACATATAATAATGTGAGGAAATATATTGTATAACAATTAAGATATTTACAAAATATCAATATTGTAAGTTATTAAAAAAAATTTTGTTTATTTGCCACTAAATTTTTAAAGAAAAATTAATAGAAAATTTAGGTCGGGACATGTTTGGGCATAAATTTAACGACCGCGGTCTTAGCGGGTTGACCACTGCGGTCCAAGAAAAAAAATGTGGACCTACCTGTTTGACACCTCTATATAGATAATTATTATAAACAAACAAGTACAACTTAACAGTATAAAAGGATATTAATACTATAAATTAATTTATAACAAAAATGAATTATTATGCTGTATACCATAATTTAAATCATAGAATTAATAATCAAAATACAACTATACAATCTTAAATATCAAATAAAACGTATAAAATTAACTAACAATTACAACTTGATATTTAATGATTTTAATAAAAAAATTATCCGGCGGTGTACCGCAAGTTAAAATCTAGTTTGTATTACAATCATAGTGGTTTACTGTATATAACGTTAGTTAGATGGTTAATATTAGCTATAAATAAAACGAATACAAATACAACATTCTTGAAAATTATACTACTCATAAAGAGAAAAAATATTGAAATCCTGTTTTGAAAAATAAACAAAAGACATTTTTTTTCTTTCGTTATCAAATTCGATTTAGATAATGATATTTTTCTCTTTTTGACGTCATTACTACAACAGCAATGACGTTACATGGTTTCATCACCGTATTAACTTATCTAATTCGGATCTAATCAAGCCGTTGATTGAAAAACTAAAAAACCCCAAACGGTTACGGTTCTCATCACACCTGACTCGCTGAAGAACATTGTCAAACCGAACTATATATATATATACTAGCAATTGACCCGTGCTACGCGCGGGAGTTAGATTAAGGTGTATTTTAGATTTTTTGTGTATATTAATTTTTGGTTATGTAAATTCATCTTTATGTTTGTTTTTGTATTTGATTTGGGTGCTTATGTTGTTTGTTAGATATATTTTTTTAAAAAATAGGTTTTGCAGTAAGTATAATTTAGTGTGCTGTTTACTTTTCAAATTTTGAGATCATCTTTTGTATTTTTTTAAATGTTTATTTAAATAATTATGATGAGAAGTTAATATTGTTTACTTAAAGTTGTTGTTTTGCTGTAGTTGTTAGTTGTGATTAATTTATTATTATTTGTCATTCTGTCATTGTCTAGTATTTGGTATGTGCTTCGCGCGGGAGTTTAATTAGGGTGTGATATGTGTTTTTTTGGTGGATATTTTTAATGTGTTTTGTTATTTTCTCTTTATATCTTGGTTGCAATTTTTTTGGTTTTGTTTTTCTTAAAAAATGGTGATTTTGACTTTCTTTCTTGCTTTTTTTTTGCATTAAGTACAATCTATTGTGTAGTTTTATATTTTTATTTTATATTAGTTATGTTTATTTTAAAATTTGGTTTTGTTTTTCAGTTATTTAAATTGCATATTTGTAGATTGTGATGTATAAGTTGATTTCTGGATGTAATTGTTTTTTTGCATTGTTTTTTTTTACCTGTTATTTGTTTGATTACTTGTTTTTTTGTAATTTTCTATATGTGGTTGTACTTCCTTGTTTGTTTTTTTAGAATACGTATTAAATGAAATGTATGAGAATGTTTGTCAATTTTTTTTTTGATTGTGTTACAAAGTTTGTAAGTTAGTAATTTTTTATAAGGTTTTTAATTTACTTACAATCGGGTGTTTATATATATATATATATATATTAGTTTGTGTTACATTGATTGGGTCCAAATATCTGTTTAAGCTTTTAAAAGTAGTGGTGTTCTGGGTCTTATTGATTTGAGGATGTATTTGTTTTTTTGGGAATTAGCCCGTGTCTCGTAGTTATGTTTTTTCTTCTTTGCCGTATATCGGTTGTTGAACAGAATGGTGTGTATCAATAACTCTTGTGTTATACCGCGCTACGCGCGGATTTGTTTCACGTTTAGTTGCATCAAAACTATTGAGTTATAATAATGTAGGTAAAATATAATATCATATTGTTATAACATCTTTACCGAGCTTGCTTTACCCATCGAAGTAATTGCAACGTCCCATAAACAACCAATTCATGAATGTACCTATCTTATCCCACTTTTCATGATTATATGGTTAAACTGTTACACCCGACTTGGAATGATAACCTATTTATTAATGAATGTCATTTATTCTTTTACAAACTCATTTGTTTCACACAATTAATGAGTTATCAGAGATTTTAATTTAGTCATCTGTAGTTGTGTATTATTATAATATTATCTTTCCAAGTTTTATTAATTTATTTTCAAACACTTTTAACTATAATTCTTTCGTCATTATTGATGATGCACTCTACTTTTTAATTACTATATAACACATATTGAAATCTACTTTTTGAAATCTACTTTTTTCTACCTTCTATTGGCTCACATATAACACATATTAGACTGTAAAATGATTTCCAAGATAAATTATAACTATTCTTTTTAATTACTATCTTTCAATACTTAAATTTGGATTAAAAGCATTTGATTCACTTTCTGAAATATCAATTTTTTTTTTCTTTTTGATCATGTTATAAAATAAAATTTCACTTTTAATTTTATTTTTCCTGTTTAAAATCTTACAAAAAAAATTACAGAATTTTTTTTTATCCTACCATAATTTTAAATTTTACTTCCATTCTAAAACTCAATAATATATAATTACATTAAAAAATTATTCTCCCATAAATTTAAAATTTACTTTTATTCTAAAACTCAATAATACACAATTACATAATTTTTTATTCTACCATAAATTTAAAATTTACTTCCATACTAAAACTCAATAATACATTTGAAATTTTAAATTATGATGAGTTTAATAGAAAATTTTAATTATATTATTACCGCTAATAAAAAATTATAGTATTGTTTTCTTATTTTAACATTCTATTTATTTTACATAATTTTATTTATTATTTAAACTTTCTATTTATTATAATTAACATAAATATGCACTAAATAAATATTTTAAATTTATATGTAAAACAAAATATTGCTTAGGTGGATGTTTTTGTTGCTAGAAATGATGATATATAATTACAAGATCAATGAAGATTCTAGTCATAATTCTTGTCTTCTTGACCTAGGAAAATATTTTATTTGTCTCTTATAATTATGTGTCTTAACCATATGATGCAAATATATGTAAAAGAACTAATCATAAACGATACTTGAAAGAAAGTTAGGTACGAATAGATAATAATATTATTCCAAATCAGTGTTTTACTTCATATATATATCGGGTAAATGCTCTATTCTTTTCTTTCTTTTTTACTTTTTTTTTTATGGTTGAATAATAAAATTAGAGTCTCGTTAATCCCTATTTTGTTTGCTCCTTGCTTAATGCTTTTTCGAATTATGATCGAGGGGTAGATGTTCTCGATAGATAGAATATTTGATTTTGGAACAACATAATTAGCCATTACAAACGAAGCTGTTGCACTGGTGACGGAAGACATGAAAGGATGTGTGAAAGTTTAGAAGAGTGGAGAAATTAAAATTGAATGGTATGCAGTATAACATCGAATGGTGAAACGACATGGATCGAGGGTTAAGGAGGAGAGAAACGTGTGAGGGTGGACCGTCCTTCACACTATCGTCGCTAAGCTTTATCAGGTTGAATCAATATGATTTAGATATAGTGCTGGGTCTAGAGACTTTGGATCAAATAGTGTTGGACCTACAGAATTTGGATGAAATCTAATAGATCAGTTTATCATTTTTGTAATTGTTTAAAGGGCTTATTAAAATCTGTAAGGCCCACAAAATTAAAGAAGAAGAAGATGATGTGGCAGCACCAGGAGTATATATAGATATATATACTTATTGCATTTTACAAATATATATTATATATCCAAAAAAAGACAAGAAAAGACATGCAATTTCGTCTCAAAACAAATCTCAAAAATACGATTCCCAAAAATTTATGTTTGGAAACACAATGAAAATCGAAACTCTGTTTCTGTTTTGGAAACACAGACAAGAAATTTTTTTAGTTGAAAACATAATAAATAAATAATTTAAAAATATAAAAATTTATTATACATAGAAATATATATTATTTTAATTCAACTAGTCAATATTTATGTTTTGTATATGTATTGTTTCAAATATTCTTTTTGATATCGTTTTTCTGTATGGTATTTTATTACTGTATATATAATTACTAGCAATTGACCCGCGCTACGGGAGTTAGATTAAGGTGTATTTTGGATTTTTTTGTGTATATTAATTTTTGGTTATGTAAATTCATCTTTATGTTTGTTTTTGTATTTGATTTGGGTGCTTATGTTGTTTGTTAGATATATTTTCTAAAAAAATAGGTTTTGCAGTAAGTATAATTTAGTGTGCTGTTTACTTTTCAAAATTTGAGATCATCTTTTGTGTTTTTTTAAATGTTTATTTAAATAATTATGATGAGAAGTTAATATTGTGTACTTAAAGTTGTTGTTTTGCTGTAGTTGTTAGTTGTGATTAATTTATTATTATTTGTCATTTTGTCATTGTCTAGTATTTGGTATGTGCTTCGCAAGGGAGTTTAATTAGGATGTGATACGTGTTTTTTTGGTGGATATTTTTAATGTGTTTTGTTATTTTTCTCTTTATATCTTGGTTGCAATTTTTTTGGTTTTGTTTTTCTTAAAAAATGGTGATTTTGACTTTCTTTCTTGCTTTTTTTTGCATTAAGTATAATCTATTGTGTAGTTTTACATTTTTATTTTATATTAGTTATGTTTATTTTAAAATTTGGTTTTTTTTTCAGTTATTTAAATTGCATATTTGTAGATTGTGATGTATAAGTTGATTTCTGGATGTAATTGTTTTTTTGCATTGTTTTTTTTACCTGTTATTTGTTTGATTGCTTGTTTTTTTGTATTTTTCTATATGTGGTTGTACTTCCTTGTTTGTTTTTTTAGAATACGTATTAAATGAAATGTATGAGAATGTTTGTCAATTTTTTTTTGTGATTGTGTTACAAAGTTTGTAAGTTAGTAATTTTTTATAAGCTTTTTAATTTACTTACAATCGGGTGTTTATATATATATATATATATATATTAGTTTGTGTTACATTGATTGGGCCCAAATATCTGTTTAAGCCTTTAAAAGTAGTGGTGTTCTGGGTCTTATTGATTTGAGGATGTATTTGTTCTTTTGGGAATTAGCCCGTGTCTCGTAGTTATGTTTTTTCTTCTTTGCCGTATATCGGTTGTTGAACAGAATGGTGTGTATCAATAACTCTCGTGTTATACCGCGCTACGCGCGGATTTGTTTCACGTTTAGTTGCATCAAAACTATTGAGTTATAATAATGTAGTTTTGTTTTTATTTGTTGTTGATTGTTTTACATCTAATTTTTTGTTTCCATACATTTTGGGGGGGGGGGGGTTTACATTTTTTGGGATTTTTTTTGAGCTTGCCCTGTTTGTTTTTTGCATAATTATACCTTTTAAATATACGGAATCTCATGAATATTGCTTAGCGTAAAGGTAAAATATAATATCATTTCGTTATAACATCTTAACCGAGCTTGCTTTACCCATCGAAGTAATTGCAACGTCCCATAAACAACCAATTCATGAATGTACCTATCTTATCCCACTTTTCATGATTATATGGTTAAACTGTTAAACCCGACTTGGAATGATAATCTATTTATTAATGTATGTCATTTATTCTTTACAAACTCATTTGTTTCACACAATTAATGAGTTATCAGATATTTTAATTTAGTCATGTGTAGTTGTGTAACATCCGTGAACCAAAATCCCGGTTTAGGATCTGCATCGGTCGATGCAAGTTGTGCATCGGTCGATGCAAGGTTGTTTCTCTGCGTTTTGACTTAAGTCAAACGCTGCGTTTTGGGTTAGGGGAAACCCTTAAGTCGACTTTTGGTCTCATTCGGCGAGTTTGGCCGTTTTTGGGGAGAGAACGAAAGAGAGAAAGAATCCTTGAGAGTTTCTTGGAGATTTGGTGCGTTCTTGTAGAGATCTGTGGCTGGGATCGTTGTAGGAGCTTCTAGGAAGCGTTTTCTTGCTTGTTTGTTGGTCAGATTCGTCTTGGCACAGGTAAGTGCATGACCATGGCTTATCTAAGCTAGAGATCTCTCTGATTTGCTTGTTATGTGTTGCTAGGCTGGTTAGATTGTTATTGGGGACGTTTGGAAGCTTTCTTGTGGCTTGGGATCGAGTTTCGTGGTTGCAGGAACGAAGATCCGGCGAGAAGCTTCGGAGGAAACGATGCTCGGCATTGCATCGGTCGATGCACCTAGTGCATCGGTCGATGCAGATGCGAGGTCGGCGCGTAAACTCTAGGGTTTTCGTGTTATATCGAGCATGCATCGGTCGATGCATATCTTGCAGCGGTCGATGCAAGTTAACCTTGCATCGGTCGACGCAGATCTTGCGTCGGTCGACGCAACCTCCAATCTGGCGTCGGTCGATGCATGCTAGTATCGGTCGATGCAGAGTCCTGGTTTGTTATTGTTGATTGTTGAATGTTGTTTGATGGTTAGAGATGTCTCTATTGCTTGTGTGTATAGCCCAGTAGATGGGAGGATTGCCTTACTGAGTGTTTGTAAAACACTCATGCATTGCAATATGTGTTTGTGGTGCAGGTAAAGGCAAAGTGTGATCGTGGAATCCAGGCAATGAAGAGGAGGATGTTCTAGAGACTCGGTTGATTATTTTATCTGGCATTGTCAGGTTGCTAGAGTTGAGTCTTAGAGCATTGTTAGGATTGCTGGTTATTTGGATTATGTTGTTTGGGAACATTGGTTAGGATTTGAATTAATACTGGATATTGTTGATGTTATTGGTTATATTATTATTGGTTATTTATTGGTATTGTTTTCCGCTGTTGATTGTGATTGTGGTTAGGGGGCTAGTGGGTATGGGACCACTAGTTGTAGTTTATATTATTAAAATTATTTATTATTTATTAAAAAAAGGTCGGTCGTTTCATTTTGGTATCGAGCCCTTACGGTTCTAGGTTTGGGTTCACTAGGTTTCTGTTGTAGATGTTTGGGATTGCATGCTTTGATTGATTATGTGAGTTAGTCAATTGTGTGTGGCATGGAGTCCTAGAACATCCTCTTCGAGCCGACTGTGTGATTCCACGGTGAGTTTGTGTTTTTGTGTTTTTGTGTTATATTAAGATTGCTTGTTAGCCTCTGTTCTTGGAAGTGCAGTGGTTAAAGTTGTTTGAGTTGTTGGTCGTGGACGGGGACGTGGGCATGGTCGGGCGGGTCCCGAGGCCAGCGAGTGTGTGGTCCAGAGTTCCACGAGGAGGTACGTCGAGGGTCGCAAGCGTATCGGAGGGACCAGAGAGGGTTAGCCGGTGTGAATGCCGGGGTGCTGGTAACCCAGGTGTGGGGTTGCAGCAGGTGGAGCCCAGGGTCGAGATGATCGCTTAGCGGATCTATTGGCGTATTGTGGGAGCGGTTACCGAGAAGGGGTACCAGTGCAGGCTCCAGTTGTACCGCATGTGGCGGGGTGCAGCCGAGGGCTGCGGATGTTGAGGAGTTTCCGTCTTATGTTAAGAGGATGAGCGGTTGTAGATGACCGGTATGAGATTATTCTCAAGTGGTATCGGGCCTATAGAGGCGGATAGGTGGACATATGCAGTTGGAGCAGATATTTCTCTGTTTGGTGGTTATTCCAGTTGGATAATGTAAGTTGAGTGGACAAGTGTAACATTGCAAAGTTATACTCGGACCACAGGAGGTACTTGTGTCGAGAGATGTTTATAGTCGTTAAGGATTGTTGCTCCCGAGGGGATGGTGATTCCCCGAATACCGATAACTCGAGGGCTGAGGGCTCCGAGAGAGGCAGAGGGGATGTTGTTCTCCCGAGGGGATGAGTAGTTCCCCGATACCGAGATCTTGAGGATTGTGGTCCAAGAGTGAGACGGAATAACTCGAAGACGCTGGTTTGAGAGTGAGATCGGTATGACTCGAAGGTTGCGACCTAAGAGTGGAAGAGTTGGGAGCAAGCAGTTCCTAGGACGTGAGTATAAACATAGCGTTTGAATGTAGACCTCGAGAGATTGACGGTGGTTTAATCTTAGATTTTAGGACTATGTTGGCCAGTGGGCCAGGATTTTATGACTAGAGCGGTTATGAATTTTTGGGCTTTGCGCCAGGATTGTGAGGCCGGTGGTGCTGGATTCCCGAGAAGGGGAGTTACAG
The DNA here is from genome assembly GCA_023657505.1 of Camelina hispida. Lineage (NCBI taxonomy): Eukaryota > Viridiplantae > Streptophyta > Magnoliopsida > Brassicales > Brassicaceae > Camelina > Camelina hispida. The sequence continues at coordinate 41,825,422 of CP094634.1, read as the reverse complement.
CAGTTTTGAGCCGGGAGAGGCATGTTTGCCAGATACATAAGTTTACGAGAAGCCTTCATGGCAGGATAAACTAATCGTTGCGACGATGTTGGATTACGTTCATTGGAGATGGACAGGGTTGCAAGATTCAAGGTTTTGGTAAGCTTGTTGGAGGGAATAAGTCAAGTGGTTTGAGTTAGCTGCCTGCAAAGCATTTGATACGGTGAATCGGAATATGCGAACGTATGGTACTTGTTTGTTTTATTACGCTCGTTTTGATGATTTTCTGTGGAGAATTGCTAAGCAGGAAGCTAATTTTGGATTAAGCTATCTTGTGGAAGTTTCTCTAAGAGGCAAGTTACTAGAGGTTCTTGGACGAACAAGAGGATTGATATATTCATGTGGCAGCGAGTTGATGTCGGCATACTTAAGTATATGTTTAGTTGAGCTGAGGAAGTAACTAGAGAATTTATGGAGCAAGGGATTCATACGTTCTAGTGTATCACCGTGGAGAGCACCGGTGTTGTTTGTGAAGAAGAAGGATGGAAGTTTCAAGTTGTGCATTGATTATCGGGATTTGAACCGGGTCACTGTGAAGAACAAGTATCCTCTTCCAAGGATAAATGAGTTGTTGGATCAGTTGAGGGGTGCTACTTGATTCTCTAAGGTGGATCTGGCGTCGGGTTATCATCAGATACCGATAGATGAGGCAGATGTGAGGAAGACTGCTTTCAGGACGAGGTATGGGCATTATGAGTTTGTGGTGATGCCTTTCGGGTTCACTAACGCACCAGCAGCGTTTATGAGATTGATGAACAGGGTGTTTCAGGAGTTTCTGGATGTATTTGTCATCATTTTCATCGACGATATCCTGGTTTATTCTAAGAGTCCTGAGGAGCATGCAGTGCATTTGAGGGTAGTTATGGAGAAGCTGCGGGAGCAGAAGTTGATTGCCAAGTTGAGCAAGTGCAGTTTCTGGCAGCGTGAGATGGGCTTTCTGGGTCACATTTTTCTGCATAAGGGGTTTCGTGGATCCAGAGAAGATTCAGGCTATCAGGAATTGGCCTAGACCGCAGAATGCTACAGAGATCGAAGTTTTCTCGGATTGGCAGGTTACTACAAGAGGTTTGAGCAAGGGTTTGCAAGCAGAGCACGTCCTATGACTAAGTTGACAGGGAAGGATGTTCCTTTTGTCTGGTCAGAAGAGTGTGAGGAAGGCTTTGCAAGCCTGAAAGAGATGTTGACTACTGCGCCATTGTTGGCTTTGCCTGAGCAGGGAGAACCCTATGTGGTTTATACAGATGCATCTAGAGTTGGTTTGGGGTGTGTTCTGATGCAGCATGGGAAGGTGATTGCCTATGCATCGCGGCAGTTGCGGGTGCATGAGGGCAACTATCCTACTCATGATTTGGAGATGGGTGCTGTAGTTTTGCCCTGAAGATTTGGAGATCTTATCTTTATGGTGCAAAGGTACAGGTGTATACAGATCATAAGAGCCTGAAGTATATATTCACTCAGCCTGAGTTGAATTTGAGGTAGAGGCGGTGGATGGAGCTTGTAGCGGATTATGATTTGGAGATAGCCTATCATCCTGGTAAGGCTAACTCAGTTGCAGATGCTCTGAGTCGGAATAGAGTAGCTTCGGCTCAGGAGCAGGAGATGGAGTCTCTAGTAGGAGAGATCAGTGCGTTGAGTTTGTATGCTGTTTCACTGGAACCGTTGGGTTTGGAAGCAGTTGACCGAGCAGATCTTTTGAGTAGGGTGCGGTTGGCACAGGAGAAGGATTTGGGGCTGGTGAATGCCTCAAAGGATGTTGAGTCAGAGTATCAGGTCTCAGATAATGGTACTATCTTGGTGCATTGTCGGATTTGTGTGTCCAAGGATGAGGAGTTGAGGCAGGAGATTCTGAGAGAGGCTCATTCGAGCAAGCTGTCTATTCATCCAGGAGCGACTAAGATGTACCGTGACCTCAAGAGGTACTATCATTGGGTCGGGATGAAGAAGGATGTAGCGGGTTGGGTTTCGAGGTGTGATGTGTGTCAGCTAGTAAAGGCTGAGCATCAGGTTCCTGGCGGGTTACTGAAGAGTTTACCCATTCCCGAGTGGAAGTGGGATATGATTACCATGGATTTTGTGGTAGGCTTACCAGTGTCACGGACTTTTGATGCTATCTGGGTCATCGTGGACCGGTTGACTAAGGCAGCACATTTTCTGGCCATTAAGAAGACTGATGGAGCAGCGGTCTTGGCTAAGAAGTATGTGAGGGAGATAGTCAGATTGCACGGGGTGCCAGCGAGCATTGTGTCTGACAGAGATTCTAAGTTCACTTCGGTGTTCTGGCAGGCATTTCAGGCAGAGATGGGCACTAAGGTGCATATGAGTACAGCTTATCATCCCTGACAGATGGACAGTCCGAGAGGACAATCCAGACGTTGGAGGTTTGCTGAGGATGTGTGTTTTGGATTGGGGTGGCCATTGGGCAGATCACCTGAACCTGGTAGAGTTTGCTTACAGCAACAGCTATCAGGCGAGTATTGGTATGGCTCCTTATGAGGCTTTGTATGGGAGACCGTGTCGTACACCATTATGCTGGACTCAGGTGGGGGAGAGGAGCATGTACGGGGCAGATTTCGGTTCAGGAGACCTCAGAGAAGATTCGGGTTCTCAAGCTGAACATGAAAGAGGCTCAGGATAGGCAGAGGAGTTATGCTGATAAGAGGAGGAGAGACCTGGAGTTTCAGGTAGGAGACTAAGTTGAGTCCGAGGTATAGGGGTCCGTTCAGTGATTGAGCGAGTTGGACCAGTGGCATATAGACTGGAGTTACCCGAGGTTATGCGTGCTTTCCATAAGGTATTCCATGTGTCTATGTTGCGGAAGTGTCTCCGTGAGGATGATCAGTTGTTGGCTAAGATTCCAGAAGATCTTCAGCCTAACATGACTTTGGAGGCGAGACCAGTGAGGGTTCTCGAGAAGAGGATCAAGGAACTTCGGAAGAAGAAGGTTCCTTTGAGGAGAGTCCTTTGGGACTGTGATGGTGTGGAGGAGCAGACTTGGGAACCTGAGGCAAGGATGAAGGCAAGGTTCAAGAAGTGGTATGAGAAGCAACCACGACCTGAGCTTGCCTAGTCTGGTTCCGTCTGTAATCCGTGGCTGGAGCGGGAATGGAGTATTCCAGTCCACCTCTCTTGTTACTCGGTCGCTTGGGGTGGTTGGTTGTGCGACTCAGTAACAAGATGAGGTGGTGCTCGGGATACAAAGTTTCCGTGAGGCGGGTTGGGGAAAAGTTTCCCGAAATAGAAGTTTCCTTAAGTGGAAAGTTTCCAGAAATGGAAAGTGCTAAATATGGAAAGTTTCTCGGGAAAGAGAATTTGTCCATTTTGCGGTGGGAAGCCCGGGAGAGGCTTCGTGCCTTTGTGGCAGACTTTCGGGTCAGAGTGCCTGTGTGTGGCGGTCTTGTTAGACATTGTGTGGCCTTTGTGGCGGGCTTTTAGCCAATTGTGTGGTTTTGTGGTGGGCTTTTAGCCGTTTGTTGGCCTTTGTGGCGGGCTTTTTAGCCAGAGTGTCTTTGTGACGGTCCTTCGGGACAGATGGTCTTCGTGACGGTCCTTCGGGACAGATGGTCTTTGTGACGGTCCTTCGGGACAGATGGTCTTTGTGACGGTCCTTCGGGACAGATGGTCTTTGTGACGGTCCTTCGGGACAGATGGTCTTTGTGACGGTCCTTCGGGACAGATGGTCTTTGTGACGGTCCTTCGGGACAGATGGTCTTTGTGACGGTCCTTCGGGACAGATGGTCTTTGTGACGGTCCTTCGGGACAGATGGTCTTTGTGACGGTCCTTTGGGACAGATGGTCTTCGTGACGGTCCTTCGGGACAGATTGTCTTCGTGACGGTCCTTCGGGACGAGTGGCCTTGGTGGCGGTCCTTTTTAGGACATTTGTTTGGCCTTGGTGGCGGTCCTCGTGAGGACATTTTGTTGGCCCTTGTGGCGTGTATATGATCCTTGTGCGGTCATATGGTATTCCAGTGAGGGAATATGTGGCTGGTAGAACATTGAGATGCTTTTACGCGAGTCACGGGAAGGAAACCTGGATAGGGATAGGACTCAGACGTGTTTAGAATCGTTTGCTCGCGACTCTTGGAGGACTTAGGTTCTCCTAGTACTGCCATATTCGAGACTTTGTGGCTTGGGAATATGGTTGGTATATCGACTTCGGATGACGATCCGGGCGCGCTGTAGGGTGGCAACCCGAGAGACGAGTTTGGGCTTCTCCTTATATATTATGGCATGCAGGCTTCGGTCTGATGAGGAGCCAACATTGGCATGCAGACTTAGGTCTGATGAGGAGCCAATGAAACTCAAGGTTTAGGCCTACGAGTAAAGGAAAGTCCAAAAAGTCAAGAGCAAATGACGCCTGGAGTGTGAGTCTATCGCCTAGAGGTGACCTTCTGTAGATCGGTCGGAGGAGCGCGGGCCGTGGAGACGGTTGCACGGGGATCCTTGACTGATGGTTGTTCGGGATTCGAGGACGAATCCAGTTTGGTGGGGGAGAATTGTAACATCCGTGAACCAAAATCCCGGTTTAGGATCTGCATCGGTCGATGCAAGTTGTGCATCGGTCGATGCAAGGTTGTTTCTCTGCGTTTTGACTTAAGTCAAACGCTGCGTTTTGGGTTAGGGGAAACCCTTAAGTCGACTTTTGGTCTCATTCGGCGAGTTTGGCCGTTTTTGGGGAGAGAACGAAAGAGAGAAAGAATCCTTGAGAGTTTCTTGGAGATTTGGTGCGTTCTTGTAGAGATCTGTGGCTGGGATCGTTGTAGGAGCTTCTAGGAAGCGTTTTCTTGCTTGTTTGTGGTTCAGATTCGTCTTGGCACAGGTAAGTGCATGACCATGGCTTATCTAAGCTAGAGATCTCTCTGATTTGCTTGTTATGTGTTGCTAGGCTGGTTAGATTGTTATTGGGGACGTTTGGAAGCTTTCTTGTGGCTTGGGATCGAGTTTCGTGGTTGCAGGAACGAAGATCCGGCGAGAAGCTTCGGAGGAAACGATGCTCGGCATTGCATCGGTCGATGCACCTAGTGCATCGGTCGATGCAGATGCGAGGACGGCGCGTAAACTCTAGGGTTTTCGTGTTATGTCGAGCATGCATCGGTCGATGCATATCTTGCATCGGTCGATGCAAGTTAACCTTGCATCGGTCGACGCAGATCTTGCGTCGGTCGACGCAACCTCCAATCTGGCGTCGGTCGATGCATGCTAGTATTGGTCGATGCAGAGTCCTGATTTGTTATTGTTGATTGTTGAATGTTGTTTGATGGTTAGAGATGTCTCTATTGCTTGTGTGTATAGCCCAGTAGATGGGAGGATTGCCTTACTGAGTGTTTGTAAAATACTCATGCATTGCAATATGTGTTTGTGGTGCAGGTAAAGGCAAAGTGTGATCGTGAAATCCAGGCAATGAAGAGGAGGATGTTCTAGGGACTCGGTTGATTATTTTATCTGGCATTGTCAGGTTGCTAGAGTTGAGTCTTAGAGCATTGTTAGGATTGCTGGTTATTTGGATTATGTTGTTTGGGAACATTGGTTAGGATTTGAATTAATACTGGATATTGTTGATGTTATTGGTTATATTATTATTGGTTATTTATTGGTATTGTTTTCCGCTGTTGATTGTGATTGTGGTTAGGGGGCTAGTGGGTATGGGACCACTAGTTGTAGTTTATATTATTAATATTATTTATTATTTATTAAAAAAAAAGGTCGGTCGTTTCAAGTTGTGTATTATTATCTTTCCAAGTTTTATTAATTTATTTTCATACACTTTTTACTATAATTCTTTCGTCATTATTGATGATGTACTCTTTTTGAAATCTACTTTTTTCTACCTTCTATTGGCTCACATATAACACATATTAGACTGTAAAATGATTTTCAAGATAAATTATAACTATTTTTTTAATTACTATCTTTCAATACTTAAATTTGGATTAAAAGCATTTGATTCAATTTATGAAATATCAAATTGTTTTTTCTTTTTGATCATGTTATAAAATAATATTTCACTTTTAATTTTATTTTTCCTGTTTAAAATCTTACAAAAAAAAATTACAGAACTTTTTTTTATCCTACCATAATTTTAAATTTTACTTCCATTCTAAAACTCAATAATATATATTTACATTAAAAAATTATTCTCCCATAAATTTAAAATTTACTTTTATTCTAAAACTCAATAATACACAATTACATAATTTTTTTATTCTACCATAAATTTAAAATTTACTTCCATACTAAAACTCAATAATACATTTGAAATTTTAAATTATGATGAGTTTAATAGAAAATTTTAATTATATTATTACTGCTAATAAAAACTTATAGTATTGTTTTCTTATTTTAACATTTTATTTATTTTACATAATTTTATTTATTATTTAAACTTTCTAATTATTATAATTAACATAAGTATGCACTAAATAAATCTTTTAAATTTATATGTAAAACAAAATATTGCTTAGGTGGATGTTTTTGTAGCTAGAAATGATGATATATAATTACAAGATCAATGAAGATTCTAGTCATAATTCTTGTCTTCTTGACCTAGGAAAATATTTTATTTGTCTCTTATAATTATGTGTCTTAACCATATGATGCAAATATATGTAAAAGAACTAAGCATAAACGAAACTTGAAAGAAAGTTAGGTACGAATATATAATAATATTATTCCAAATCAGTGTTTTACTTCATATATATATCGGGTAAATGCTCTATTCTTTTCTTTCTTTTTTACTTTTTTTTTTATGGTTGAATAATAAAATTAGAGTCTCGTTAATCCCTATTTTGTTTGCTCCTTGCTTAATGCTTTTTCGAATTATGATCGAGGGGTAGATGTTCTCTATAGATAGAATATTTGATTTTGGAACAACATAATTAGCCATTACAAACGAAGCCGTTGCACTGGTGACGGAAGACATGAAAGGATGTGTGAAAGTTTAGAAGAGTGGAGAAATTAAAATTGAATGGTATGCATTATAACATCTGATGGTGAAACGACATGGATCGAGGGTTAAGGAGGAGAGAAACGTGTGAAGGTGGACCATCCTTCACACTATCGTCGCTAAGCTTTATCAGGTTGAATCAATATGATTTAGATATAGTGCTGGGTTTAGAGACTTTGGATCAAATAGTGTTGGGCCTACAAAATTTGGATAAAATCTAATGGATCAGTTTATCATTTTTGTAATTGTTTAAAGGGCTTATTAAAATCTGTAAGGCCCACAAAATTAAAAAAGAAGAAGCTGATGTGGCAGCACCAGGAGTGAATAAAGTTAACTATATATATATATATATATATATATATATATGTTTCTAAAATGTTTCTATTTCCTAATTTTTATAAAAAATTATTTCTTGTTTCCGAAATGTTTCGCTTCCGCGTATCTGTTTCCATATACAACCTAGATTGCTACTTTGCTTTTTTTTTTTTAATTATGATTTTAAAAAAGAGTTTGTAAATAATATTATACCCCAAAAAAGACAAGAATTGCAACTGCGTCTCGTTCCTCTGTAATCGTTTTTTTTTTCTTGTACATGTTTCAATTTTCAAACCAAAGTAAAAAAGTTTGTGGGCGTCACGCTGGGCTATCTATTTTCGTCGGACTTTTAAAATAGAAGCATTGGCTTTAAGGTTTTTTAACTAAACCCATCCGCTCGCTTCTCTCAGGTTACTTACGATTACAGAATTAACTCAATAAAAATGTTGACAAAATACTTAAGCCACCTCTAGAGGTGAATCTTTTTATTCACTTTTTTATATTTCAACTAATTAAGAACTTTTGTATAATATTTCATTTAAAAAATAAATCAAATTAAATTAAAAACAAAACAAGTTAAAGAATTAAATTTTGTATACTTTTAATTAAAAGAAAGTTAAATCTTTTGATTTATATTTTACAATTAAACGAGGTTATATTGGTTTGGGTTTATAAATAAGAATTAGAGTTTAGATTTTATAATTAAAGGAATTTATATATCGGTTTGGGTTTATAAATGAGAATTAAAGTTTAGTTTTTACAATTAAACGAAATTATCTATCGGTTTGAGTTTATAAATAAGAATTAGGATTTAGATTTTATAATTATAACGAAATGATGTGTCGGTTTGGATTTACAAATGAAGTGATTATGGTTTAGATTTTACAACTAAAACGACATGTTTAGATTTTACAATTAAAACAAAATTATATGTAAGTTTGGATTTACAAATAAGGTGGTTAGGGTTTAGATTTTACTATTAGAACAAAGTATATATCTATCTGGGTTTACAAATAAGGTGGTTAGGATTTAAATTTTACAATTAAAACAAAATTATCTATCGGTTTGGTTTATAAATAAACGACTTGATATATTTTTTTACAATAATGTATACAGATTTTGTTTAGTAAATAAAGATGTTCATTCCTTAGGAATGAATCCAAATATTGTCTTAAAATGTTAGATAATCATAATATGATATTTTTCTTTTTTCCGTTTTATATGTTTCCACTTTTAGTTAATTTATTAGTTGTATGATTAGATCTTCGTCCTCTTACAATATCTTCGTCCCCTTATTAATAGCTTATACAATTTGACATTCACGTGTATATTGATCATTACACTCATTGTCATTTTTTTCCTACTGTATTATCAAAAATGACTAAAGCCATCACTCTTACTGTCTTCATGGTCATCCTCGTTTTAGGTTTGTTAAATATATTATATGTTTCTACGTTTCTTGTCTTTTATCTTTCTTTTTTGTCACAAGAGTGTCAACTTTATATTAAGCCATGTCAAACATAACCATTACAAGCAGATCAAAAGCATTAACTGTCAACTATTACAAGAAAGGATTATCAAATACGAACATTGATAATCAGTAATTGTAACCACAAGAAGTAATTAGTAAACTACATCTTCGTTTGTTCTTCTCTTTTATCTATAGTAGGTTTTGTTCAAACACCTTTTAGTTTTCTATTAAAAAGAAACTGAGATTATATTTTACTATTTTTTTTTTTGAATTAGGGATGGTTACAAAGGAAACGCAAGGAGGAGAAGTAAAACAGTGTTATGCTTTTTTTATTACACCGAAGGAAAGCTGCGAAGGTTTGGTGTGTAAATATGAATGTACTTTAAAGTATAATGGAAACGGCGTGTGTTATAATACTAAGAGCAAGACTTGTATCTGCGCTTATAATTGCAATTTTTGATTTGTTATCACACACCTAAACTGTTATCATCAATCTTGGTATTTTAAATTAATACGTTGAATAAAATAATATATTATTTCACTCTTTTGTAGTTTTTGTTGTTGTTGTTGCTTGAGTGTGAATACTGATTAAGAATGCAAATGGTTGCATAATTGAAAGGGTTAAAGGAATTGAAAAAAATTATTCAACCAATTTTCACCATTTTAATGAAATAGGTTGAAGAAGTTGAAAAAAACTATTCAACCCATTAAATTAAATAAACTAGTTGAAAAAATAAACTAATCATACAGCAAAAATGTTCAACTTGTTCAACCACTATTTTGGTGATGAATATCCAATTTTGTTCAACTCATTTTTTCAATTTTAAACAACCATTTGCGGCCTAAATATTTGACATAAACTCTATAAACTGATATTGCCCAAAAAAAAGAAAAGAAAGAACTCTATAAACTGATACTCTAGTATATTATTATGCCTAATTCGTATGATTCTATCATCGACAATATTAACAACAAAAATTTGCAAAGTAGCGATGAATGGAGCACTTTTTTAATTTAAATAAAATATCGAATAGAACTATGGCAAATAATCAATTTAATCGATTTTTTTTTTTAACCGGTTTAAATTGTATAACAATTGTAAGAAGAGAAGCCAATAATTGCATAGAGAAAAGGAAATAAAAAAAAGTTTTGGAACGTATTGGGATATTGTTAAGTTAGTTAGGTGGTTGATATCTATACTAGTATTTTTGCAGTTTTTGCTCAAAAATACTAATAAGGAAAATTTTAGCAATTGGTGCTACTAATGCAATTAATTCTGTCGACCTCTAGCAATTTTATATGGACCTCTTAGTATTTTATGGGTCTCTTGATAATTCATAATTTAAGGGCCTCTATTTATTTAGGTTGTAAACAAAACGATGTCTAAAACTTCATAGGACCCGCGAAAATATACTTTTTTGTTAATAATCTAGACCAAATTTCCAGAAAATGAATTTGTAGACAAAATTTCTGGAAAATTACATTGCAATAACTACGACATTAATGATATTCTCAATTGCCAAAATGATTCTGAATACAAATGAGTTGACTCTTGATTTATCAGACATTCAAACTTCAAAACTTTTATTTGGTTTATTCCGGTTCTTTATTTTAAAGATTTTAAAAATGTTAAATATGAAAAATATTTAAAACTTTTAAAAAGTTAAATATGATAAATATTATACCGTAGATACACAATAAATATTAAAAGTTAAGATGATATAGTGTGAGTTAATATATCTCGGGACGGGTTTTATCAATATTTATATAAGTTAAAAAATAGCAGTAATTCGGTGTTACACGGGTAAAACATCGTTTCATTATTTTGTTAAAATTGTCAGTATCAGAGAATAGACATATCTAATTAAATTTAAATTAATATTATATAAAAATAAATTATATTGCGGTATTATATGATTTATTTAACAATTATTATATAATTATAACATATTTGACCAATAAATATAATTTATAATTTAATATTTTAATTATAAATAATTTTGTCCGCGGTATACCGCGGGTCCTAATCTAGTTAATTATATAAATGGTTACGAATTCAATACTATATTTTTCGAAAATTATAATACTCATAAAGGAAAAAATATTGAAATCATGTTTTGAAAAATAAACAAAAGACATTTTTTTCTTTCGTTCTCAAGTTCAATTCAGACAATGATCTTTTTCTTAGCTTCATCAACAGCCATGAGGTATGTGCACTCCAAGCTTGCTTTCTGGACTTGTTTCTCACTCGACCCTTAGATGGTGTGATTATGGCCACGACTTTGCTTTGGTAGTGAAACATAGTCCGAGTAAGAATTCCTTCACAAAGCTTATTCATCCCGCCTCTCTTATAGAAGGTTATGTTGTTATAGCTGAGAATTGGTCTTGTGGTTGCATTTGCTTACTAGAAGACATTCCCGCTTAACTTTATTGGCACTTGAAAACCGCCTTCACCCCTAGTCTCCTACATGGAGCAACTTTTTAAAAGCTCTTATGCATCTTTTGTCCGAGCTAGCTATTACCACTTGTTGGTCGGGGATCTCTCAAAGCTTGTCTTCAACATAGAATCCTACAAGACATCAAAAGATCTTCCACTCTTTGCAAGCTTGTGCATCTTGCTTGAAGACTCATGTAGTCCTTTATCTTTACCTTTCATGTACCTTTGTGCTTTTAAATTGTATGAACATTCCTCTCTTGAGGCTCTAGTTTTAATGAAATGTGTTTTGACAAAAAAAAAAGACAATGATCTTTTTCTCTTTTTGACGTCATTACTACAATTGCAATGACGTCACCTCACACACAGCAATATAGACATGGTTTTGCATTAACTTATCTAATTAAGGCATTGATTGAAAGACTTAAAACCCCAAACGGTTCTCATCACACCCGACACGCTGGAAGAACATTTTCCAACCGAACTATATACTACTTATTGCATTTTACAAATATATATTATATCCAAGAAAAAAAAAAGACCAAGACATGCAGCTTCGTCTCGAAACAAATCTCAAGGTCTTCTTTCTTGTTCTTTCCTCTGTAAATGGCCAAAGAATACTCTTTATCACATTCCACAAAGATTGAGCAAGCAGCAACAAAATCTTTCTCCTACTCACACTTGCTCACTACCACTAGGTTCGCCATTTTTGAGAATATTGAATTTGCAGAGAGGGCAAGTGGCGTTGATCCTTAGCCATTTGTCTACACATAAACTGTGGAAATGGTGTCTACAAGGAAGTTCCCTTAGTTCTACTCCATCTTCATAACCACATAGACATATGCTGCATTCCTGCAATCGTTTTTTTTTTTTTTGGTTCAAATCATTTCAGTATCTTAATCCAAAAAATCGACAGAACAAAGGGGTTTGTGGTTATGGTTATGGTTACTTACAGCATCTTCGCTACATAACACACGTTCGGTTTGAGACTCAGCACCTAACCCAGTCATGATCCCACCTTGAGTTTCCCGGATTTCACCATTCACTTTCTCGGAATTCTTAACTGTGAGGAACTTGAATTTTAACAGCCTTTCTATCTCTTCATCCGCTGCACCTTCCTGACATATAGAAAAAAAATAGCTAGTTACTAGGGATTCATTCCATCAAGAAAGAAACATTTGTTCTTCATCCTTCATAGTGTTGTTGTTATCTTTTTACCTGATCAGCTAATGCGTACAAGATGGCGATGATGCAAGGCAAACAGCAACAAACAGCAATACCAATAAGACTAGCAGCCGCAACGCAAATGACAACAAACATAACATCAAAGGCAAGGAATGCAACACAGAGCCTGCAAAGTTCAAATCAAGAAACATAAGGATATCATCAAAAAAATCACAACAAACTAAACAAAGAAACAATCAAGAACGCTTCTTAGAAACAAACCAGTAGAGCTGAGGGGAAGATTGAGGTAGTCCCTCAGTATCAGCTGTAACCCAGTAAAACCCAATGATCCACCACACAAAAGAGAACATCGTATTCGCAGATTCAAGGTGCTTGGTGAAGCTGAAACACATGAGTATCACTCAATTAAATTCAATTTTTGTATATACAACAATCCTAAAGATTCCTTCAACTCAAAGCTACCAAATTGAAGTTTCAGAGAGAGAGAGACAGAGAATAAGAAATTGAACCTAGTTCCATCAGCATCGTTAATGATATAGCCATCATCATCAGATTCATCGTCTTCTTCACTTCCGCCGCTGAGAGATCCGTGATTGGAGGAATCATCATCACTAATATTAGCTTCTCGGCGGCGACGTTTGTACTCAGCGATGACACAAGCAACGTGAAACAAACACTGGAGATTATACCCTATAATCCAAACCCTAAGGGGAACAATAGGATCTTCTTCAGAACTAAACCCTAGAATCGCGACAGAGACCACCACAAAGACGAAATTCCAAAGTATATCGAGAACAATAATGGGCTTAGAGTAAGCCCATTGACTCTGGCGTTCCTCAAGCTGCTCAGCGGCAACCTCACGGACTCTAACGGAAGGCTCGCGGAGCATCATCTGACGGTTGCTAGCACGGCGGATAAGTCTCGACGCTGCGCCACGAAGCTGCTGAGATGAACGTCTTCTGTTCCGGCCAAGAAGCGGTGAAACGTCCATCGCCGGATAGATTTTGGATCTTGGGTAAATCAATCAATCGGGTTGATCCAGAATCTTGATGGGTCGTCGGGCTTTCAATTCCCAGGAGGAAATCGATTCGATTCGAGCGAGCTTGCTTGGTGGTTTTGGATGTTGAGAGGATTGGAGGAAGCACCAAATCACTTTGTTTAATTTGTTTCTCGAGAATTTTGGATTTTTTTTTTTTTTCTAATAACAAAGAGTTTTTTCTTTTCTAATATAATATCTCTTCAAATCTACTTTTATCTGTTTTTTATTATTATATAAATTTTTGTTTTTCAATACTTTGTTCTTTTAGATTTACAATACAAATATTTGGTAAAAATTCTAATTCTTAACAACTTTATTAATATTTTGACCAATAAAAAAATTAGAAAATATATTAAAAATATAAAACAGAATATTTAATGATTTCCTTAATCTATGTGAAACAATCTTGAATGATAACTAATAAAGAACTGAGTTAAGTATTTTTTACTAATTAGAAAAAATAATACAACTGGTCTTATTAGTATTTATTTATTAGGGTTCAAAGCAGTAAAAAATGGATACAGATATGGAAAAAACTCATAATTTTTTATTACAACTGTAAAAAAGACAAGCGGGCGGCGGATGATATAAAGTTGGGTATATGGGGGCTATTCCTATTTGGGTATCCAAGGATGTAAAAGTGTTGGTGCAACTCCGGTCTTTCTGGTAAAATAAACCCCATCTTTGCGAGCAGTGTATTCACGTAGCTGACCACATCGAAAAGTAGCGGCTGATCGATATGCTCGAAATATATCAAAAAAATATTCTTTATTATCTTTACCTCTGTACGATAAGTGACAGGTGATTACAAACCTTTTGAAGATGATTGATGGCTCGCTGAATAGACATTCATATACTTTACCAGTTATTAGTTTTTTTGATGTGTAATCTTTGCTTGGGTTCTTTCCATGACACTGAACATTGAGAACTAGACCATCATGAAGCTTGTTAATAACGTTTACATAACTAGCCATGCAAGCTTCATTCAACCCACAACACATTGCAATGACTAACATCATCAAACTTATAATCAACTTATTCATTTTTGTTTTTTTTTTTGATGAAAATGATTTCTTTGTTTTGTTTTGTTTTTTTTTTTTTGAGTAATAAGGGAATCAATCTCTAGTATTTATACTTTTTTATGTTTTGTGCAAAATATTTTACATTTATTTATCAGACAATCTATTTATGGCACTTTTTTTTTTGAAACATGTTTTTGATTTAAAAAAAAACATCAACCAATAGAAACACTTGGTTAAATAAGAGTTTTGTGTAGAAAATTATGCTTCACCACACTATAAATTCACACCGCTAAAATCAAATTTAAAAAAAAAAATCAACTGTCAGATCCAATAAACCTATTGAAATGTTTTATTTAAAAATATTAAAGCTATCGGTTGAAATTTTATTATATAAAGTTTGATATCAAAGTTACTCATTAACAAGATCGTGACACATGTCAATTATATCATTCAGATGTTGACAATTGTCAATTCTAAATTTATTAAAATTTAAAAAAATAAAATTCAAAACCTACCATAAAAATGTTTTATATAAAGTAATATAGGTTTTATTTCAATTTTTAAACAAAAAAACCTTCGTAAACTTCCAAATGTAAAACAAAAGTTTTATTTTTAACAGTTTTAAAGAGATTAAAAGGCAATTAAAAGAAAATTATAAAACTAAAACAGTTTTAAAATTTAGAAAATATCATTATAAGGAAATTATATATATACATATATATCATAAACTTTGAAATTATAATATTGTTTACTTATTTTAATTTTAAGTTGCTAATTTTACAAGACAAAGGATTACCTTTTAGTTTTTATATAAGGTAAAAAATGATTGTGAAAATTATAAAATTAATTACTGTTTCTAAGAAAATGTAAATGCTCACCTTCACATAAAGAAAAAGATTGTTGAAATAAAATAAAAATTCAAAAAAATAGATCCTCTCATATTTTTTTCACCAATCGAATAATTTATTCAAAAAGATTGCTATTGGAATATATAAGATAGAAGTATGTAAGTTTAATGTATGTGTTTTTGTAACTAAAAAAGTGTTAAAATGAAGAGACATATAATAGATTATTTAATATGTTCATAAAGAAAATTTGTTGGTAGTAGTAAAGAGTAAAGAATATATTTTAACAGTAAAATATATTTGTGTGTACAAATACACTTTTAGTGGCAATGTAGATAGTAGATTTGTAAATAGATATACATTAGTGTATTATAGCAAAAAAAAAAAAAACAATTATTTTCTATAACTAAAAGTTTATCTCTTTACTTTTATACATTGTTTTTACTTACAAAAAGAATCAAATATATATTCTTTGTTAAATTTAATTTTATTTTAATAACTTTGAACTCATCTAAACTATTTAACTAAATGTGTATCTATTTACTTTTTTTTCAACCACACAATAAAATAAAAGGAAATTCCTCGGTTAGTTGTCCAAGCCGAGGCTTACAAAAGAAACTTCAGAGATAAAAGAACGGGAAGTACGAGTAAGACAATCCGCCTTCGTATTTGACGCACGCGGGATCCAAGAGATGGAGAATAGTGGGAAGAACTCCAGCGAGTTAAACTCATCAAGCAGGTTGGAGAAGGATTGCCAATCTTCAAGGGACTGCACCATAGTGAATAACTCAGCACAATCAGTCCCAAAATATTGCAAATGATCTCTGCAACACGTATCCGCTCCATGACCCACAACAATGCTTCTAGCTCCAAATGCAAGGGAGAGGGGCTCCGTCTTAGACACTTGGCCCCCAACAACAAGGTTTGCTCCTCTCCAACGCAACCCCACCAGCCCAATCCTGAATGCACATGGGTTGCTTTCCAAGAACCATCAATCTGACAACAAGGTGAAGAAACCTGGACATCCAAAGACGGAGATGGAGCTGACATCACCGCCGTAAAAGAGAGCGTCTCTTTCCATACTAACTTCTCCCATACTAACTTCTCGCCCAAAACCTGAACAATTATATCTATAATAAATTTGTACTAAATTATTAAGCAAATAAATTTGTCTATCATTTTATATCTTAATATTTGACTTTTATACACTCATTTTGACTCATCAAACATTTTTTAAAAGTGGACATACAGGAGCGGATCAAGGCTTATGAGGGGTGGAGCAGGTGCACCATACTCGTTTTCTTAATTCTTGTAAATATTAGCTAAGTGGTATGGTACATGTATACCTATTAAAATCAAGAAGTTTCTTCAGTTTCTTAAGGTTGTGCTCCACGTAAAAATGCTAAGTTAGTGTAGTTTATCTATTAAGATCAACAAAAAATATCATATAAATTTACATAAATTATTAATTTATGATATTATTGGAAGCATATTTTATATAGAGATTTCAAAAAAATATATAGTTTTATTATCTTATGGAATTTTGTTATTTTTTACACTGTTTCGACTTGGGACTAGTAAAAATTATTAATTTATAGTGTTTATCAATTTATAGAGTATTAATTTATAGAGATTTTACTGTATATATATATTTTTTAATTACATATCATTACCAATTATGATATTGAAAAATATGCAATGAGTTTATTAAAAGGCTATGAGTTTACATAAATCTATAAATTTATTTATTTTTATAAGCGACAATTAGAAAATAGTTAATATATATATATATATATATATATATATATATATATATATGTTTATTGACGACCCCCACGGCTATTTGCGTACCCAAGGAAATAAAAATGTTGGTGCAACTCCAGTCTTTCTGGTAAAATAAATCCCATCTTTGCGAGCAGTGTATTCACGTAGCTGACCACATCGAGAAGTAGCGGCTGATCGGTATGCTCGAAATATATCACGATAATATTCCTTATTATCTTTACCCCTGTACGATAAGTGACAGCTGATTACCTTCCTTTTCCAAATGACTAATGGCTCCTCGAATGGAAGATCATATAGTTCACCATTTTTTAGTGTTATTGGTCTTAAATTATTTGTTGGGTTCTTTTGACTACACTGAAAAGTGAGAAGTAGACCATCATGAAGCTTGTTAACAATGTTTACAGTACCTGCATAATTGCAAGCTTCATTCAACCCAAAGCACATTGCAATGACTACCATCATCAAACTTATCAACTTATTCATTTTTGTCTTTTGGTGAAAAATGATCTCTTTGTTTTTTGTTTTTTTTGTAATAAGGGAATTACTCTCTAGTACTTATACTTTTTCTGTTCTGTGCAAAATATTTTACATTTATTTATCAGACAATCTATTTATGGCATTACTTTTTTTGTTTGAAACATGTTTTTTTATTTCAAAAAAACATCAACCAAAAGAACATTCGGTCAAATGAGAGTTTTGTGTAGAAAATTATGTTTGGCCACACTATAAATTCACACCGCTAAAATCAAATTAGAAAAAAAAAATCAACTGTTAGATCTAATAAAACTTTTTAAATGTATTATTTAAAAATATTAAGGCTATCAGTTGAAATATAATATGTAAGTTTAACATATATATTATTTTTCTAAACCAAAATTTAAATTGGTGAAATTTGGAAATCTATAATAAATTTGTACTAAATTATTAAGCAAATAAACTTGTCTATCATTTCATATCTTAATATTTGACTTTTGTACACTCATTTTTGATTCATCAGACATATTTTAAAAGTGGACATATACAGAACTTGAAAAACAAGTATAGGTGATAAGATAACACATTTGGCAAACTAACTGAAATATAATATATCCGTCAAAATATCTAAATTAAAGAGTTCAAACTTCATAAACGTGTATAGATATGATATATAGTTAGAATTGGACGTAGTATATCTAAAGGATCTTCTTACACCTTGTTTTCTAAAGACTAGTTAACCCGTGTAGCTTATTTTACATGAATTTCAGAATTGTAATTAAGATAACCAATTTGATTTTGTTCTTTGACAAAAAAGAATTACTTTGATTTTGTTACATTGGAGTAATATTTTATGGATCATAATCGAGAATGCATCTTGGACCATTTAAGGTATACAATTTTTTTTTTTTTAATTATTAGGTATACGTTGCTTATTGCATTCTTATTTGCTTTCATTATAATTGACTGCTGTATATATCCTTCCTATTCTTATATTCTCTATATCCTTCATATTCATATACTACTATTTTTGATGCTGGGAATTAGATATGCTAGTAATAAATTCTTAGTGTATATATATGACGTCTCTGCATGTGTACATTGCCATTAAGTCATTAACATTCCAGCTAGTTTCTTTTTTTTTTTTTTTTTTTTTTTTTTGTCAAACGCTAGTTTCTTTTTTACTTTCATTCTTTTGTATGAAAACATCAAAGATGACTAAAGCCACAATTCATCTTGCTATCTTTATGATGGTCCTCGTTTTTGGTTTGTTTTACATATACCATTCTCTAAACATATGAAAATATTTATAATTATTATTTGTCTCTGCATTTTTTATTCTATAAGAATTATTTTTAAAGATTATATTTTAAATATTTATCAGGGATGGCGACGGCTGAGTCGACGCAAGGACAAGAAATATGTCATGATATTGTAATGAAAGGTCAAACATGTGTCCCTAGCACCTGTGCCACTATTTGTAAGCAAAAATGGAAAGGAAGTGGCAAGTGCTTCCCAAACGGATTTACTCAGAGCTGCCTCTGCACGTTTCCTTGCAATTCTTGATTTATTTATTTATTGTTTTAAAATTTGTAATCTATAAACATTAATAATAGTAATAAAAATAATATTGACGCGAAATAAACATAAACATGTTAAGGTTTTCAATCTTATATAAATTCTGATTTCACCTTTTTATTTTTATGATATGAGCTATTATAAGCTAAGTGCATGTGCCATGTAGTGATAGATCATGGATAGAACAAATAATTAAATTGAATTGGCATGTTTCATAAATTAGAAAATGAATGGAAAAAAAAAGAAACAATGATTTTACAGTGAAACAAACAAATCTTCAAACATAAATCTTTCAAAGTAGAATGAGTATTTATTTAATTATTATATCAGAAGTTTAAAAAAGAAAAAAAATGGTATTTGGATTCAATTCTATTTTGTTCTATTTGAAGAGATTGCTTCTTCTTCTTCTTTTTTTTTCTTCTCATTATTGTTATTATTATTTTTACATCATTTGAACTTTGAAGATATTGCTTTCCAAAGCAAATGCTTCCATATCCTTTATCCCTTTGGCTTGTCAAAACATAAGCTTATGGCTGTAACTATCATCAATTATTTGACCTTTTTCTCTTCTTTCTTGCTAATTAGTAATTAAGATGATTAGTATTTCTAATGGCATTTTTTTTTGCTATTCAAACATAGGATTGACTAATGAATCCATGCAGCTTAATTCACATGAATATCAGAATTGTAAGATAATCTATTTGATTTTGTTACGTTGTATATTTTATAGATAAAAATTTATGAGAATGCATCTTGTGGACCATTCAATGTATACAAAAATTTGATGTTACGTTGGTGTTATATGCATAATGCATGTGTTACAATAATATACTCGATAATATATTGTATACCTTCGTTTGATTTCTACGTAGTGGGAACAAAAGAGACTTAAAATCTTTTATAATACTTGAAGATCTATAATTTATGATATTATTTCTTTTCGATCAAATCACATAAAAATATTTTTGTCCAATATACCACCACCCCCCACTCCACCCGATTAACCCATGTAGCTTATCTTACATGAATTTCAGAATCTTAAGATAATCAATTTGATGATTCTTTGTTAAAAAAAAAAGATAATTAATTTGATTTTGTTAAGTTATATAATTTATGGATAAAAACGCTACGAGATCTGCATATTCAATGTATACAATTTTTTAAATTTAAATCATTAGTTATATGTTGCTTATTATGTTCTTATTTGCTTTCATTTTAATTGATTTTGTTGTATATATCCAATATATTCATATATTTTTTTAATGGGAAATAGATATGCTAGTAATAAATTCTCAATATATATATATACAACAAAATCAATTATATATATAAGAAGGATATATACAATATATGACATCTCTATATTTGTAAATTGCCATTAATATTCCTGGTTTTTTTACTTTTAACATTTATTTTGATTGATTTTGTTGTATATATCCTTCCTATTCATATATTTTATGATGGGAAATAGATATGCTAGTAATAAATTCTCAATATATATATATATATATATGACGTCTCTACATGTGTACATTGCCATTAACATTCCTGGTTTTTTTTTACTTAATTTTCATTGTATAAAATCATCAAAGATGACTAAAGCCACAGTTCTTGCTATCTTTATGATCGTCCTCGTTTTAGGTTTGATTTACATCTACCATTCTCTAAACATATTAAAATATTTAGAGTTATTATTTTGTCTCAGCAATTTTTATTCTATAAGAATTGTTTTTAAAGATTATGTTTTAAATATTTATCAGGAATAATGACGGGAGAGACGCAAGGACAAGAAATGTGTCGTGATCTTCCAATGAGAGGTCAAAAGTGTGTCGCTCACACCTGTGCCACTCTCTGTAAGCAAAAATGGAATGGAAGTGGCTTGTGCTTCCCAAACGGACAAACTAAGGGCTGCCTCTGCACGTTTCATTGCAAATCTTGATTTATTTATTCTTCATTTTTATCAATTATTATCTTATATGAATTCTGATTTCACCTTTTTTATTAATATGACATGAGCTATTATAATTTTTTGTTTTAACAAAAGAGCTATTATAATAAGCTACTACTTGAGCTTATGTGCCATGTAGAAATGGATCATGGATAGAGCAATAAATATATTCAATTGGAAATGAAAAAAAAAATACAAAACGAAATAATAATTTTATAGTGAAACAAAAAATCTTCAAACATATACATCTTTCAAAGTGGAATGAGTATTTAATTATTATATTAAATCTTATGATAATTAACAACAAAATGAATGGAAAAAAACAATGAGTTTACAGTGAAACAAAAAAATCTTCAAACAAAAATCTTTCAAAGTAGAATGAGTATTTATTTAATTATATATCAGAAGTTAAAAAAAAAATGGTATTTGGATTCAATTCTATTTTGTTCTATTTGAAGAGATTGCTTCATCTTTTTTTCTGGTCTCATTATTATTGTTATTATTATTTTTACATCATTTGAACTTTGAAGAGATTGCTTTCCAAAGCAAATGCTTCCATATCATTTATCCCTTTGGCTTGTCAAAACATAAGCTTATGGTGTAACTCATCAATTATTTGACCTTTTTTCTCTTCTTTCTTGCTAATTAGTAATTAAGATGATTAGTATTTCTAATGACTTTTTTTTTGCTATTCAAACATAGGATTGACTAATTAACCCATGCAGCTTATTTTATTTTACATGAATTTCAGAATTGTAAGATAATCTATTTGATTTTGTTACGTTGTATATTTTATAGATAAAAATTTATGAGAACGCATCTTGTGGACCATTCAATATTTCAATGTATACAAAAATTTGATGTTGGTGTTATATGCATGTGTTACAATAATACTCGATAAAATATTGTATACCTTCGTTTGTTTTTAACGTAGTGAGAACAAAAGAGACTTTAGAAGAATTCATCTATTCTTTTTTTACTAAAATGTTGCAAACTATAATCATTAAAAATAAAAAGATTTTTTTTTCAAATATTTTATAATACTTGAAAAACTATAATTTATGATATTATTTATATTCGATCAAATTACATAAACATATTTTCGAATCTTAAGATAATCAATTTGATTTTGTTACATTATATAATTTATGGATAAAAAATCTACAAGATCTGCATCTTTGACCATTCAGTGTATATAATTTTTGTTTTTTTTTTCAATTATTAGTTATATGTTGCTTATTGTGTTCTTATTTGCTTCCATTTGAATTGATTTTGTTGTATATATCCTTCTCATTCGTATCTTTTTAAGATTGGAAATAAATATGCTAGTAATAAATTCTTCATATATATATATACGTCTCTACATGTATACATTACCAATAACATTCCTGGTTTTTTTTTTCACTTAACTTTCATTTTTATTGTATAAAATCATCAAGATGATGACTAAAGCCACAATTCTTTCTATCTTTATGATCGTTCTCGTTTTAGGTTTGATTTACACATCTACCATTCTATAAACATTTTATAATATTTGTATTTATTGTTTGTCACAACATTTTTTTATTATATAAGAATTGTTTTAAAGATTATGTTTTAAATTTATACCAGGAATGATGACGAAAGAGACGCAAGGACAAGAAATGTGTCGTGATGTTCTGAGAGGTCAAAAGTGTGTCGCTCACACCTGTGCCACTTTCTGTAAGCAAAAATGGAATGGAAGTGGCTTCTGCTTCCAGAACGGACAAATTAAAAACTGCCTTTGCACGTTCCCTTGCAAATCTTGATTTATTTATTTTTTGTTTTTATCATTTGTTATCTATATAAACAATAATTATTAAAATAATAATAATAATGATATGAAAAAGAATAAAAATGTTACGTATTCAATCTTATATGAATTCTGATTTCACTTTTTTTATATGACATGAGCTATTATAATAAGCTACTACTTGAGCTTATGTCATGTAGAAATGGATCATTTTTTTTGGTAGGCTGTATAAATGGATCATGGATAGAGCAATAATTAAATTCAATTGAAAATGAAAAAAAAAATACAAAATAAAACAATAATTTTACTGTGAAACAAAAAATCTTCAAACATACATCTTTCAGAGTGGAATGAGTATTTAATTATTATATTAAATCTTATGATAATTAGCATGGTCTTCCTATTTTTAATCGATTTTCTTGTATATATCCAATGTTTTTTAACCCGGACCGGACAGGCTAACCGCGACCCGGTAGGTATTCCGGTTTGGATTACCTTTAAAAACCAGACAAATAAAAACCCGCAAAAAACCAGAAAAATCCGCTAAATACCCGTGAACCGGTGGTTGAACCGGGGGGTCGTATCAAATTAAAATATTTTATTTTTATCACATTTCAAACTCAAAGCAAATTAAAAATAAATGTTTTTATTATAAAAAAAATCACTTAGTTATTTTATCTAATCATTTAAAAGTTTAATTTTAGCTGTTTAGTACTTAATTATGTATGTTTTGTTCATATATTTATTAGATGAGGACCCGCCCGATGTGCGGGTTTAAAGTTTTATAAATTAAATTAAATTAAACAAAAAATATATTAAAATTTGTTGTATGTTATATATAAATTTTATTTTTTTTTATAAAACACTGATTTATATCTATTTACAAATTTTTTTATGTATGTTACCATTTAAAGTGTATTTTTTACACATAAATATACTCTGTGTTACAAAAATATTTTTTATCACTACCTAGAAAATATCTATATAAATGCATTAAGCCAACTATTTTACTTTCATTCTGCATAGTTTTTTAATTACTAAAATTGTTGGCTCAAAAACATTTCGAATAAAAAATATATTACATAATATACTAATCAATGATATATCATCACAATAATGTATGATCACCATGGAGAAAACCTGGGCTCCGCCCTCATTTCTTATGGAGAGAACGTTGCGTCCAACCTCCTCCACCGTGGAGAGAACCTTAGCTCCGCCTTCTTCCCTTGGGGAGATAACCTTGCGTCCAACCTCCTCCACCTTTCTCTTTAGGGAGATAATCTTGTGTCCAACCTTCTCTTCCGTAGAGAAAACTTCGGCTTTTCCCTCCTCCTGTGTGGAGAGAACATGTTCACATCTTTTTGCTATCTCAAATTGGCTTGCTCCAACAACAAATGAAAGTAAAAACATTTTTCTAACGTTACAAAATCTTTTGATAGTACCTAATGTTAAATTTCCCAATGTATTCATGGAAGTGTCTTTGATACACCATGATGTAGCCTATGTCTCTGTAACACCCCAACCACCACCTTGCTTAGTGAGCCCATGTCCATTCTCAGTCCATGGGCCCACCTTCTATTCCCGACCCGTGGATCCACACATACTCGATGACCGGTTTGTTACGTCTAGGAGACTTTAAATACTTGTTTACCGATCCTACAAATCAACAAATGATCTTTTCCTGTGTTTTGTCCTCACTCACACAATTCTGACAATCACTTCAAGGAAAGTCACCCATCATGAAGTGCTCTTAGAACCCTTGACCAAATAAATAAGTGCATTTTGGTGATATATGTGGCCAAATCAATTAAATCTTTCCACAGTCAAGGGTGTCACCATCTTTGAGCTCCTATGGATCAATCAACAACAATTAATGTTTTTCCAATCTATATAAATATGTTTGTTGTAAACTTGTGTTTGATTAACATATTTTATCCATCCATTAGGTTGATGAGTTTCTACTCGTTATCTCTCTTTGGGACTAAATGAAAAATAGTAACAATTATGTTTGAAAAAAAGAAGAGTTTATGACCGACCAATCAATGTTGGGAAATTAGAAGAAAATTAATTTGATATAATTAAAAAAACAATAGAAAATTATAAGCAGGCTAATATATGAATCCCAAATAATTCAAAAAAAAAAAAAAACCAAAAAAAAATACTACAATAAATTTTAAAATACAGTATTAGGAAAAAAAGACGCATATATTAATCTTTTTTTTTGGTCAACATATTAATCTTACCTATTCCCAACTGAATAAGGAGAAAGTAGGAGAAAATTTTGGTTTAAAAAAATAGGAAAATTTTACCTTCGCATTAAAAAAAATTCCCAATTAAACAAACTTAAAAGCAGTGTTTTTGAATAAATTATCTGTTAGATGAAAAATATGAGACGATCTATGTTTATATAGAAGTGAGTATTTACAAAATTTAGAATTAATAATTAACAGTATATTTTCTTTAATCACTTTTTCTATATTTTTGTAGAATTAATAATTAAAATTTAAAAATAACTAAATAATATTATAATTTCGAATTTTATGATATATATACATACTAGATTAGCACCCGCCCGATGTGCGGGTTTATAATTTTAAAAATTAAATTAAATTTATAAAATAATATAAAGTAAATATTTTTAGTAAGTAAATAGATACACCGAGGTGTCCAATGTGATATTTGATGTAAAAGATGTAATTCTATGGTTGAAACTATTAATCACATTTTTATTTTGAATGTCCTCGTTTGTGTGAAGTTTGGAATTTATCTCTGACTCCGGTCTTGTCAGAGGGTTTACCATATGAGTCGGTGTACTCGAATTTGGATTTTGTTTTTTGGAGGGACGCCTCTCAACAGAATGATCCTGACCAACTTCTTCAATTACCATGAATTTAATGGGCAATCTGGAATGCCATAAAAAAAATCAAGATTAAGAGATAGAGGCGAATGATATAATTACTCAGACTTTGAGCGATAATTTAGCCTGAGAATAGGCGCTCTCTTTTACGGCAATCTCCATCTTCGTATTCAGATGTCCAGGTTTCTTCACCTTGTTGTCAGATTGATGGTTCTTGGAAAGCAACCAATGTGTATTCATGATTGGGCTGGTGGTGTTGTGTTGGTGAGGAGCGAACCTTGTTGTTGGGTGAAACAACCCGACCCTTTTTTTTTTTTAATAATTAAAGACAATATATATAATTAAGCATCCCATACTACTTAATTAACCAACCCAAACCACAACTCAATATTAAACCAGCAATAACATTAAGCACAGCGGAAACATACCAATAATACAAAACCAACAACATCATCAATACAATAACATTCCTAACCATTCTATCCGGCAACCTACCATAACACTAACCAAGGTTCCAACAACATAACCAACAAATCCAATAACACACAAACGAGACCCTAGATCATCCTCCTCCTCATTGCCATGATTCCACGTCACAAACCTGCACACCACAAACAACAATTGAGATGCGTAAGTATTATCACAAATACTTAGTGAGGCAATCCTCCCATCTACTGGGCTATACACACAAGCCACTGAGAAACCAATGCTTAACAAATAACAACCAAACACAAACAAACCAGGAAAACTCACGAAACAAGCAACTTGGTGTCGACCGACACTAGAGAGGTGTCGATCGACACTGACCAAACATGGTGTCGACCGACACCTAACTGGTGTCGATCGACACTCCCTTCGCAGACGCGAACTGCACAAATCCGAACGAAGAACCTCCGTTTCCAATCATCTCCAATCCGTTCCAACCTCACCCAAAACCTTCAGGAACCTATAAGAACCATAACACAACGACCACAAGCAAGAACAACACCACTAAAACAAACAATCAAGCAAGAACAACACGACAAAGCACCACCAATCAAGCAAGAACAACAAAGGATTCTCAGGCTTAGATAAGCCATGGTCATGCACTCACCTTATCAACTGATTATAACAACCAATACAACCAGTTGAGATCCTCCTAACGTCTGAAACAGCCCAGAAACGTCCTACAACAAGCCACACAACCAAAAACGACTTATAACAAAACTGGACAGAAACATCAGAAAAGAACAGTCTCAAAGACGAAACCCTAAAATAAAAACAAACCGTTAACTATCAAATCGCTCCGGTGAAAAGCTACCCCTAGACGTCACGAAGCTTCCCACGAAATTTCAGCAAGATCAGGCACCACACGAGACCACGATCTCAGTTACAATCTCCGATGGTCCCAACTCGCGTCTGAGAAAACGTGTCTCACGAAACTGCCAATAACTCATCGAGTTTAAATCCAAATCTACTTCTGTAAAAAGGCGAATGACGATGAAAGACTGGGGAATAAACCTACCAAATTTCATTACCTTTGAACACGATTTGATATGTCGATCGACACCCACACCAAAACCTTAAAAAAAAGGTTCGCGGATGTTACAATTCTCCCCCACCAACAAGGATTCGTCCTCGAATCCCGCAAAACCGTCCAACTGTCAAGGACCTCCGTGCCACCGTCAACACGGCCCGCACGTCCCCGACCGGACTAAATACCGTCAGCCAAGGTTTCCCGTGCACTGTCGCAACAGGCCGCACACCTCCGACTGAACCATGAGGTCTCCCTCTAGCCAATATACTCGCATCAAAGACACTATTTGCTCACAACTCAGTGCTTCCCCCGTCCGTGGTCGCAACCAACGAATCATGCCGGCTCGCTATCAGGCCAACCGCCTTAAGCTACGGCATCCAGGAAGTCACTCACACACACTCCCCCCCCGCTCTCGGGTCGCAACCCTCGAGACATACCGGCTCACTGCCAAGCCGCGGCTCACAGCTACGGTATCCAGGGAGTCTCAAATATCCCGCTCTTGGGTCGTCACCCTCAAGCACGCTCTCGGATCGTCATCCGAAGCCTTATACCACTCCCACTCTCTGGCCACAAAGTCCATCGAGCTATCGGTATCACATGAGTTGGGCCCACACGGCCATGAGCAAAACAAACCTGATGCCATCGAGTATCTCCCGGCTAGATCTACCTCAACACTTCCCACAAAAATTCCCCTTTTAGAAACTTCTAATTCTGGAAACTTTCCTTTTGTGGAAACTTTCTATTTATGGAAACTTCCAAAAATAGAAACCCGAGCTATTTCTCTTTTTCCCATGACGACAACAGTCAAACATAAAGAAAAATACTCATCTTATTAATCTCAAAATGTCATAATCGTTACAACCTCAACGAAAATACAACAGAAACAATAAGATACAACGATCCAATCCATCAACCCGCATTCCGAGCACCACCTCATCTTAGTACTGAGTCGCACAACCAACCACCCCTAAGCGACCAAGTATCAAGAGAGATGGGCTGGAATACTCCGTACCCGCTCCAGCCATGGACTACAACTCAGACCCGGCTAGACAAGCTCAAGTCGCGGCCTGCTTCTCAAACCACTTCTTAAACACTGCCTTCATCCTCGCCTCAGGCTCCCAAGTCTGCTCCTATACTCCATCACAGTCCTACAGGACTCTCATCAAAGGAATCTTCTTCTTCCGAAGTTCCTTGACTCTCCTCCAGTACCCTCAACGGTCTCGCCTCCAACGTCATGTTGGGCTGAAGATCCTCAGGAATCTTAGGCAACAGCCGATCACCCTCGTGAAGACACTTCCTCAGCATCGACACATGAAATACCTTGTGGAACGCACGCATAACCTCAGGCAACTCCAGCCGATATGCCACTGGTCCCACCCGCTCGACCACTCTGAACGGACCCATATACCTCGGACTCAACTAAGTCTCTGTCACTGACCTGTTCGGACCCCGCAACATAGCCATCTTGAGGTACACTTTATCGTCAACCTGAAACACAAAATCCTTTCTCCTCTTATCAGCATAGCTCTTCTGCCGATCCTGAGCCTCCCTCATGTTCAGCCTCGGAACCCGAATCTTCTCTGAGGTCTCCTGAACAAAATCCGCACCATATATGCTCCTCTCCCCCACCTGAGTCCAACATAACGGTGTACGACATGGTCTCCCATACAAAGCCTTATAAGGAGCCATCTTAATACTTGCCTGATAACTGTTGTTGTAAGCAAACTCTACCAGGTTCAGGTGATCTGCCCAATGGCCACCCCAATCCAACACACAAATCCTCCAGCGTCTGGATCGTCCTCTCAGACTGTCCATCTGTCTGGGATGATAAGTTGTACTCATATGCACCTTAGTGCCCATCTCTGCCTGAAATACCTTCCAGAACACCGAAGTGAACTTAGAATCCCTGTCAAACACAATGCTCGCTGGCACCCCATGCAATCTGACTATCTCTCTCACATACTTCTTAGCCAAGACCGCTGCTCCATCAATCTTCTTAATGGATAGAAAATATGCTGACTTAGTCAACCGGTCCACAATGACCCAAATAACATCAAAAGTTCGTGACACTGGCAATCCTATCACAAAAATCCATCGTGATCATATCCCACTTCCACTCTGAAATGGGTAGACTCTTTAGTAATCCGCTTGGAACCTGATGCTCAGCCTTCACCAGCTGACACACGTCGCACCTCGCGACCCAACTAGCTATAACCTTCTTCATCCCGACCTAATGATAATACCTCTTGAGGTCACGGTACATCTTAGTCGCTCCTGGATGAATAAAAAAAAACATGCTCGCATGAGCCTCCCTCCAGATCTCCTATCTCAAATCCTCATCCTTGGGCACACAAATCCGACCGTGCACCAAGATAGTACCATTAGTTGAGACCTGATACTCTGAATCAACATCCTTAGAGACATTCACCAGCCCCAAATCCTTCTCCTGAGCCAACCACACCCTGCTCAGAAGATCCGCTCCATAAGCCGCCTCCTAACCCAATGGTTCTCGAGAAACCATGCACAAGCTCAACGCACTCAACGCACTGACCTCTCCTACCAGAGACTACATCTCATGGTCCTGTAGTAACCTGTCAAACCAAGGAAACTCCTGATCTTAGTGACATTCTGTTGTCTAGACCAATCCCTGATAGCCTGAATCTTCTCCGGATCTACAGAAACTCACTATGCAGAAACAATGTGACCCAGAAAGCCCATCTCACGCTGCTAAAACTGTACTTGCTCCACTTAGCAAACAACTTCTGCTCCCGCAGCTTCTCCATAACTGCCCTCAAATGCACTGCATGTTCCTCAGGACTCTTAGAATAAACCAGGATATCGTCGATGAAAATGATGACAGATACATCTAGAAACTCCTGAAACACACTGTTCATCAATCTCATAAACGCTGCTGGCGCGTTAGTCAATCCGAATGGCATCACCACAAGCTCATAGTGCCCATAGCTCATCCTGAAAGCAGTCTTCCTCACATCTGCCTCATCTATCGGTATCTGATGATAACCCGACGCCAGATCTACCTTAGAGAACCGAGTAGCACCTCCCAGCTGATTCAACAACTCATCAATCCTGGGAAGAGGGTACTTGTTCTTGACAGTGACCCGGTTCAAACCCCATTAGTCAATGCACAAGCGGAAACTCTCATCCTTCTTCTTAATAAATAACACCAGTGCTCTCCACGGTGATACACTAGAACGTATAAATCCCTTGCTCCATAAATCCTCTAGTTGCTTCCTCAGCTCAACTAAACAAATACTCAAGTATGCCGACATCAACTCGCCGCCACCTAAATATCAACCCTCTTGTTCGTCCAAGAACCTCTAGTAACTTGCCAATTAGGGAAACTTCCCCAAGATAACTTATTCCAGAAATAGCTTTTCCACTTGGCAATTCTCCACAGTAAATCATCAAGACGAGCATAATAAAACAAACAAGTACCATACGTTCGCATATTCTGATTCACCGCGTCAAATGCTTTGCAGGCAGCTAACTCAAACCACTTGACTTATTCCCTCCAACAAGCTTACCAAAACCTTGGATCTAGCAACCTTGTCCATCTCCAATGAACTTCATCCAGCATCGTTACAACGATTAGTTTATCCTGCCATGAAGGCTTTTTGTGAACTTATGTATCTGGCAAACATGCCTCTCCCGGCTCAATCCTGCTGTAACTCCCCTTCCCGGGACTCCGGCACCACCGGCCTCACAATCCTGGCGCACAGCCAAACATTCATAACCGCTATGGTCATAAAACCTTGTCCCAAAGGTCAACACATCCAAAACCCGAGATTAAACCACCGTCAATCTCTCAAGGTCTACATTCAATCGTTATGTTTATACTCACGTCCTAGGAATTGCTTGCTCCCAACTCTTCCACTCTTAGGTCGCAACCTTCGAGTCATACCGATCTCACTCTCAGACCAGCGTCTTCGAGTTATACCGTCTCACTCTTGGCCCACAATCCTCAAGATCTCGGTATCGGGGAACTACTCATCCCCTCAGGAGAACAACATCCCCTCTGCCACTCTCGGAGCCCTCAGCCCTCGAGCTATCGGTATTCGGGGAATCACCATCCCCTCAGGAGTAACAATCCTTAACGACTATAAACATCTCTCGACACAACTACCTCCTGTGGTCCGAGTATAACATTGCAATGTTACACCTGCCACTCAACTTATATCCAACTGGATTAACCACCAAGCAGAGAAATATCTGCTCCAACTGCATATGTCCACCTATCCGCCTCTCTAGGCCCGATACCTCTTGAGAATAATCTCATACCGGTCATCTACAACCACCCCATCCTCTTAACATAAGGTAGAAAGTCCTCAACATCCGCAGCCCTCGACTGCACCCCGCCACATGCGGCACAACTGGAGCCTACACTGGTACCCCTCTCGGTAACCGCTCCAACAGCACGCCAACAGATCCGCCAAGCGATCATCTCGACCCTGGGCTCCACCTGCTGCAACCCCACACCTGGGTTCCCAGCACCCCCGGCACGCTCACCGGCTAATCCCCTCTGGTCACTCCTGATACGCTTGCGACCCTCTGACGTACCTCCTCGTGGAACTCTGGACCACACACTCGCTGGCCTCGGGACCCACCCGACAATGACCACGACCACGTCCCCGTCCACGACCAACTACTCAAACACCTTAACCACTGATCTTCCAAGAACAGAGGCTAACAAGGAGAAAGCAAATCAATACCACACAAAGAAACATAACAATAACTCACCGTGGAATCTCATTGAAGGCTCGAAGAGGATGATACTAGGACTCCATACCGCAGACAAATTTACTAACTACTCATAATCAATATCATCACACAACATCATGCATCAAGCAAAAGGAACATAATTCACCCAATTAAATTCTTAACCGCTCTAACCATCCATTTAACCATCCTAGAACCGTAAAGGCTCTGATACCAAAATGAAACAACCCGACCCTTTTTTTTTTTTAATAATTAAAGACAATATATAATTAAGCATCCCATACTACTTAATTAACCAACCCAAACCACAACTCAATATTAAACCAGCAATAACATTAAGCACAGCGGAAACATACCAATAATACAAAATCAACAACATCATCAATACAATAACATTCCTAACCATTCTATCCGGCAACCTACCATAACACTAACCAAGGTTCCAACAACATAACCAACAAATCCAATAACACACAAACGAGACCCTAGATCATCCTCCTCCTCATTGCCATGATTCCACGTCACAAACCTGCACACCACAAACAACAATTGAGATGCATAAGTATTATCACAAATACTTAGTGAGGCAATCCTCCCATCTACTGGGCTATACACACAAGCCACTGAGAAACCAATGCTTAACAAATAACAACCAAACACAAACAAACCAGGAAAACTCACGAAACAAGCAACTTGGTGTCGACCGACACTAGAGAGGTGTCGATCGACACTGACCAAACATGGTGTCGACCGACACCTAACTGGTGTCGATCGACACTCCCTTCGCAGACGCGAACTGCACAAATCCGAACGAAGAACCTCCGTTTCCAATCATCTCCAATCCGTTCCAACCTCACCCAAAACCTTCAGGAACCTATAAGAACCATAACACAACGACCACAAGCAAGAACAACACCACTAAAACAAACAATCAAGCAAGAACAACACGACAAAGCACCACCAATCAAGCAAGAACAACAAAGGATTCTCAGGCTTAGATAAGCCATGGTCATGCACTCACCTTATCAACTGATTATAACAACCAATACAACCAGTTGAGATCCTCCTAACGTCTGAAACAGCCCAGAAACGTCCTACAACAAGCCACACAACCAAAAACGACTTATAACAAAACTGGACAGAAACATCAGAAAAGAACAGTCTCAAAGACGAAACCCTAAAATAAAAACAAACCGTTAACTATCAAATCGCTCCAGTGAAAAGCTACACCTAGACGTCACGAAGCTTCCCACGAAATTTCAGCAAGATCAGGCACCACGCGAGACCACGATCTCAGTTACAATCTCCGATGGTCCCAACTCGCGTCTGAGAAAACGTGTCTCACGAAACTGCCAATAACTCATCGAGTTTAAATCCAAATCTACTTCTGTAAAAAGGCGAATGACGATGAAAGACTGGGGAATAAACCTACCAAATTTCATTACCTTTGAACACGATTTGATATGCCGAAACTGTTTCCTCCCAAACCCTAACGATTCTGATCTTTCTCCTTTAATCTCCTTCACACCACAATAAGCTCTCTCCTCTCTCTCTATCTCTAAAAACGGCGACAAGACACCCTAAAACCCTTAATTCGTCGCTTCTCCACTTATAACACGATTTAGGGATTTCCCTTGAACCAAACCGAACCAAACAGCAATTAAAACGAACCGGACCAAACCAGAAAACATGGTGTCGATCGATACACCAAGGGTGTCGATCGACACCCACACCAAAACCTTAAAAAAAAAGGTTCGCGGATGTTACATTGGGGGTTAAGTGTCTAAAACAGAGCCCCTCCCCCTGCATTGGGAGTTGAAAAAACGTTGTTGTAGGCCATTTAGCGGATATGTGTTGAAAGGATCGCTTGTCAACATTTTAAGTCTGATTGTGCTGAGTTACTCACTATGGTGCAGTCTTCTGAATATTGGCCGTCCTTCTCCAACTTGTTTGATGAGTTAAACTCGCTAGAGTCTTTCCCACTATTCTCCATCTCTTGGATACCGCGTGCATCAAATACGAAGGCGGATTGTCTTGCTCGTGCTTCTTGTTCTCTTATCTCTAAAGTTTCTTTTGTAAATCCTGAGAGCATGAAGACTTTCTGATGCTACAAGGATGGCCTGTAGGAATCTAGGAGATGATTACACACTTGGAGGAGTAACGGATATGACATGACGTGGCAATACTTTTGAAGATTCGTTAATTGGAGTACAAGATATTATCGTATCAACTGGAAGATTTAGACTTGTCCTTAGTTAGGAAAGTAGGTCATAGGTGATTCCTATATATTGTGATGTCAAGGCAAACATATTGTTTGGCCGTTTTTGAGAGATTAGTCGAGACTTGAAAGTATAAACAGCTTTGAGAGTTCTTGTGATTTGTGAGGGATTAAGAATTGGTCAGTGACAAGTCTTGTAGACTGTGTGTAAAACTGATTAAACACATCTTGTAAGGTGGTTTAAGTGATTCTTAATATTAGAACAAGTTTTGTTCATTAGTGGCTGTATCTTGTTTTTACATTTGGTATCAGAGCAGCCAACCGACGAGAGATACATACTCGACACAGGTTGAGATCTTGAGACAAAGATGGAGTCAGCTAATGAACTAGTGATACATCAGAAGCCTGTCATGCTAGATGATAGAGGCTATGGTCGTTGGAAGGTGCGTATGGTCCAGTTGATCCGAAATCTAGGTGAGGATGCTTGGACGGCTGTAGAAGAAGGATGGGAACCTCCCTATGAGAAAACTGAAGCTGGTGACAAGATCACTAAACCAAAGGCACGTTGGACAGTAGAAGAGAAGAACTTGTCTAAGTACAATGCTAGGGCACTCAATGCAATATTTGGAGCTGTTGACGATGATGAGTTCAAGCTTCTTCAAGGATGTGAATCAGCCAAACAAGCTTGGGACATTCTGCAGAAGTCTCATGAAGGAAATTCGAGTGTTAAAAGAACAAGGTTGGATCAGCTTGCTTCTCAATTTGAAGTCTTAAGGATGGATCCAGATGAGACAATTTCTCAATTCAGTGCTAAAATGAGCTCTATCGCCAATGAAGCTAAGAATCTTGGTAAAACCTACAAGGATACCAAGTTGGTTAAAAAATTAATTAGGTGTCTTCCATCTAAGTATGCAGCACACAAAGCTGTCATGAGAGTTTCAGGAAACACTGACACTTTGAAATTTGAAGATCTGATTGGTATGTTGAAGTCAGAAGAGATGGAAGTTGCTGAAGAACAGAAAATTCATGGCAAAGGAATTGCTTTCAAGGTTGATGACACAAACGATCAGTTGAAAGAGATTAAAGAGAACATGTCTTTGATGGCCAGGAACTTTGGGAAAGCATTAAAACGAGTGGAGAAAGGACAAGGAAGAGAGTCTTCTCGCTGGAATAGAAATGACGGTGAAAAATCTGGAAATCGTTTTAATAGGACTGAGAAGGAGAAGGCTGATCACAGAAAAGAAGTTCAATGTCATGAGTGCAGTGGGTTCGGCCATTATAAACCTGAATGTCCTTTGACAAAAAGGAAGGAGATGAAATGCTTTGAATGTAAAGGCTTTGGACATTTAAAGACAGAATGCCCAAATCTACAAAAGGCTAAGAACAAGTCATTTATTAGTTTCAGCGACTCAGACTCTGATAGTGATGAGAAAGAAGGAATGTTGAATCTGTTTGCCTTTAGTGTCAAGAGTGATGAGGTACCAGCTGAGAGCTCAGATGATGATGAGGAAGATACAATTACAAAAGAGAGCTATTGTATTCTTTATGACAATTGGGTTCAGCTGTGTAATGAAAAATTGCTACTTGTCAAAGAAAAACTGCAGTTGGAAGCCAAGGTCAATATGCTAGAAGAAGAATGCAAGTCTGAACATGTAACTTGTAAGGAGTTGCTTCCTGCTGAAAAGGAGTTGCTTGAGAGAAAATTGAGAAATCTTCAAGAACTTTTTGGTTCGGAGAAGGAAAGAGCAACACGTCTTGAACGGGAGCTAAACGAGAATCATAAAAAAATTAGGATGTTGAACAATGGTGGTAAGAAGTTAGATGAGATTTTGTCAAAGGGGATTGTTGGGTCTCAACATCGTGGTCTGGGTTACAACAAACAACAGGAAGTTGAACTTTTGTCACGTGATAAGTCTATAAACTTTGTGAAAAGTAACGTAACTCATGCTGAGGAGTCAACTGTTCTGAACAGAATTGAACTACAGAGGAAGCCTGTAGTACCTGCAAGAACCAGAGAATCACGAGTCAGGTTAGAGGATCCTCGACAAAACTGGACAGATTCCAAGCAAAGAAGAAGTACTGTTGTGTGCTTTCACTGTGGAAAGGCAGGTCATGTTCGCAGATTCTGTTATAAGTTTAAGAATAAGATCAAGGAGCTTTGGATGGCTAGAAAATGCTTTATCAATCCATTTCGTTTTTGCCAAGTCTGGATAGCTAAAAAGGATCTCTACAGTAAGGTGACGGAGAACAATGAACAAAAGTATGATCAAGCCATTCAAGAAACTGAAGAGATCAATCTCTGCTGCAATCTGTCTATGATAATCAGTGAGGAAGTATCATTAAGAGCACAAGTGGCTTTTACTTCTACAAGCAGTGAAGGTGGTAACCCTTGGTACTTTGACAGCGGCTGTTCACGACATATGACAGGCAATCCAAACATTTTATCCGCCTATCAAGAGATACCAGGGGGAAAGGTAACATTTGGTGATGGTGGAAAAGGATCTATTAGAGGCAAGGGACAACTTGAAGATATTGATCAGCCATCATTAATCAATGTGTATTATGTTGAAGGTTTGAAAGCTAACCTGATCAGTATCAGTCAATTATGTGATGAAGGTTTGAGAGTAATTTTCACAAAGGTTGACTGTCAAGCAGTTGATGAGAACAACAATACTGTTTTGTTTGGTGTTAGATCTGGCAATAACTGTTACATGTGGAAACCTTCTTCAACATGTTTAGCTGCAACTGTCTCTGAAGTTGAACTTTGGCACAAGAGATTGGGACATATGAATGTGCAAAGTCTTGTTAAAATAGTTAATGGAGGTTTGGTTCGAGGGGTGCCTAAACTTGGCGACAAACTAGACTCAGTGTGTGAAGCATGTAACAAAGGCAAACAAATCAAAGTAAACCACAAAAGGGTTCCGGAGGTAGCTTCAAAAAAGGTGCTTGAGTTAATTCATATGGATCTCATGGGTCCTATACAAATAGAGAGCATCAATGGGAAGAAGTACATCTTTGTTTTGGTAG
Organism: Camelina hispida; assembly: GCA_023657505.1. Taxonomy (NCBI): domain Eukaryota; kingdom Viridiplantae; phylum Streptophyta; class Magnoliopsida; order Brassicales; family Brassicaceae; genus Camelina; species Camelina hispida. The sequence continues at coordinate 41,788,219 of CP094634.1, read as the reverse complement.
ATGATTTCTCCAGGTATACATGGGTTCGGTTCTTGAGGGAGAAATCAGATGCAGTTGAGAGCTTCAAGATTCTTGCATTACAGCTTCAAACTGAGAAAGGAAGCATTATCCAGATCCGAAGCGATCATGGAGGTGAGTTTCAGAATGAGGAATTTGAGAGATTCTGCCAAAGACAAGGCATTCGTCATCAGTATGCAGCACCAAGAACACCTCAACAGAATGGGGTTGTAGAACGGAAAAATCGAACCTTACAAGAAATGGCTCGAGCTATGCTTCATGGTAACAATGTTCCTCAAAAATTCTGGGCAGAGGCTGTCAGCACCGCATGCTATGTTATCAACAGAGTTTATGTTAAACCTGGAACTAAGACTACTCCTTATGAAATTTGGAGAGGCAAATCGCCTAATTTAGCCTACTTTCATATTTTTGGATGCGTCTGCTATATACTGAACGATAAAGATCATCTTGGGAAGTTTGATTCCAGAAGTGATGAAGGGTTGTTTTTGGGATATGCAACAAATAGTACTGCCTACAGAGTTTACAACAAGAGAACAAGGATGATAGTCGACTCAGTTAACGTTGTATTTGATGACAGGAGTAGACCTATGTTGATTCGACTTGAAGATAATGAACAAGAGGTCCAACAGTTACCCGCTGCAGAACCAAACATACAGAAGAAAACAGAGGAAGTTGTTTCATGTGAGAAAACTGATCAGGATCAGTCATCAGTCAACTTAGATGGGTTAAGTCAACCAAAAGTACACAAAAATCACTCTGCAGCAGATATCATTGGGAATATGGATGAGCGAACAACTCGACATGTCAAGTTGAATTTTCAGGAAATGCTTCAACAGTCGTGCTTTGTAGCACAGGTAGAACTACTTCAACATTCCTGTTTTGTGTCTCAGATCGAACCAAAGAATATTCAAGTGGCTCTTGATGATGAGTTCTGGTACAATGCCTGTCATGAGGAATTAGAGCAGTTCACAAGACTTGATGTGTGGGATCTTGTTCCAAAACCTGCTCATGTTAATGTAGTTGGGACAAAATGGATCTTTAAGAACAAGATTGACAATGAAGGAAACATTGTGCGTAATAAAGCCAGACTGGTGGCTCAGGGATATTCTCAAGTTGAAGGTGTAGACTTTGATGAGACTTTTGCCCCAGTGGCACGCCTAGAGTCTATTCGACTGTTGCTGGGAATGGCATGTCTGCTTAACATTCGACTTTACCAAATGGATGTGAAGAGTGCCTTCTTGAATGGATTGCTGCAAGAAGAAGTTTATGTTTCACAACCAAAAGGTTTTGAGGATCCACACCATCCTGACTATGTTTACAAACTAAAGAAGGCTCTTTATGGACTCAAACAGGCTCCTCGTGCTTGGTATGAGCGATTGACACAGTTCCTGCTACAAAAAGGTTTTGTAAGAGGAAGTGTTGACAAAACACTTTTCATACAACAAACTTCTTCTGCAATATTGATAGTTCAGATCTATGTTGATGATATAGTCTTTGGAAGCACTAAGAAGGAACTGGTTGGTATGTTTGTTAAAACAATGACTACAGAGTTTGAGATGAGTATGTGTGGAGAACTGAGTTATTTCTTAGGACTGCAGATTACACAATCCGACGAAGGCATTTTTATCTCACAGAGTACGTATGCTAAACAGCTTGTAAAAAGATTTGAAATGCAAACAAGCAAGCCCAAAACGACTCCTATGAGCACATCGTGTGTTCTCACTAGAGATGAAGCCGGTCCTAAGGTGAATGAGAAGTTGTATCGTGGAATGATCGGTAGTTTACTGTATCTTACAGCAAGTAGACCAGATTTGTGCTATAGTGTTGGAGTCTGTGCTCGATATCAGTCCAGTCCTCGTCTGTCGCATCTAACTGCAGTCAAACGAATCATCAAATTCGTTAAAGGTACACTAGATCATGGTTTGTATTACACAAAACAAACTAATTCGGCTCTTGTTGGTTTTTGTGATGCAGATTATGCAGGTTCAACAGATGATCGCAGAAGTACAACTGGAGGATGTTTCTTCTTAGGAAACAATCTCATTGCATGGCATAGCAAGAAACAAAACTGTGTCTCTATGTCAACGGCAGAGTCTGAGTACATAGCGATGGGGAGTTGTTGCACTCAACTTCTTTGGATGAAACAAATGCTGGCAGATTACGGTATCACTACACAAACTCTCTTAATTCGTTGTGACAATACAAGTGCCATTAATATTGCTAAAAATCCGGTTCAACATACTAGAACGAAACACATTGATATTCGGCACCACTTCATACGTGAATTAGTTGAAGGCAAACTTGTGGAATTACTTCATGTTGAATCTGAGAAACAGCTTGCTGATATATTCACTAAACCGCTTGATGTTGCTACTTTCACAAGATTGAAAAATTCTTTAAGTATTGGTGAATGCTAACTGTCATGATCTTCAAGGAATCATTGTTCTTTATCCGCCTTGGGAGTTTGTTTTTTGTTAGGCTACCGTGTATCGGCTCTGTTATAGATGGTTTGGTGATGACCCACTCTTCCCCGGTGGTAACTCATGGACCTCTCACCTCTGACACCTGGACTTGTTCGTGTTCAAAAAAAAAAAAAAAAAAAAAAAAAAAAAAATTTGATTAATGATCAATGATCCTCCTGTGTCTTGATTATGATGAACGGGTGAGCTCTTCTACCTCATTTGATTACTTGTGCACAGATTAAACAATGATCCTCTTGTGTCTTACTAATGATGAACGGGTGAGTTTGTCTGGTCCACAATGTGATAACAAAAATAAACAACAAAAGAAACTAAGGGGGATGAGTTCGGTACAACTGCTGTGATGTCCATTGGTGAGTTTAAATGTCCTTTAACCGGTCTGGAAAGAGTGGTGTCCTCCTCTTCATCGTGTGTGGAGACCTTTGCGGTTGACTTCCAAGGATAACTTTGTGCTTAAACAGCTAAGACAATGTGATCTTGTTGATTATTGATGGTGCATTGTTTCCATTTGCTTCCCATTGCTCTTAATTTGCTATACACTGTCTTGTGCTGGCTGTTCTCATGTTCCTTGAGTTGATTCCTTTGATGGTTTTTCCTTGACATTTTCGTGTGTTAATGTGGATGCCGAATCCAAACTCTGTTTTGTGTTCACGGGCCTAATAATTTCAAATGGTTATGTGTGTTTACGGCCATTGGGCCATTGTATTGCTAATGGGCCTTGTGTTGAGAGTTTTAGGTTTTCTCTCCTTGTTTTTATACTCCCGCCGAGACCGTGTGTCTTCTACAAACCCTATCTGTGTCATCGTTTCCTCCGCAACCGATCTTGTGCTCTGCTGTTCAATTTGGTTCTGTCATGGCTTCTTCGTCGTCAAATCGCCGCATCCTGCCCTCTCGTGCTGCTGCTCCTCGTCGCACTTCGTCTCGCCGCCGTACTAACACTCCCCAACTCCGAGACGCCTCTTCTCCGCCGGATTCGTCTTCTCGTCTTCCTCATCTGTCGGATCCTATGGATCTTGGTGATAGTGAAGCTACGGGATCTGCTGATGAAGCTAACGCTGGATCTGATGGTGTTCCTTCGGCAGCTGCAGCGGATGATGCCTCTCTCTCGTTTCATGCTCGGTGTCTTTCCAATCATTGTCTTGTTAAAGACCATGATCGTCGTTTTCCACTTCTGGCACAACCGCAGCCCCGACCTCTTAATTTCAGGTTTGCTTCGGAGTTGGCTTCTCGTCGTTATCGTAAGTTTGAAGGACGTGTGTTTACTGCTCAAAAGGTACTTCCTCTTGGTGTTAATTCGATGCTTGGAGCTCAGCTGTTGATTGAGTCTGCTGGTTTGCTTTCCACGGTGCGCAATGTGGAATCGTTTAACAATCAAGTGGTTTATGAGTTCTATGCTAATTTGGCTGACTTGACGATTCGATCCACCGGTCTTATGCAAGTCTATATCCGGGGTCAGTTATTTGAGTTCTCTCCATCTCTTATCAATCGCTTGTTTTTCGTTGATGTTTCTGGTGTGGATCCCAACAAGCCTTTGATCTCTGTCGATGTTTCTAAGCATGCCCTTGCTGAGTTTTTGTCTGGAGGGACTGTTCCGCGCTGGAAATATTTGTCCACTGCTAGGTTTAGTTTATCCATGATCATGCTGCATAAGATCAGTTGCTTTAACTGGTTTCCTACTGCCAATCAGAACACTCTGAGCCCGGAGCGTTGTCAGCTTTTGTATATGGTTGCCAACAGGCGTCCTTTCAACTTTGGTCAGTTTGTTTTTGATCATATCCGCTCTATTGCTGCGCTTAAGGGTAATGGCAATGCTCGCCTGCCTTATCCAAACTTGATTTACCAGCTTCTCTGTTTTCAACGTGTGGTTCCATTGTATTCTGGTGATACGTTCTCTGCTGATCCGGAGCAGTTTGCTCTCGATGCTAAGAACTGCAGGCAGCTTCATACTCCACTTGTTATTACACCTCGCATGGCACTGATTGATGATTTGTCTGATGTTGTTGAGCTTCTTCTGAAACTGCAGACTCGACTTACAGGTAAGTTCCTTCTTTTCCTCTTGCCGCGTGTGCTCTTAGTCTTCACTGCTGTTTTTATATGAATGGTGCACTCAAGCAGGGGGAGAGTATGATGATCCTAGTGCAAACGACACTGATGCTGATGGTCAGGAGGCTGCAACCGACGAACCCGATGTTGATGCTGTTGATCAGGAGGCCGATGTTGATGCTGATGGTCAGGAGGCTGCAACCGACTCTGATGGGGAGAATGCAACCGAATCCGATGGTGGTGATTCTGATGGTGATGCTAGTGAGGGGGAGGATTGACTAAGCATCAGTTCGAAAGTTTTTTTTTAATATTATCTTTGCAATGCTCATGCTGTTTGCTGCTGTGACTCTAGATGTCTTCTAAGTTTTCTATTGACAGTGTTTATGGTTCTGTACTTTGGTTATGACTCTGAACTCTGTTTTTGAATGATCAGTTGTGTTTCTTTAAGTGCTAACCCTTAACATTGATTGGTTTAGTGCTAACCTTGTACTAACAGCTATTAGGATGATCATCATTTTGCTTGAGATGTCACATTCAGATAAAAAGGGGGAGAATGAGAGCATGAAGACTTTCTGATGCTACAAGGATGGCCTGTAGGAATCTAGGAGATGATTACACACTTGGAGGAGTAACGGATATGACATGACGTGGCAATACTTTTGAAGATTCGTTAATTGGAGTACAAGATATTATCGTATCAACTGGAAGATTTAGACTTGTCCTTAGTTAGGAAAGTAGGTCATAGGTGATTCCTATATATTGTGATGTCAAGGCAAACATATTGTTTGGCCGTTTTTGAGAGATTAGTCGAGACTTGAAAGTATAAACAGCTTTGAGAGTTCTTGTGATTTGTGAGGGATTAAGAATTGGTCAGTGACAAGTCTTGTAGACTGTGTGTAAAACTGATTAAACACATCTTGTAAGGTGGTTTAAGTGATTCTTAATATTAGAACAAGTTTTGTTCATTAGTGGCTGTATCTTGTTTTTACAAATCCTTTCTCTCCGGTTTGGGCAGCTAACCTTTTAATTGTTCGATTGAAAAAAAAACAGTAAATATATACACTTTTAGTTAAAGAAAATAGATGTAGATGAGTTCAAAGTTATTAAAATAAAATTAAATTAACAAAGAATATATATTTAGTTTTTTTTGTAAGTAAAAACAATATACAAAAGTAAAGAGATAAACTTTTAATTATTGAAAATAGTTGTTTTTTTTGCTATAGTCTATACTACTACCAACAAATTGTCTTTATGAACACATTAAAGAGTATATTATATGTCTCTTTACTTTAACATTTGTGTAGTTACAAAAACGCATATGTTAATCTTACATACTTATATCTTGTATATTACAATAGCAGTCTTTTTGAATAAATTATTTGAATTTAGCTCCTCCCCCTGCATTCAAAGTTTAAAACGTTGTTGTGGGCCATTGAGCGGATACGTGTTGAAGGGATCGCTTGTCAATGTTTTGAGACTGATTGTGCTGAGTTACTTTTTCTTATATATATAAAAAGTAATATTTTTCTTGTAAAATTAGCAACTTCAAACAAAAATAAGTAAACAATATTATAATTTCGAATTTTATATTATATATAATTTCTTTATAATGATTTTTTCTAAATTTTAAAACTGTTTAAATACTTTAAATAAAATTAGGTTTTATTTTCTCTATTTTACTTTTATATAAAACCGTTTTATGGTAGGTTTTAAATTATTACATTTTTATTTTTTATAATTGACATGTGTCAACATCTTAATGATACAATTGACACATGTCACAATCTCGTTAATTAGTAATTTTATCATCAAGGTTTTTTATATAATAAGATACATATAATCTCCTTACAATTATTTAAAAAAACATTGTATTTTTTTTTTATAAATTCTGTAATTTTTATAATTATCTTTTTACATTATTAATATTTTTTTAAAAAAAATATTTTACTTTTGTTGTAATCAAAACTCCTATTAAATATAAAAAGTAACTTTTACACATGTGAGACTGATAACTTGACACATGTCAAAATCTTGTTAATGACTAACTTTCAAAACCCAACTTTATATAATAAGATATAAAATCTCCTTATAATTATTTGTTTTAAAAAAACCTTTTAAATTTTTGTAGTCTTTTGATAATTATCTTTTTACATTATTAATATTGTTTAAAACAAAATATTTTGTTTTCTGTTGAAATTTCAAATCTCTCCTATTATATTAACTTGTACACATGTCAAAATCTTGTTAATGACTAACTTTTAAAACTCAACTTTATATAATAAGATAGAAAAGTGTATGTTATATTCATAAAATGCAAATAAACCAATAAAATAATTGACCCGTAATTCAACCGGTCCGACCGGTTGACCCAGAGACCCGAAAGACTTCTGGTTCACCTTCCGGTCCGGATTTAAAAACATTGTATATATCATTCCTATTCATATATTTTATGATGGGAAATAGATATGCTAGTAATAATATATATATATATATACATGACGTCTCTACATGTGTACATTGCCATTAACATTCATGGTTTTTTTTACTTAACTTTCAATTTAATTGATTTTGTTGTATATATCCAATATATTTATGATGGAAAATAGATATGCTACTAATAAATTCTAAATATATATATACAAAAAAATCAATTATATGACGTCTCTATATTTCTAAATTGCCATTAACATTCCTGGTGTTTTTACTTAACTTTTATTTTTAATTGATTTTGTTGTATATATCCTTCCTATTCATATATTTTATGATAGGATATAGATATGCTAGTAATAAATTCTCAATATATATATATATATATATATATATATATATAAGACATCTCTACATATGTACATTGCCATTGTCATTCCTGTTTTTTTTACGTAACTTTTATTTTTATTGTATAAAATCATCAAAAATGACTAAAGCCATAGTTCTTGTTATCTTTATGATTGTCCTCATTTTAGGTTTGATTTACATCTACCATTCTCTAAACATATTAAAATATTTATAGTTATTGTTTTGTCTCAGCAATTTTTATTCTATAAGAATTGTTTTTAAAGATTATGTTTTAAAATATTTATCAGGAATGATGATGGGAGAGACGCAAGGACAAGAAATGTGTCGTGATCTTCCAATGAGAGGTCAAAATTGTGTCGATGACACCTGTGCCACTCTCTGTAAGCAAAAATGGAATGGAAGTGGCTTGTGCTTCCCAAATGGACAAATTAAGGGCTGCCTCTGCACGTTTCCTTGCAAATCTTGATTTATTTATTTATCGTTTTTATCAATTGTTATCTATAAACAATAATAATAATAATAAAATATTATTTTTTTCCTCAAAAAAATATTATAATGACATGAAAAAGGAAACAGAATGTTACAGTATTCAATCTTATATGAATTCTGATTTCACTTTTTTTTGTATGACATGAGCTATTATAATTTTTTTTAACAAAAAGAGCTATTATAATATTTTTTTTGAACAAAAAGAGCTATTATAACAAAATAATAATTTTACAAAAAGAGCAAAAATTAAATTCAATTGGAAATGAAAAAAATAATACAAAACGAAATAATAATTTATAGTGAAACAAATAATCTTCAAACATATACATCTTTTGAAGTGAAATGAGTAATTTAATTATTATATTAAATCTTATGATAATTAGCAACAAATGGCACCTTAAATCAGAAGTTTTTTAAAAAATGATATGTGAATTCAATTATATTTTGTTCTATTTGAAGAGATTGCTTCTTCTTTTCTTTTTCTCATTATTCTTATATTTTTTGTTTGTCATTAGAAGAGATTGCTTTCCATCTCCCCTTGAGGTGAGGGAGCCCTCTCCATGCTGTCAGGTTGATGGTTCCTGGAAAGGTTTGGATTCTTTCCAGGGTATGGGTTGGTGGTTTTGTAATGGTGAGGACTCGACGCTTCTTCTGGGAGCACGAAGTCTTAGACGTGTCCCGTCCCCATTACATGCAGAGTTACAAGCTCTGATGTGGGCTATGGAATCATTGCGGGCAGCTGGGTTTGATTGTCAAACCTTCGAGACGGATTGTGCAGAATTGATAGCGGTGGTGCAGCTGCCCGAGGATTGGCCGGCCTTCTCAAATTTGCTGGACGAATTCTCCTTGCTCTGATCCTCCTTCCCCTCCTTCACCCTGAATAGGATCTCTCGTGAACTCAACGTCAGGGCAGATTGTCTTGCCCAGTCTTCAAGATCTTTACTTTTTGAAACTTCTTTTGTAAACTCTTTTCCTTCTGTTTGGGCAACCAAACTTCGAGTGATCTTTTAATTTATTTAATGTTTGGTTGAAAAAAAAATTTAAGCTACTACTTGAGCTTATGTGCCATGTAGAAATAGATCATGGATATAGCAATAATTAAATTTAATTGGAAATGAAAAAATATACAAAATAAATAATAATTTTACAGTGAAACAAAAAATCTTCAAACATATACATCTTTCAAAGTGGAATTAGTATTTAATTATTATATTAAATCTTATGATAATTAACAACAAAATGAATGGAAAAAAAAAAGAAACAATGATTTTACAGTGAAACAAACAAATCTTCAAACATAAATCTTTCAAAGTAGAATGAGTATTTATTTAATTATTATATCAGAAGTTTAAAAAATAAAAAATGGTATTTGGATTCAATTCTATTTTGTCCTATTTGAAGAGATTGCTTCATCTTTTTTTGTTTCTCTCATTATTGTTATTATTATTTTTACATCATTTTAACTTTGAAGAGATTGCTTTCCAAAGCAAATGCTTCCATATCATTTATCCCTTTGGCTTGTCAAAACATAAGCTAATGGTGTAACTCATCAATTATTTGACCTTTTTTCTCTTCTTTCCTGCTAATTAGTAATTAAGATGATTAGTATTTCTACTGACATTTTTTTTTGCTATTCAAACATAGGATTGACTAATTAACTCATGCAGCTTATTTTACATGAATTTCAGAATTGTAAGATAATCTATTTGATTTTGTTACGTTGTATATTTTATAGATAAAAATTTATGAGAACGCATCTTGTGGACCATTCAATGTATACAAAAATTTGATGTTGGTGTTATATGCATGTGTTACAGTAATCTACTCGATAAAATATTGTTTACCATCGTTTGTTTTTAACGTAGTGGGAACAAAAGAGACTTAAGAAGAATTCATCTATTTTTTTATTATTATTAAAATATAGCAAACTATAATCATTAGAAATAAAAAGATTTTGTTTTTCAAATCTTTTATAATACTTGAAAATATGTAATTTATGATATTATTTCTATTCGATTAAATTACATAAAAATATGTTTGTCCAATATCACCCCCCTAATTAACCTATATAGGTATTAATTTGATTTTGTTACATTATATAATTTATGGATAAAAAATTTATGAGATCTGCATCTTCGACTATTCAATTTATACAATCTTTGTTTTTTTTTTTAATTATTAGTTATATGTTGCTTATTGTGTTCTTATTTGCTTTCATTTATATTGATTTTGTTATATATATATATATATATATATCCTTCTCATTTGTATCTTTTTATGATCGGAAATAGATATGCTAGTAATAAATTTTTCATATATATATATAACATCTCTACATGTGTACATTACCATTTACATTCCTGTTTTTTTTTTTCACCTAACTTTCATTTTTATTGTATAAAATCATCAAAGATGATGACTAAAGCCACAGTTCTTTCTATCTTTATGATCGTCCTTGTTTTAGGTTTGATTTACACATCTATCATTCTATAGACATTTTAAATTATTTGTAGTTATTGTTTGTCTCAACATTTTTTATTCTATAAGAATTGTTTTAAAGATTATGTTTTAAATATTTATCAGGAATGATGACAGGAGAGACGCAAGCACAAGAAATGTGTCGTGATATTCCAATGAGAGGTCAAAAGTGTGTCGCTCACACCTGTGCCACTTACTGTAAGAAAAAATGGAATGGAAGTGGCTCCTGCTTCCCAAACGGACAAATTAAGAGCTGTCTCTGCACGTTTCCATGCAAATCTTAATTTATTTATTTTTCGTTTTTATCAATTGTTATCTATAAACAATAATAGTAATAATAAAATATTATAATGACATGAAAAAAGAATAAAAATGTTATGGTATTCAATCTTAAATGAATTCTAGTTTCACATTTTTTATATGACATGAGCTATTATAATAAGCTACTACTTGAGCTTATATGCCATGTAGAAATGGATCATGGATAGAGCAATAATTAAATTCAATTGGAAATGAAAAAAAAAATACAAAACGAAACAATAATTTTACTGTGAAACAAAAAATCTTCAAACATACATCTTTCAAAGTGGAATGAGTATTTAATTATTATATTAAATCTTTTGATAATTAGCAACAAATGGCACCTTAAATCAGAAGTTTTTCTAAAAAAAAAATGATATGTGAATTCAATTATATTTTGTTCTATTTGAAGAGATTGCTTTTTCTTTTCTTTTTCTTTTTCTCATTATTCTTTTTTCTTTTTACATCATTAGAAGAGATTGCTTTCCAAATCAAATGCTACCATATCAATATCCCTTTGGCTTGTAAAAACATAAGCTTATTACGGATATAACTTTCATTTTATTTGAATTTTTTTTTCTCTTCTTTCTTGCTAAGTAACACCTGATTGCTTTCCAAATCAAATGATTCCGATTCCATTTTTTTTTTTTTGCTAGTCAAACATAGATTGTACATTAGATACGTATACATACAATTCATGTATATATAATTATATATACACATGTATACATTTTTTTTGCTAGTCAAACATAGATTGTACATTAGATACGTATACATACAATTCATGTATATATATACACATGTATATTTACATGTACAATACACATTCTGATATATCCTGTTAAATCATTTTATGATGACTAAATTCACCATTGTTGCTATCTTCATTGTCTTCTTCCTAGGTTTGTTTAACATGTTTAACATTCTCTAGTATTATTATAAAATCAATAAGAGATTAATCAAATGATTTTCTCACGTTTGTACGCATTTTATATTGAGACTTCATGTTTTTTTTTTATATAATAAATATGTAGGGATGGTGGCAAAAGAGACGCAAGGGCAACACATATGTCATCAGGTTCTACTAAATGACCATTGTGATGGACCAACATGCACAGATCTGTGTGACAAGAAGCTGCAAGGAACTGGCCAGTGTTACATGACTGTTGACAGACGATTTATATGCCTCTGTAATTATATTTGCAGACCTTGAGACCTTTTTGTTCTTCTTGTCTACCCATCAGGCATCAACCTTTCATCATAGTAAAAATTAATAGTAATAACAAGGAATAATAATAACAATAATAATAATTGACAGTAAAAATTGCTTGTTGCATAACCACCTTTGCCGTTAGTTAGCACAGTACTACAAAGTCCTACAAGTAATGTGTAATCTTATTGGGTTGGTTGTTGCATAAAACGCATCGTTTTGTCAAGAGAGAGTGAATATTATTTTACAATTTATAAAACGCATCGTTTCAAGAGAGAGTGGTGGTTTTTGCATCGCGACGTTTCGTCGTCGTTAAAGAGTTAAACTTTAATTTTGGTCCCGTCGTCGTCGTCGTCGTCGTGATGCACAAATTGAATATCAGAAGCTTCCGTCTACAATTGAAACCGTATAGTAATTACATTCACAGCTATGCTGATCGAACGAAACTTCACTCGAATCTGGTTTTGGGAGATTTGTCTAAATCCGGTCGGGTCAACGAAGCCCGCCAAGTGTTCGATAAAATGCCTGAGAGGGATGAGTTTACCTGGAACACTATGATCGTTGCTTACTCCAAGTCAGGGAGACTTTCTGATGCAGACCAGATTTTTCGTAGCAACCCAGTGAAGAATACAATCTCATGGAATGCTCTGATTTCTGGGTATTGCAAGCATGGTCATGAAGATGAAGCTTTCGGTTTGTTTTGGGAAATGCAGTTTGATGGGATGATAAAGCCTAACGAGTACACTTTGGGGAGTGTTCTTAGGTTGTGTACTTCGCTTGCTTTGCTTCTGAGAGGTGAAGAGATTCATGGGCATACAATAAAAACTGGGTTTGATTTGGATGTTAATGTGGTGAATGGTCTTCTCGCTATGTATGCACAATGCAAACGCATCTCTGAAGCTGAATACCTCTTTGGGACTATGTCAGGTGAGAAAAATAATGTTACGTGGACTTCAATGCTCACTGGTTACTCTCAGAATGGTTTTGCTTTCAAGGCAATCGAGTGTTTTAGGGATTTGACAAGAGAAGGAAACCAATCGAATCAGTTTACATTTCCTAGTGTTTTGACTGCTTGTGCCTCGGTTTCTGCTCGCAGGGTAGGGGTCCAGGTACATGGCTGCATAGTTAAGAGTGGTTTCAAGACCAATATCTATGTTCAGAGCGCATTGATTGATATGTATGCTAAATGCAGAGACTTGGAAACGGCAAGAGCTTTGTTAGAAGGTATGGAAGCTGATGATGTGGTTTCTTGGAACTCGATGATTGTAGGGTGTGTTAGGCAAGGTCTTATAGAGGAAGGTCTGTCCTTTTTCGGTAGAATGCATGAGCGAGATATGAAAATAGATGATTTCACAATCCCATCCATCTTAAATTGTTTTGCTTTGTCTAGGACAGAAATAAATATAGCTTCTTCTGCTCATTGTCTGATTGTGAAAACAGGGTATGGGACTTACAAACTTGTGAATAACGCTCTTGTGGATATGTATGCTAAAAGAGGAATTATGGATTCAGCGTTGAAAGTTTTTGAAGGGATGATTGAGAAGGATGTGATATCTTGGACGGCTCTAGTCACAGGCAATACACATAACGGATCTTATGAAGAGGCATTGAAGTTGTTCTGTAACATGAGAGTTGAAGGCATTTCTCCTGATCAGATTGTTACAGCGAGTGTATTAAGTGCCTCGGCAGAGTTAACGCTTCTGGAGTTTGGGCAACAGGTACATGGGAATTATATTAAATCTGGTTTGCCATCATCTTTGTCAGTAAACAACTCTCTTGTGACAATGTACACAAAGTGCGGAAGCTTAGAAGATGCGAATGTTATATTCAACTCTATGGAAGCCAGAGATTTGATAACATGGACTGCTCTAATTGTGGGTTACGCGAAAAACGGCAAAGCTAAGGACTCCCTAGATTTATACTATCTAATGATAGGCAGTGGCATAACACCAGATTACATTACCTTTATCGGGTTACTATTTGCTTGTAGTCATGCGGGTCTCATAGAAGAAGCTCAAAGCTACTTTGATTCAATGAGAACAGTTTATGGAATCAGACCAGGACCTGAACACTATGCCTGTATGATTGATCTCTTTGGTAGATCTGGTGATTTCGTTAAAGTAGAGGAATTGCTGAATCAAATGGAGGTTGAACCAGATGCAACTGTATGGAAAGCGATTTTGGCTGCAAGTAGGAAGCATGGGAATATTGAGAACGGGGAAAGAGCAGCGAAAACTCTCATGGAATTGGAACCAAACAATGCTGTTCCTTATGTTTTGTTATCAAACATGTATGCTGCAGCGGGAAGACAAGACGAAGCTGCAAATGTTCGTAGATTGATGAAATCTCGTAATATAAGCAAAGAGCCTGGTTGCAGTTGGGTTGAAGAGAAAGGTAAAGTTCATAGCTTTATGTCTGAAGATAGAAGACATCCGAGAATGGTTGAGATATATGCCAAGGTTGACGAAATGATGCTTTTGATTAAAGAGGCTGGTTATATAGCGGATATGAGTTTTGCCCTCCATGACTTGGATAAGGAAGGCAAAGAGCTTGGTTTGGCTTACCATAGTGAGAAATTAGCTGTAGCGTTTGGTCTACTTGTTGTACCATCTGGAGCTCCAATCCGGATCATCAAGAACCTTCGTGTCTGTGGGGATTGCCACAATGCAATGAAGTACATATCGAGAGTATATCTTCGGCATATCATCTTAAGAGATTCTAACTGCTTTCATCACTTTAGAGATGGAAACTGTTCTTGCGGAGACTATTGGTAAACATTTTGCATTAGAAGAAAAAAACTCGGAAAATTCTGCATTTCTGTCTGCAACAATGGAAGCTACAAAGTTACAACCTTACAATTATACACTTTCAAACTGCTAGGCCATGTGATTGCAGAGGTCAGTGAGAGGGTTCATAACCAGAACAATGCTATACGTGTGAACAAGAAATCTCTGGAAATCAAAAATATTTATATATCAACATCTGTGCAGAGAAGCAGCTTTTAACCAAAATGGTCATTTCCTTGCATGCTCAGGTATTAAGCGATGACGTAGTTCAACAGATGCACCAGCAAGTTCTGCAAGAAGAGAAAGATAAGCATTTTCCTGGTGATAGGCAAGTTATAAAGGAAAGCAGAGTGTTGTTGGCAAAACCTTGAGCTGTGAAATCAAACAATGGAGGAAGTGCTCTTCCATTAGGCAAGGATGCTCTCGGGTCTCTTAGATCATCGAAGAACGGATGTGCACAAGCTTCAAGCTGAAACCAGAGTTAAATTAGAAGAGTTGAAAAAGCCATTTTAGTGATCTCAGAAATCAACTCGGTTTCTCTCTTACCGCTGTGCATCTCAGGTTTGGTGAATACTGAAGCAATCTAGAGGCAAGATCCATTGCTTCTGGAGATACCTGTCTCCGGAAAATCTAGAAAAAACCGTAATTTTTTTGAGTAAAAGCTTTAGATTCATTTGTAAGCAAAATAGTCATTCTCTAGAATCTCTTAGTGAATGTATATACATACCTTGTGCCATGGCTGAGCTTTTATCTGGGGGAACTTAAAATCATTGTAACGAGGATTCATGTTCTTTATCTCTTCCCTTGCTGGTGTCCCCAAAATCTGGTTATACAGAAGAAAATTGCAAGAACACAGCTCTGAGAATCTGAGACCCTCCTAAATAAAACAGATGAAGAAAAGAAAAAGAAAAACAATCTGTTGTTACCTTAATGATCTCCACCAATTGATCAACACTGGTCTCTCCAGGGAATAGAGGCTGTAGACATTAAAAGCAAGAGACAAGTTCAAGGAAAATGTCTGGAAATCAAAAGTTTAAACTCAGAACCAAAGATTTTTCTTACATGTCCAAGAAAAGTTCAGCCATGACACAACCTACAGACCACATATCGATAGCGCTTGTGTACTCTGTTGCTCCAAATATAAGTTCAGGAGCTCTGTAATATCTTGAGCATATGTAAGATATATTTGGTTCTCCTGGAATCTGTAACCAACAAGACATCACTACACACGTTTTCTATAACAGACAGTGAAATCTACTATTTACAGCTATGAAACCTACCAGCATTTTAGCGCTCCCAAAATCGCAGATCTTAACCTCATGCGTAACATTATTGACCTGCCAAATGCATCGATATTTCCCAAATTATAAAGTCAGTAAAGTACTATTATGCGACCCTCACAAGAACTACTTCAAAAAATGCTGCTTACCAATAGATTCTGCGGCTTAATGTCACGGTGACACACTCCAACTACTCCATGCAGATAATTCATAGCACGACAAATCTGGTTTCAAAAAACAAACGTTTCTCTCAGAATCCTTAAAAACTAGAGAGTAGATTTCACAAAAAGAGTTCGATCCCTTTTACCTGATAGGTATAGAGCTGAATATAAATCAAAGGCATATGATGATTCATCTTGGTGTAAGATCTCGAAGCACGGTATATAGTCTCGGGTACATACTCAAGAACAAGGTTAAGATAAAGCTCGTCTTTCTCAGTGGTAGAGAAAAAAGAATGCTTGAGCTCAACGACATTAGGATGTTCGAGCATTCTCATGATCTGAAGTTCTCTGTTTTTGTATCTCTTGTCTTGTAACACTTTCTTGATTGCTACTTTTTCTTCTGTCTCTAAGCACTTAGCCTATATACATCAAAAACACGTAATGAAACATATCAATCAAATCACATTTTAAAAATGTCTTGAGATGAGTGAGTCTATTGTTTACCTGAAAGACAACACCAAAGGAGCCAGTCCCAATTACATGTTCAGCTCTGTAGGAGACTGTCTGGATAAAGCAGAAACAGGACAAAAATATCAGAATTCATATAGAGATCAGAAGAGAAGCAAAATCTGAAGAAAAAGGCACCTTGTCTCTTTGATCATTCAAACCCTTCTTCTTGGTGGTGATAATTCGTCCAGATTCAGTCCCATTCCCCTTGATGATCACACCGTCCGTATCCTATTATGAACAAAGATCATTCAGAAAACAAAGCAAAAAAAAATTAAAAAAGAAAACAAAGTTTGAATGAAAACCTTGTCATCTCCAATTCCCATTTCCTTTTGATGGTCAGTGGTAGAAGAAGAAGAAGAAGAAGAGAGAGAGTCTTTCTCGTAAGTAGTTACCGTAGACTCTGTTGTTTCTTCACGGTTCGGGTTAGGCTTAGATCTCGGCGTCTCAGTTTCTCCTCCTACCTACGAAAGTTTTAACCACAAAAGAAAAGGTTTAAAAACAAACAAACACAAATCAAGAAAAAGTAATTACAAACAAAACAAAAAATGCTTACGTTATTATTATTATTATTATCAGAAGAGATGTAATTGCGTCCAGAGGCAATACTCGTCAATCTACGTACCACATTCATCGTTTTGCAAAGAAAAAAAAAACAAAAAAAGCAGAATTGTATCCAAGAAAACAAAACGATTTAACAAAAAAAAATCAAGAAAAACCAAAAGATTTGAGCTTTTTTTTGTTTGTTTGTTTTGTGTTTTGAGGAGAAAGAGAGAAAGAGAGAGAATCAATTGCCACGTTTGTCCTCTCTCCTTCTTCCCTTCTCTGTAAGAAAAACGAACCGAACAGAAGAAGAAGAAGAAAATCAAAAGGTTTCTTCACGTTAAAAACTGACAAAACTCTGTATTATAGCATATTTATAGAAACATCTATTAATATATCTGCGGCGGAGCGGATATAGCTTACACCAAAAGGCCAAAAAAAACAGATCACCTATTGGTCAAATTACACACACACGAAATCCAAAAGACCAATCATTCTCTCACATTTTTTTCCTTAATTTCTGTACACAAAGAAGATCACAAAAGCAAAAAGAATGACGAGCGTGACCGTTTGTTTTATTCAACGGTGGTGATCGATTTCATCATACGATCATTGAATCCCGCGGATTCTTCGGGAGTTTGACTCTTCTTTGGACTCTTTTGCCTTTTCGGCCGTTTGTAATCTTTTAATAATGATACTCAAGTCTCTCTACAAAAGGTGTTATGGTCCAATGGACTTAATTTTGAGCCCAATAAATATTAGTTTGTAATGGACTATTTAAATGGCTTCTTTTGTTAAAGCCCATAGTATAGTAATACTAGTAGTACTAATGGCCTTTTGGGATATAAACAATCTCTAAACAATTTAATACTTACTCCGTTTCAAAATATAAGATGTTTTAAGCAAAACACACATATTAAGAAGACTTTATTTTTAACAAGTTCAAACAATCAGAAATAATACTGCATAATATAAAATATTAAATTAATATAAAAATTGCATTGAAATTTGAAAGCATTTTATATTATGAAACAACAAACTTCTCTAAAACATTTTATATTTTGAAACGGAAGGATTAGAAATTAGGTGCAGTTGGATTCTCTTTCTGTTCCTTTGTGTGTGTGATGTATGTAAGTTAGCGTGCTTGCAACTAAATTTATGCAATCACGTGTTTCATTCTTCTTCGTTTGGTTTCTTTTTCTATCTTTTTGAATGTGAAAGTACCATATATGTATACTTTTACTTGACCATTAATTAAATAAAAGAGTTAAGTATGGGATAAGCATTTTTATTGAAAGGTATTGTCTAAAAGGGACCTTCTGTCCGTGATTATGGATTTAGGCTTTTTTTTGCTATAGACTGACGAAACTACCCTGCTCACAAAAGACAACAACTCTCTCTCTCGCTTCATACTGTTGTTCTCTCTCGTCTCTCCCAAAATCAGATAAAAATTCCTGATCACCTACTCCGAAAAGAAGATAATTTTTTGTACCTTTGCTCCAACATCTATCTCTCTCGCCTCTACTGCAACTGTTTTTTTTTTCTCTGTCTCTACAATCAATGAGTGATGGGAATTGGGTTATGAGAAAACTTAAGACAACATAGTGCGGCGGCGATAATGGGTGATGATGATAGTCGGTGTTGGCAAGGATCGATGATGGAGTCGATGTTGCCGATCATAAGTATGTTGTTTTTAAATTTAGTTTAGATCGAAGATGTATTGGAGGTTTTGATTCACTTTGTAAACAATCACATAAAAATTTGAGTTTGTTGTTCTAGTGTAAGATTTAAAAAAAACTTTAATTGATTCGATCATTGTCTAAAATTAGAGCCCTTGGGTTCACTATATATTATCCTCTTAGGGTTTAGATTTTTTTATTCAAAACACAACCAATTGAATCCCTTGAGTTTATTGGAAGAGATAGTGTTTGCAGCGGAGTATTATGAATCGGGGTGGCTAAGAAGCTGGTGGTGATGGATTTGACGGAGACGGTGGTTAATGAAGCAAGCGGATTAAGATGATGAAACAAGCAGAGATGAGAGAACGATGAAGACGAAGTTTTCAACAATAAGAGAAAGTAAGGGTACAATCGTCATTTTAGGTAGTGAAAAAGGCCTAAATCTGTAAGGATGGACAAAAATGCTCTATTTCAAATTTCTTGTGGCATAAAGGCCCATTTGAACAATAACCCCTTAAATAAAATGGTCCAACCTTCCTTCTCTATTTCTTATGGAAACATCTTAGGTCCAAACTTGCCTTCCTTTCACATTATGAACTACCACCAAAGTAAAATATGGATAGAGCATATCGTGTTTGTCTTCATGATTTATATAACCAAAAGCCAAATAAAATTATACACGTTTTTGTTGATCATACTTAGGGCCCGACTGGTTTTAACACTGTGGTTCGGTTGCGATTATGAGATCGCGTGATTTGATTTAATACTTTATCAAGCGTTTTGAACGACTGGTTTAGCGGTTTAAAATTGGTGCGTTTGCGGTAGGTTTACGACTGGTTGACCAGCGGGTGCAATAATGTTGGAACATAATAAATGTCATATATAATATATAAATGTTTAAAAACACCAAAATTTTTAGTAAACTTAATTTATAATTAAAATTTATTAAAAAATACTAAAATAATTATTCAAAAAACAAATAAATTTCATATTGAAATACTTAATCCTTTATATATTTGGCTTTTCACCAAAAATCTAATCAAGTAATATGATAAATGACAAACATATGCTTTAGATTATAGATCTTCTTTCTTAAACATACACTCAATAAGTTTCGTGGGGGCAGTATTTGCATTGTAGTAATGATCAAACGAGATTTGAGAAAAGTCACTAGTGAGTTTTTTTATATATTTCATAAATAATCTTATTTTCTTAAATTTCTGATGAAATGTTATATTTATTAAGATTTTTTTTGAACTTACGTGTGATGTACTATTAAATTTACATCAAAGTTTTCAGGTTATTGTTAATTGAAATCTTATTTTCTTCCAATTCTTTATTTTTTAATATTCTCAATCGTATCTGTACTTTATTTTCTCTCATCTTTAACGAATAAAATAGTTAGGTAAAAGATAAATAAAAAAATTATTTTATTATCATTGATTTGTTTCAAGTTACTAAAAAAAAAAAAATCCCAAACGCAATCGCCCGCAACCGCAAACGCTTGCGGGAAACAATTTTTGGAATTCAGTGGTTTGAAGCATTTGGGAGCGATTTAAAGCGATTGAAAGCGGTTTGTGTGATTGGTATCAATCGCCAGCAACCACTACGACCCGCAAACGCAGCGTTTGCGGGAGGTAGCAGCTGAACTAGTTAACACTTACTAGTTACTACTATTAAGTAATTAGTTTAAATGGTAGAGGCGGAGCTACTACTACCTTAATTAAAAAAAGAAAAAAACACTTCGGTTTTCTGTTCCATAATACATAATGCTTTCTCGACTTTATCGAGTCAGTACAAGAAGATAAACACAAACATGATATCCATATACTTTTTACTTGACTGTTAATTATATAAAAATGGTCCAACCTTCTCTTTTTCTTATGGAACATCTTAGGTCCAAACTTGCCTTTCACATTAAGAACTACCACAAAAGTAAAATACGGATAGAGCATATATCTGTTTGTCTTGATGATTTATAACCAAAAGCAAAAAAAAAGCTATATAAACGTTTTTGTTGATCATACTTAATATTATTAAGTAATTTAGTTTAAATGGTAGAGGTGGAGCTATTACCTTAAAAAATAAAAACACTTGGTTTTTCGTTTTATATAATGCTTTCTCGATTTTATCGAGTCATTACAACAAGATAAAACAAACAAACGATTACATTTCATCAAACATGATAATCCAAAATCCAACATTTGTTTTTGTATGTTGATCAAATCTCATCCGAGTCAATACCCGAACCATCACAACAAAAAAAACCGGAATCCTCACAAAATGAGGTTCGTTCTTGACTCAAATCTCCAACGTAATCCAAATCTCCCTCAAATTCAGGTGCTATCACAATGAAGAGCAGCTTTAATCTTCTGAACCGTGCACGATATCAGATTATTAACTGTCTCTACTGATTCCACCGTCAGCTTAGCCGTAGGCAAACTATTCACCAATATCTGAAACGCCACCGTTAGTAACGACCCTCCTTCCTCCATGCACATCCCTCCGTTTCCGTTTCCTTCCTCTGTGGCGCAGCGTTGCGTACCGGCCTGAGCGTTCGGAAGGATAGCAAATCCCGAGGGAAGGAGGGCCACGTAAGCAGAATCACCACCGTTCATCACAGCTTGCATTGCGGGGATATCAACAGGTGCGTACACCACAACCGCTCCTGCTGCGTCTATGCTCGTCTCTTGTAGTATCAGCATACTACTCTGGTTCGCATTAACCGCCTTCACATTAAAAAAAAAATAAAAAGAAAAAATTAGAAGGCTCGAAAAGGAAACAATAAATTAAAAGCTGAGTGGCTTTTTCAAAAGTGTCACCGTCACAAGCCAGAGAAAAGAAACCAATAATTCAATAAAAAATAACCCAAAGGAAAAATAAAGATTTTTTTTTTTCAAAACGTCAGAGCCAAAAAGGAAAGAAAAAGGTCAAAAATGTCTTATTAATATTGACTTTTTTTGCTTTCCCCTGCAATACTTCCAAATTCTAGATTTGTCACTTTCCAATCACACGCGACAAGATTCATATGACAACACCATCCTGGGGTCACACTACACAACCAAGTCCTTTCACACACTGTAGTTCTTAATATAAAAACATTTAATGTCCACCTTAGCATTGATTTTAAAACTCAAAACTTAACCGACTTAAACTACATTTTTACTGAAATACTAAATTCACCAAACCAAAGTTGTAACAAACTAAACCAAAAAAGATTAGCTTAGTTTACGCATGCATATATACATATACAGTAGAAGTGTAAAGATAGATAAAATTTTGAAGCTTACGCTGGCACGGAGGAGGGAGACGGAGTTGGAATGGTCATGTCCTTTAGCTATATGGGCCATCTCTTTCATTGGTCCACCGTTGGATAAGATGTCCCATTCGGATCTCAGCCCTTCATTTCCTAAAAAGTCAAACAACCGCCGTGGAGACACCGGCATCCACACCGACGTCGCAGCGTTCAGTACGATCCCTGGCGGTTCTCCGGGAATGTTTACGCTCTTCCTAGTCATGATCCTAACGTCCTCGTCCACGTTACCTACGTTAAGTTTGCTCCATTTCTGTAACGACGAAGCACAGACTCCCCCGCAGAAATTATCAGTCATCCTCTTCGCTAGCTTTAGCATGCTTTTTCTCCCATTGCAGTTTATGGCTGTGTCCATTAATATAAGTAACAAAAGATTAACATAAAATTAATTAAACAAATGTGACTCAATTGATATCAAGATTACTGTTTGATAATTACATAATGAACAACTATCATGTTTTTCTAGTTGACTCAGTCAACAGTCGTGTTAATTATTTTATAATCTTCTTTTTTCTGGTAGATAAGATAAGAGTCACGTCAACAACGGGAAAGATGAGAGCTGATTATATACTTTTAACAAATATATTATTCTAGAATTAAATCAGAAACGCAGGCGTTTTAGGGAGCTTACGGGTCGGGCTAGGGGAAGGGGAAACAGTGGAGGACATGAGAATGGTTAGGCATTCGCATTGACGTTGTAACGCAGCCATCCATCGATGTGCACCAAACGCTAGGCCACAGCTAAGTAATGGTCTGTATAAACGGTGGATGCGGTTTTCGTCATACTCCGTATGCTCTATCCATGTTACCTGCAAATTTGCATATAAACCCATTTTGCGTTAGATTCATTTATCACAATTTTTTTAAGGTATAATGTGACTTTTAAGCAAATAATTAATGGGTAGTAAGTAAAGGGAGAAACTTTATGAACGTGTAACGTTAAAATGGAAAAGAAAAAGGGATTTTAAGCGATGAGTTTATGCACGATCCAAGGGCACAGTAGTCGGAGATTTTTAGATGCTTCTGATCAATTAAATAAAGTGTTTTTTTACCTGCATAATAAACAAGTTAATTAAAGTTATAAACCCAATGCATAAAAGACCTTTATTATAATTTCCCGGACAAAAACAAAGAGCTTGCCCGTGGTTTCCTAGAGAAACGTGTACACTAGGGTCAATCCTAAAGGTGAATAGTGAAACTTTAAAATTTCTTACTAATTCAGTATTTTCTACTTTTACTCCTTAGTTTTAATAATAATAAACACCCAGAGAGTATTATTTTACCTTAGAGTAGCCATTGGCCATGTCTTGTACGAGGCAACCGGACGGTAACCTTCTACAGCTCGAAGAAGATACTTCTCTAATGGAATCAATTGAGACATCCACGACCGCCCAAACACCTTCTGCGTGCTGTTTACAGAACCGCAAGAACGAAACTTGTCTAACCGGCACTAGTGGAGACAGCAGTTGAAACTCTGCTTGCATCTAATTATAACCAAAAACAATAACATTAAAGAAAGACCCATCTGGTCATTGTAAGAGTTTTATGTCTCTAAATGCATAAATTATATATACCAGGTGAAGTGCACCATTTCGTGTCCCTCCCATGCCATTAGAGATAATCTCAGTGGTTGAAGTTCTTGAGATCATGCTTGGAAACATTTCCGCCCATCGTTCCTATAAAAAAACAACCATTGCAACAACAAATTAGTACTTTTGTTGGATTAAGCATTTACTACAATTGTTAAAGTATGTTAGTGTTACTAACCGAGTCCATCAAGGTTTCAACGAGGGCTAAGCTATTGATGATAACAGTTCCTGATTCTTTAGAAGCTTCTGAGACAAACCCATCAGGTTTAGGTCCAACACACCGACTGAAACTTGTGTCGTACTCTTCCCGGTTCAACACATCAAAACCAGTATCCGAGCTCCTAACCCAGAGCGGGTCACGTGTCTGAGCCATCTTCACAAGCTCATCCATAGCGGCAAGAGCCAAATCCAAATACCTCGATCTATGATCAAAATCACTAACACTAACCGATGGTTGATGATGGTTAACCGTAGCCAAACCAGAACCGGTTCCATTAGAAATCTCAAATCTAGGAGAAGAGAGAGTGAAACCACCCCCACCACCACCAACACCAACGTTACATCCAGCGGAGCCAACACCAACGCCAAGAACAAGTGCGGAGTCCGGTATATAATGAGAACCGTTAGACCGGCCAAGGAATTTACCGGTTAAGGCACAGACTCGGTCAAGCTCATCTTTAAGACGGGAGTTTTCGATTCGAAGATGTTGCTCTTCGATGGAGATGTCGGCGAGAACGGCAGGTCCGCCGCAGTTACCGCACATAGGGTTTCTCATAGCTTCGCGTACTGACATATTCTCAGCTCGTAGCTTATCGTTCTCTTGCCTCAACAAAGCATTCTCATGCCGCTCAATCTGAGTCTGCAAACACACAAATCAAAAGTTATATTCTTAAAAAAAAAAAAAAAAAAAAGACTAAAAATAAAAGAGAGATTTTGGGGCTCAAAACCTTCATCTGAGTCCGACGATTCTGAAACCAGAACTTGACTTGACGAGGATCTAAGTTAAGTCGACGGCTTAGATCAAGACGTTGCTTCTCATCTGGGTGTGCACACTCTTTAAAAACCCTAAATAAAATCGAGGATTCAAAAATCAAAAACAAACTCGTAGAAGAAGAAGGGGATTTGAAGAAGGGAAGTAATAAATACGATTCAAGGTCTTGAATTTGTTTAGGAGTGTGACGATGGTAACGTTTCTTCTTTTTGAAAGGAGGTCTATCATCGGAGGTATCTAAATCGTCACCGGAGAGAGCTTCAGCGTTATCACTTTCAGATCTGCTTTCTGTTGTTACTACATCTTCTCCTCCTCCTCCTCTACTAGTCTTCTTCCGACTTACATTCGACTCCATTAGTACCTCTCCGTTTGTGTGGTGCTGCCAAATTTAGAGATTATAAACTTAAAGAGGAGAAGAAGAAGAAGAAGAAATCGAAGATTTAGAGAGCTTACGAGTCCGAGGGAGAGGCCATGAGAAGAGAAAGGGCGAGAGTTAGGTGTACGGCTGTGGAGAGAAGGAGTAGTAATGGCGGTGGTGGTTCCGAGCATGGTGTCAACGGCGGAGAAAGAGAAGTGGTGGTTATTATTATTGTACGGAATATCGGAGAGAAGCTTGGAGGCTCCGGCACCGTCGACGCCGGAGGAAGTGTTGTCGAGAAAACCGTTGAAATTCATGAAAAAGTTTTGATAGAATGAAAAGTTAAAAAGAGAATTAGAAAAAATCAAGCCATGGAAGGTGAAAGAAAGCCCTAATAACTGTTAGAGAAAAGCTTTTGTCGCTTCGGTGTGCATGTCCATGAACAGAAAGAAGATAGAGAGATAGGAGAGAGAGAGAGTGAGAGGATAATAAATGAAAAAGGGAAAAAGACGACACAAACGACGAAGAAGAAGAAGAAAAAGAAAAAATAAGAGAAAGGGGTAAAAAAGGAAAAAGAGGGGGAGATGTGGAGTCATGGAAAGCCTTTGAAAAGTTGGGTTTGACTCTTTTGACGTTTCTTTTCACTCTCTTTGCTATAAAAGTCCACTTCCTTCCAGTGGTGGTGTTCAAGCAAGCCTGACTTTTTTATTTATTTTAAGTTTACTGTTTTACCCTCCTCCCCTCTCTTCTTTGTTGGAGTATATTTTAATTTTGGGTGTTATGGGATGTGTGAGTTCGATTGATTTCTTCGTTAGTTGAGCGTGTTTTATTTGTTAATTCATTATTCATATGCTTCTTTTTTTAACATGTTTCTTCACGATGGATTTTGTTGTTGCATCGTAAATCGAACTGTAGTATATAACTTTTCAATCTTTTTTATACCGAACAGGAGTAATTGTTTAACATATATTATAGAGTTATTAGTGCAAGTCTGTTTCTATCAATCACAGTTTAGTAAATAGTGTATGGCTTATCATTAGTCTTTAAGAACAACTAATTCAACTTTATTTATACCAAACACACTTGCAAATGTCCATACAAAAAAATGTATGTTATGGTGTATCATATAGTCTGCTTCAATCCGTATAAAAAACGTGTCATTTTTTTAACATATCAATATTGTAAATGACGAGATTCTATTTATGATTTACAACCACATATCAATTAACTTCGTATTTATAATACTTTTAACCAAAACAACCTCAAAATAAATTGAGTACTGGGGTGGTGAATTAATTTAGAGTTGGCCCATCTTCCAAATTTGGCGGAAACTTAACTCTTATGGTTTGTGAGTTTTGAGTAAACATATGGGAAGTTATTGCGATGCTACCTAAGACTCATTTAAAAGGCAATATCATTCAATAGTTGATTAATAATGGACAGTCTCATCTTTGGCATAATACCTTTACTTTCTCAAAAATGTCATCGACTCTCTTAGAGAAACACAACAGGTTCTTACATGATAAAGTAATCTGCCTAATTTCTCGTTTTGCTCCGATCTTGAAAAAAAACACCCTTGAAAATTCTGTGAGAGACAAAACATGTAGAAAAGTATATATAAGTAACCTCATACTACAAAGACAACGACTTCAAAGAATTTTATAGAGAGGAACTACTCATAATCATAATAATTAAATAAATAAAACTAGTACAGATAATATGAATATCATCTCTTTCACTGATAAAAAGAATAATATTGTAGAAATTAATAATAAGAAACGTAGCTATCGAGTGATTAATACCAAAAGTTCTTTGACACAAGAAAATCAAAAGTTCACACTTAACCAACACATGATGCCTGTTGCCGACATCAAATCTTAGTTTTTCAATTTTCGAGATTGTACTTACATAAAATAAGACCTTACCGTTTTGATTATTATTTATATGCAGATAAGAAAAAGAAGTCATGAACTACATAGAGTGACATCTGTGCACAAACTATCATATAATATGCAATGTTAAGTTGACAAAATGTAATGGATATTAGTTGGGAGATGAGATTTGATCCCACCCACATGCATTACAAAGACGAGCATCTCATAAATTATATTGGCCCATGGAAACCAAGTCTGTACTTATGTCTGTACTCTTTGACCATTTCACTTTCAATGAGATTCATGCGTTTATAGATTCACACTCAGCATTCCATTCAAAGTCCAAAGATAATTTAAAGAATCTTAAAACAAAAAGTTGACAAACCATAGCAAGAACTAGAGACCAGGGAAGATTAGACATAAACCTAACCAATAACTAAACCAAATTTTTCACAGGCATCTTATGATCTTGGAATAGGCCATTTACCTCTCTGATTAGCCAAGCCGATGTCATCAGTTTCAGTGTTTTCTTGAAGCTTTGGCATGATACTCATGTTGCAGGAGGTTGGCTCTTATCAGCATCCCCCTGACATCTCTATCGAATTCGTCTCCCATCTGAAGTACCTTTTGGAAAGTTGCATTCCTCTGATCCGCATGTCTTGCGTAGAGGATTTTGTTGTGTGAGTCAATCCGTGCCTGTATGCGATGGAGAAAAGGTTTGCTCTATTGTAAGATTCTGAAATTACAGTGATACAATACAAAGTTCTTTCTGGAAACAGAACGGACCTGAATCTGGTTGTCTGTGATCAGGGCTTCTAGTTCCTTCTCTAGACCAGAGACACTAGTCTTGAATGCATCAGCCATCCTGCTCAAATCAACAGACACAAATGGGAGTGTGTACTGGATCAGTGCCTTCTTCCTTATCTGATCATACAGTGTGTCAACGTGGTCATGAAGATGGATGTCCAGCAACAAATTCGCTTTCAGACTTGCTAGATATTCCAGACAGGAAGCATAGCGGCTGCAACAAGCAAACTTAAAGATTAGATTCAACGAGAATGCAGTCTAAAATGTTGGTTTATGATGTCCTATAAACTGGATGGAAACATGGCAAGTCTCCATAAACAATACAGATTAAAATCCAACGTCACAAACAGCTAATCAGTGAGCGGTTAGAATATACAGTGCATTCAAGGGACTTAATAGTCATGGGGGACATAGTTGGTTAGATCTTATTCTTAGTAGGGACATAGTTGGTTAACTATGATCTTAGTGGGTATTCACTCTAATAATCCCTGATTCAGGCGTCAGTCTTGTTAAAAACATGTTTACCTTGAATAGAAATCGTTGATAAGTTCCCTCACTTCAGGCACTAGCTCCAAGAAATTCCGGAAGTTGATATTGTCAATGACTTTTTGCTGCCACATTAGACTACGTTATAGACCAAACATTGGAAACAAACTGGCAGAGTAAAATAAAAGCTAAATAGGATACATGCCTTCAATTCTGAACGATCAAAGCTTGCCAGGGCACATAGTCCACCATAGGTGGCAACATCTTGAGGAGCAATGACCTCGTTATAGGAATTTCCAAGTTCTGGATTAACATCTAGGAACTGCAACAAGACAATATTCAAGTTCAAAGATTAAATTTCAGATATAATATGAATAGGATCCATAAACACAAGAGCAAATATGACAAACAACAGACCTTACGAGCAGCTAGCTTGTACTTCTTAAGCTCCAAATGAGCCAATCCAGATGCACATCGCAGTTTTGCAATTACAATAGGGTCAAGAGTTTCTGGATTCTGCTCTGCCTTGTTCACATAACTTGTAACATGAGTAAATTGACCCATCTCGATGCTGACAAGAATCGCATTCATACACATATGAATGATGTGCTTCGCCGTAGTGCAGTAGTCCCGTGTTCGGATATAGTTCTTGAAAGCATCTCCAAGCGAACCACACGCATAGTAGAAATCTCCAAAGTCATTGTAACCCATTCTAATGCTCTCCTTGATTAGATTTGTCTGTATACACAATCAAGAAGATGAATCACCACTCAAGTAATTAAACAATCAAGCAAGCTATTAACCAGAAAAGAGCAATGTGGAATGAACAAGCAGAGCAACACACAAACAAGACCACATACTTCAATCTCTAAGCAATCAATTGATAAACAGTACCATTGAAATCAGCATTACAGAGTTGTTATTAACAGATAACCATGAGCTAACTCTTATGCTTACCTAGACCAAATTTGTATGTATAGTATACTCATATGAAGAAGATGAATCAACAATTATGCAATTACTGAATCAAGAAAGTGATTGACCAGAAAGAGCTATGCACAAACCGAAGAACACAGAAACAGCACCAACATACCACATTCTTTAGGCAACTAATTGAGAAACAGAATCAACAAAATCAGCAGTAAATATACAGATAACCAACCATGAACAGATTCGTCTACTCATACTCGTACAAAATCAAGCAAGCCAGTGAAACGAGCTATGTGCACAGTAAGCAACAAAAACAACACCATATTCTCTAAGAAACTAATCGAAATCAAGTAATTGAGAGTCATCATTATACACGCAATAAGCAAGGAATACAGATAAAAGGAATTAGGTCAAAAATCTCGTTTGGGAAAAAGTAAAACCTAATTACCCGATACGAACTGAGCTCATTCTCAAGCTTTAATTTCTTCTGTTCAGCACGACGCTCGACGGATTCACACCAAGCAAAATCCATCACATACTTGTCCCCAAGCTTGCCATTAATCTTACCAACGACTTCTCTGAACAACTGCGCATTCTCACCCTTTTTGATCTCATCGTAAGCCATCCTCAATGCTTCAAGCTGAATCGTTTGGTTTCCTCCGCAGTAGTTAGCGATGAAGAGAAGCCGCATGATCTTGGTGCGACCTTTGTAGAGCGTCGCGTAAGCCTCGATGTCAAGCGGTTCGCCACTTATGATAGTAGGTCTTCGATTAGACGTCTCTTCGCCTCCGTTAGTGCACATCTCCATCATCGGTCCACTCGCTTCGTCGTCTCGCTCCATTGATTCGTCGGGTTAGGGTTTTTTTTAGCTTTGGGATTTTTTTTTTTGTTCTCTGCCAAGATTTTGTATTGATCTTCGTTTCGTCTTTGGACTTATACGGAGGGGGTGATTTGTTTTAGTAGTAGGCAATAAGCGTCGGTCCAATTTAAGCCCATCTTCTATTTATTATTCACTCAATTTGGGGTTTATTATTAAATTTCTAGTTTTTCTATCATAAAAAAGATTTTTTTTTGTAATTAATATTGTTAAATTTTCCCACTAATGCTGTTTACTTTATAAATTTTAATATCTCATATTTTCTATAAAATAGTTGCTTATAACCACATACTGTAGAAAAGAATATGCAGATAATAATAATGAATTAAGATAACAATTAATAATAATGGAAACAAAAAGAGAGAGATAAGAATATTGAATACTCACAAATCAGAAAATCTAGGATGTGAAGCCAATCAAATCTATTATTATTCTTAAATATTGACAGATCAACAAAATATGAACCATTTATTGTTGTTATTAAGCTGGGATTTTTAAATGTTATCTTTTTCAATATACAATATAAGACTTAAAAAAGAAAAGTAAGTGATCCATGTTTGAACTTGCAGAAGTTATATACAGTAAATTAGAGAGACAGAATGGTTTCTTTTTTTCCACAGGACCTTGAACAAAATCTCCATAAACATATTACCATTAGAAAAATAAAACCTCAAAAATAACACAAGTGTTTTTAACCCGAAGGAAGAAGAAGATGAAGAAGAAAAGAATGACTAAACAAAAGATATGAATAAACAATTAACAATGTGTGGAATAAAGAGGAATGAGATGGGAACAACATAATATTAGAAGTAATTACCTCAAATCCATCTAACAAAGATTTGATTTTTTTTTATTCATGAAGGTTGCATCGACGAAGATAAGGGTGATCAAACTTGATGTATTTAGTCCAATACGGTCGATACTTGGACATTGCTAACTCCAACCATGGCTTCATGTTCCCGTTATAGTGAACCACCGCTGCATTCTCAATGTCTTTCCTGTCTATACTCGGGTTATATCCAAGTCCCAGCACGTGCCACGACTTGTTTAAAGGATGTGTTAATCCGTAGAATGTTATTAGTCCTGGTGGTAATGTCCCTAGCTTCCATAGTGTCCTGTTCTCATTCTAAAACAACAATAAACCATAATGAGCAGACCACAATAAACCATCGTAAGATATATTAGTTGCACAGAGTTAAAGAGTAATTTACCATGTTTTGCCACTTATGGTATATACCAGTGATATCTCTCTTTTTCCATTCCTTTAGGTCAAACATGTTCATTCCATAAGCCCATCCACAAGCGTTAGGATTGAAGTTCCTCGCAATGTGAGGATTCGAAAAGTTGAGATACTTGTCGAATCTGTGGAAACTTTCCCCACAGGTTTCAACTGCACCATTGACTTTGCCGTTCAGGTTAACTTCCCAGAGTGGAGTCAAATCTTTCTGAACAATGATGTCGTCGTCCAGGAAGAGGATTTTGTTCAGCTTGGGATAAACCTCAGGGAGGTAGAATCTCAAGTGATTCAACATGGATAGATACTTTGGGTTTCTGTATTTCAGATTCGAAGAGCCTGAAGTCGGATGGTCTGCTTTAAAATAGTATTCTCTCATTGCTGCAGACTCAAGCTGACGAAGGACAGGGCAGTAGGATGAATTAAGCCACTTAAACTCATCAACGTTTTCCACATGTATGGTTGCCTTTCCGGGTGGGTTTAGAAGGAACCACATGTTCATTGCTCCGAAATTGAGTTTATCCGTGACAAGGTGGAAGACATGCTTAGAAGGATCCTGCGCAAACAGGGAATGTACACATTTTTAAATTTTAGCTCTGCAATTCATATCTATAATTTAACATACAGATACGAAGGACGAATTAAGTGATAAGAGCTAATGGTTTACCTTCGCATTCATGATGGTTGAGTTAACAACCACTGATGCAGCTAATACATTGTCGGAAAAGAGGGCATAATGATAAAGATTAGGGTTTTCTAGGTTTTCACTCCGAGGGAATTTTCTTTTCTCCGGAGACAGAAGATAGTAATCAATGGTCAAGCGCATCGATAGGCAATGTATAGGATTCGGAATTGTTTTTGCTGCTAACTGAGCCAAAAAAGTACTCTGCTTCTTTAAGCTCCTGACTTGTTCGTCGGCAGTCTGAAGCATTGCTCTCAGCTTTCCAGTAACCAACTTGCAGTCATATAACTGCATCTTAGCTTTAGCCAAGACTTGACCCATGGCTCTGAGTTTCTCATGTGCACTATACGAAAAATAAAATTATAGAGAATGTTACTTTAAGATGTACACGAGCAGACAAAAGAAGGCAAGTAGTAGAAAGCATCTCTGGGTGAATAACAGAAACAAATGGAGCAATTTACCTCCGAGGAAGATCAGCATCAGATGTTGATTCCGCCAAAACCCGTTGGCTGTCCTTAAGTCGGGCCTGGAGTTCTTGTAACAAATCATTCTTGTTTTTCAATTTTGCAAGACCACTATAGACTCTAGCCATTATTACTTGATCCCGCATCAAGCGTATATTTGAATCGGAGTTGTCGTTCTCATTTTCTCTTCTCCAAATACTGTATTTTCCAAGGACAGCAGAATCAACAGACTTAGAACGTTCAATGGCTGCATTTTCGAGTTTCAAAATGGTGTCATCATTGTGCTGAACCAATTCATTTGCTCGCATCTCACGCCTTCTCTCTCTTAGTTGCTGAAATTTCAAGATGGAAAAAATAGAATGTTGGTAATGAAACACTCAAGACAGAGAAGTCTCCAAAAAAATATTAGATGGATCAAGATAGTTACCCTTCTGTGAATCTTCGCAGGTGTCTCAACTTTCTGATGGCTACCATCTGCATCAGCGATATATAGAAGAATCAGAGATAGAAAACGTCAAAATAAATCAGAATGCCACTTACATAAAAAAGCAACTACCTTTAGAAGTCTTGTCACGTTTTTCATTCAGGATATTAGATTTGACATCTGGAGTTGTTTGATTCTGCTTCAAGTAGATCAAAAGATATAACCATGAGCAAAGATATTATTGAGGATAGACACAACGAAACAAGTGAATCAGGTCACTAACTAAATCACACCTCAGAATGTCTAAAAGAAGTGTCTACTCCAACTTCCCGCCATGATGCAGACAAATTGTTTTTCTTGAAAGAATCAAGGCTAAAAGGACCCAAATCAGCTGTGCTAGTTGCGATAACATCTAGTACCTGGACAAATAAAAATTTAGTAAGAAACGATCCCAATCACAGAAAAACCAACAAAGAAATTATAGTTTAATACTTGCCTCTTTCGAGAAAAGAGATCTAACAGATTGCATTGCTAAACGTTCTCTCCAGTCAAGATTCTGCCCATGAGAGAAAAACAACATCCTTATAATTATGTTTAAAACAAACATACAAAGCAGAATATTAAAAAGAGTATCAGCCCACCTGCTTCACAGAAGCATTTGAATAATCTGCAGTAATTGAAAAGTAAGCTCCATCAGAAATTATATATATCACAAAATTGAAAAGACACTAATTGTTAGAGCAAGGACCAACTTAATGAAGAACATCAGTGTCAATCAAAGCAAATAGTTAAACGGTAATGTAACTTAATTATACAGATAATAAAGGCTTCACAAAAGAAGAGTAGTAGATTATTCTAATGCTATCAATCCTTAAATCCCTAATAGCAATTTCTAAATCTTTACCTGAATTTACAAACGTATAAAAAAAAACATTATGCATACCATTAGAGGAATCGATGTATACACCTCGGCCAACAAAGAACACAAGTGGTGCGAAAACACAGAAAAAGATGAGGAGCACAAGGACAGATCGAGATCCACCACTACTTCCTCTAATCCGGTTAACTCCTGATAGCCCTCGCTTCAGTGCCATCCCTACCAAAAATTCGAAAAAACCCTAAATCAAGCAACGAACCATGGAAACAACCGGGAATAATGGATGAAGATAGATAGAGAGAGATAAAAACAAACACATACCGGGAATCTAATAAGAGAGAGATCAAGTGAGATTTGAGAAGAAGAAAAAAAATCCAGCGTTCACGTGAAGGCCTCACAGGTAACGAATAGACTAAAACGCCATTACTCCCGGCGAGATCTAAGCACACACAACAGCGACGAGAACTCGGAATTGAAGCTAATGGTAAGCGAGGAAGAAGAAGATGATTGATAATGATTTGTAACAGTAGAAAGCGTTGTTGATTCACCGACAATGAACCAATCGCTATCAACGCCAGGAAAATTGTTTGCAGAAGAACCTCAAAGAAGCCTACTTGACGACACAGATCTCTCTTTTATTGGGATCGATTTACAATTTACGAATCTCCTATCCGGTTTACTCCGATTCATCTTAAACCGCCAATTATACCGAAACTAACATCAAATTGATAATGATATTATATTGATTGCTTCCAAGTATCGACTTCTACCCAACCCTTAATAATTTAATGGGCTTTTTTGTACATTTTTTTAAGGCCTGTAGGTGTGTGATGTTGATTTTTATTTTATTTTATTTTTCATGAAGAAGATCGTATGATGGGACCCAAAAATAGGAAATAACTTTACATGAATCTCTCTAACGGTCACTTTTTTTTTCCTTCTGAATGTGTAAAAAAATATTACACAATCTCTAACGGTCACTTTAGGAATGTGTAAAAGATTACACAATCTCTAACGGTCACTTTAGAAGCAAAATTTTTGAAAGTAAATTTTGTAAAAGAAAACAAAAGAAAAATTTGCCAGCTGGATAAAAAAAGTCAAAAGTGTTTTGACTACCGACTTTGTAGTTTTAATTTTGTTCGTTAAAAATTGCATGATCAGATCTCGACCGTCAATAGCTTTCACCTCATCTATAAAATAAATTAAATAATGCTCTCTCACTCACAATTTCCTTATTATTTTTATTTCTTCTTCCTGGTTCCTCTGCATCAGTCTCTTCGTCTTCGGTCGTTCGTTTAAGTTGTGGTGACATCGATCATTGTGATTTTCCCTTCTTTTTTGTTTTTTTTCTAGGGTTTTGTTTTTAACTTGTTGTTCTTTTCTTTTTTCAGGTTTTGGATGATCCGGTGATGGTTTTATCAATCAATGATGATGGCTTTGATATGGACACGCACGCTTCTTCTCTATGATTACGTCTTCAAGGGTTTTGTTCCTCTCTCTCTCTAGTACAATATCTTCGGTCGTCTTGTTGGTTGTGACATTCTTCTAAATAGTCTCTGATGTTTTTCTTTGAATCGATCATTGGATTTTAACTTGCTTGCTTCTTTTCTAGGGTTAGGTGTTTATAATTCGTTGTTCTGTTTTTTGTTCCAGGCTTTGATGACATGCTTTTACCAATCAATTATGATGGCTTTAATGGACACGCTTTTTCTATGTGCTTTGCCTTCAAGGGTTTTGTTCCTCTGTCTCTCTAATACGGTATCTTCACTCGTTCGTTTCGTTGGTGGTGACTCTAAAATAGTCTCTGAAGGTTTTCTTTGAATGGATCATTGGATTTTAACTTGTTCTTTCTAGGGTTTGGTGTTTCTAACTTGTTGTTCTTTTTTTTGGATGATGCTTTTATCAATCAATGTTGGCTTTGATGACATGCTTCTTCTCTGTACTACGTCTTCAAGGGTTTTGTTCCTCTCTCTAGTATCTCTGCTCGTTCGTTTTGTTGGTAGTGACATTATCCTAACCTTGTCTCTGTTTTTTATTTTTGAATCGATCATTGGAATTTCACTTTCTTGTTCTTTCTTGGGTGTGGTTTCTAACTTGTTGTTCTGTTTTTTTTTTCCAGGTTTGGATGATGTTTTTATTAATCAATGATGGCTTTGATATGGACACGCTTCATCTCTGTGCTATGTCTTCACTCTTCAGGGTTTTGTTCTTCCTCTTAACACATCTATTACTTCTTTTTCTTTTATTTTGTACCTTACAGTTTTGTTATTTCGTCTTGCAGGTCTTTTGGAAGCGAATTATGATCTGATCATCACCTTCTTCTCCATGCTGCTACGTCTTCAGGCGTTCTCTAAACGAGTAAACGTATCTCTATCTGCTTCTGGATTTCACTTTAATTTCTACTTACATGTTACTAAATTACTTGTTGTTTGTTTCTTGTTGGTTTAGATTTGTGGAGGAGGGTCTTACGATTGATTGGTGATGGCTTTGACTGATCTCTGTCAGTTTTCACTCTCATTCATGTTATTCTTGGTATGGTTTCTAAACCGAATCCTTAAAAGTTTCTCTTTTCATGCGAATTTTACCTCTCTTTGCTTGTTATTTTAGATTTTGGAGGATGCTTTGATCGGTGGGTGATAGTTTTGATAGATCGTAAGTCTTCTCTGCACTAAATCTTCAGGTAGTGTTCTTCCTCTCAATTGATTTTTTTCTTTTTTCTTCTATATAAGTGAAAAACATTTCTGTCTTTCTTTGATGCAGATCTTAGAGGCAACCAGATTACAGTGTGGGAAGGTCCGGAGAGAAATCATTGTATGATTTCAGAGTTTTAACTTTCAGGTTACCTTGCATTCGTAAATCTTTTTTCCTATTGGTTGCTTTATCTAATATTGGGTATTGTTGGTCCTTTGTTTCTTGTGTTTCCCAGATGTTCTTGCTGTGTTCACACACATTCATATGAGAGAGATGATCCGCAAGTTCTTTCCTAGACGAGTTTTTTCTTGAACTTTGTCCTTTTCAACTAGTTAAATGTCTTATTTTTCAAGTCTCTTAGGTGCTACGCTTAAGTCTGAAGTTATATCTCTCTTTCATGCAGATCGTGGAGACACCAGGACGCATATGATAAATCTAAATTTCTCTCTGTTTGATGCAAGTCATGGAGGCACCGCGACTGATTCTGTATTACCACAAGTTCTCTATTCGCAGTTTTTGGTTGTTTTTGGTTAGTAAACTATGTGGAGATGTGATCAGTCTTGCAAGATTTTTGGAAGCGAATTATGATCTGATCAT
This sequence comes from Camelina hispida, assembly GCA_023657505.1. NCBI lineage: Eukaryota > Viridiplantae > Streptophyta > Magnoliopsida > Brassicales > Brassicaceae > Camelina > Camelina hispida. The sequence goes on along the minus strand of CP094634.1, from coordinate 41,751,255 downwards.
CACCTTCTTCTCCATGCTGCTACGTCTTCAGGCATTCTCATGGGTTTCTTGCTCTAAACGCATCTCTATTTGCTTATGAATTTTCACTTTGGTTTGGTGGTTTTTTTTAATGACATGTTACTTGTCGTTTATGTTTTATTGGTTTAGATTTGAGGAGTATGATCCTACGATTGGTTGGTGATGGCTTTGACTCTGGGTCTTGGTTTCTAAATTGAATTCTTCAAGGCTCTTTTTTATGTTCAAGTGGTTTTTACAATTTTTTTTCTTTGTTATTTCAGACTTTGGATGACGTTTTTATCAATCAATGATGGACACGCTTCTTGTATGTTATACGTCTTCAGGGGTTTTGTTCTTCCTCTTCCTTTTATCGATGAGTGATGGTTTTGATGGATGGTTTTGTCTTCTCTACACTATATCTTTAGGTAGTGTTCTTCCTCTCACCTGAAATTTTTTTGTCTTTTTAAGTGAAAAACATCTCTATCTTTCTTTGATGCAGATCGTATAGGCACGGGGATTACAGTGTGGGAGGTTCTGAGAGAAGCATTGTGGGAGTGCGTATGATCTAATTACGTCTTCAGGCGTTGTCATGGGTTCCTTGCTCTATTTGCTTCTGAATTTTCACTTAAAGATTTGTGGTTTTTTTCTAGTTACATGTTACTAATTACTTGTTGGTTTAGATTTGTGGAGGAGGATCGATTGATTGGTGATGGCTTCGACTGATCCCTGTCAGTTGTCACTCCTATTCATGTTATTCTTCTAGGGTATGGTTTCTAAACTGAATCCCTTAAAAGCCTTTCTCATTATGTTTTCATGCGAGTTTTACCTCACTTTGCTCTGTTATATTAGATTTTAGAGGATGCTTTGATTGGTGGGTGATGGTTTTGATAGATCGTTATTGTCTTCTGCAATAAATCTTCAGGTAGTGTTCTTCCTCTCTTAACCGATTGTTTCTATCTCCTTCTATACAAGTGAAAAACATCTATGTCCCTCTTTGATGCAGATCTTAGAGGTAACCGGATTACAGTGTGGTTTATTCAGGTCTGCTAAGTTTGAGCTCCGTAATATATGTCAAGTACTGGATTTTGAATTTTGGCTTTGTAAGTTTTGGACTCTGCCATGAGGGACTTTACAAACATGATTTGGTTTCAGGTTTTCGAGTAATGTTGCTCATCTTCCTAGTGACATTGCATCTAGGCTTTTAGCCTAAGACCCCGTCTTTTGTTACAGATAATCAAAGTTCTATAAGAGAGAAGCATCGTCAGGTTATTTCAGGTTTTGGATAATACTTTTATCGATCAGTGATGGCTTTGATGGACAAGCATCTCCGCTCTGCTATATCTTCAGGGGTTTTGTTCTTCCTCTTAACACGTATTTTACTTCTTTCTTCGTTTTTTTGCAGGTGTGTGTTTGCAAGCGAATTATGATCTGATCTAAGGATTAGTTGCACGGGATGGTTGTATCTATGTAAGTTGACTTCTCTGAATACAATACTTGATCTATTAATGTATGTTTTGATTGTTTATGGCAGCATTGGTGTTCATATTTTAGGTGTCTGAGTGTCCGGTAATAAGGTATTTTTTCTGGCTTCTTTCTCTTATTTTTTTATCCTAAATGTGAAAGATGACTCTGATGTTGTTGTAGATAAGATTCCTGGTGGATTATGCTATTATTGATCGCTCTCGCTCTGTTATTCTTCTTCCTTAAGCGTCTCTGATTGTTTTGCCGGTTGTTTTGGGAAGGGAATCTATGATCCGATCATCATCGTTCGCCCTCTTCTTGGGTTTGGTCTCTATCTTTCAATTGAATTCTTCTTCTTCTTAATGCGTCTCTGTTTTTTTTTGGTTCGCCTAAGTAAGTTTCTTCCTCTTGCAGGTGTTTTGGGAGAGAGAGCATCTAAGTAAGTTTCGTCCGGTAATAAGGTATTTTTCTGGCTTCTTTCTCTTATTTTTTTATCCTAAATGTGAAAGATGACTGTGATGTTGGTAGATTTTAAAGTGATATGTTTATGTATTAGGATAATAGGATTGATTGCTTCACTGAATTTTTCCTTTTTTGTTCCTTGTTTATCTAGAGAACCGTAGCATCTCCATGTTCAGCTTCAGTTTCCTGCAAGCCCAAAACCTCTGTGAATTGGGATGATGTTGGTTAGTGTTATTGTATGCTAATCTTCTTGTTTCCCTTTTTGATGCAATATGTGGAAACACACTTATGCTTTATTATTGCAGCTGGACTTGATGGAGCTAAACAAGCTTTTCTGGAGATGGTTTATACTGCCGGCAAAATGAAGTAATTTGTTCACTGGTCTTCAGAGACCAGCGAGAGGTAAAAAATTTGCAAGTTTGGCTTCTTCACTTCGCTTAGCTAGTGAAAGATATATTACAAACGAGTTTGTTCGTATATATTTTCCTCTCATGCAAAAGGCTCAACACCTTCAGGCAAGACTTGTTTCATAGCTTCAGTGCTGCAATGTTTAACTCACACCAAGCGTCTTCTTGAGAGCCTTCTCTCATACAAAAAAACCCTTGCAACTGTAAGACTCAAGAGTACTTTTGTCCCTTTTTTTAACTAGTTTGTGTATTCAATGTCTTTTTTACGAAATATCTCTCTTTGATGCAGATGGTGGAGGCACCGGGACTGATATGATAAATTTTTCTTCAGGTATGTCATCTTTTTAGGTTTCTTCTGTGCTACATCTTCTTTATTACAACCACAAAATCCTTTGTTCTTGAAGGATGCCGTCTCTCATAAAAATGTCAAAACCCTTGCAACTGTAAGACCTAAACACAGAAGGAATAATCTGTTTTCAAGATTCTCTTGCTGTGTACACACAATCAGATGATTATCAATTCCTTCCTAAACAAGCTTATTTTTTTACTTCTTCCCTATTAACTAGTTTGCGTATTCATTGCCTTTCTTTTTTAATGTCTCGTAGGTCTGCTAACTCTGAGCTCCTCTGATGCACAAGGCTGGACATGTAGTTTATTCAGGTATTTCCTCCTCTTTCCGTGTGGTATATGTCAGCTATCTCTACTTTTTTTTAATTGACTGATTTTGAGTTTTGGACTGTGCCATCAGGGACTTTTCAAACGTGATTTTTGATATGTACTTTTTAGTGGATGTTTCAGGTTTCAAGTGAAAACATCTCTGTCTCTCTTTGATGCAGATCGTCTAGGAGGCACCGGGATCACAGTGTGGGAGGTCGTATGATTTCTGAGTTTTACTTTCAGGTTACCTCGCATCTATATGCTATACACCGTTTTGCTTATCGGTTGTTTTTTTTTTAAATATTGGATTGGATATTGTTGATCCTCTGTTTCCTGTGTTTGTTTTGCTGTGTACACACACATTCAGATGAGAGATGCTCCACGATGTCTCGATTGAGATAAACCAGATGGTGTTTGGTTTCAGCACTGCCGCAGGGTCGTATAAGCATTGTTTATGTTTTTTACCATTCTTGCAGGATGTACAAGAATGGTGATTCCATCAATGACCCCTATCTTGAAGGAGATTTCTCAGTTTCTGCGACGATCCAAGTTTGGTTTGTTTGTTCTCTTGTCCTTCTTTGGTCAATTTTACTTTACTTATTGAACTCTTCACTTCATCATCGCTAGCTCTAAACTTTGCTCGGTTGTTACCTTTAGTCGTGTCGTGACTCGTGAATGATGAAGAAGATGATCGTTCTGGCTTGAAACGACAGTGTTTTGAAAATTCTAGGAACTGTGCTTTTGGTGTTAGTTGGCGGCCCATATTCTTCTCCTTCCTACCCCTTTGTCTGAAATCAAAACGGAACAGAGGAGTCAGGACTGAGCTTTGGTTTTGATTAGAGGTACCTCATTCCTTCTTCTTCTAAATCTCTATGATTCTTTTTTTTTTTTGTTACTTCTTTTTTGTTTTGTTTGTTCCTTACGTTTCTTCCTTCGTATTGCAGGTGTTTTGGAAGCAAACATCACGTTTCTTAACCATGTTATTGTCTTCAAGCGTTCTCATGGGTTCCTTGCTCTAAACTCATCTCTATTTGCTTCTTTATTGTCACTTTGGTTCGGTGGTTTTGTCTTATATTCTAATTACATAATGTCGCTTTTGTTTTGTTGGTTTAAATTTGTGGAGGAGGATCTAACTCTTGGATTGATCGGTGATACCTTTGACTGATCGTTGTCACTCTGTTACTGTTGTTGCTCTTCTAGAGTTTGGTTTCTAAATTGATCATTCAAGGCTTTTTTACTATGTTCATGCGATTTTTAACTCTACTTGGCTCTGTTAATTTTAGATTGTGGAGGAGGATGCTTTGATCGGTTGGTGACTGTTTTGATGGCTTGTATTTGTCCTTTCTGCTGTACATCTTCAGGTAGTCTTCTTCCACTTTTTCTGTTTCTTTGATGCAGATCATGATGCGTTTACTAGTGTTGTGCTTTTAAAAGTAACATTGGGCCTTAAGACAAAATACCTAATGTTGTGCGTTTTATTCGTACGACACCGTTCTCATTGGTGTTTGATTGTTAGGCCCAGTGGCAAAATTAGGACTAGTGAGACCCAATTACAGAAGCCCAGTGGCGAAATTGGTTGGTTAGTAAATGTCCTTTGTTCTTTTTTTCCGTTAGGTTATTATTTTTTTTTAATTAGTAATTTCCTATTTTTTATTAATCGGGTCCTGTTTATAAATACTTTTATGACGCTCTCAGGTAGAGAAATCATAATCAGTCCACAAAGGCTCTTCACTTGGCTTCTTCAGAGAGAGAGAGAGAGTGAGAGCGAGGGATAGAGAGAGAGAGAGAGAGAGAGCGAGAATGAGGGTTCGATTATAATGGCGACGAGGGTGCGAGAGCAAACAGACATCAAGAAGTCAGAGGAGAAGGTATCGTTTCATGTTTTCTTTAACCCTAACCCTAAGGTGAGTCGATTTTGATTTTCGTGTTTCGCTTTTGTTTGTGTAATGGGTTTGCTCTTAATTAACGGGTTTGCTTCTTTTTGGGTAAAACAGGTCCGTGTTCGTGTTCCAATCAGAAAGAGCGAGACAGACAGAGAGAGAGAGCGCAAACATACATGAAGAAGTCGGAGGTATCGTTTCGTGTTTCTTTCTAAAACCCTAAGATGAATCGATTTTGATTTTCGTGGTGAATGTTTTTTTTGCTTTCTGAAATCAATAGTTTGTTTATTTTGGGTGAAACGAAACAGGTGTGGTATTCGTGTTCCAACCTGAAAGGACGATGAAGCGGTCATAATGGTGGGCTCATGAGAGGATCAAAAAGGTAATCAAAATTGGTCTTTTGTGTTTCCTATTCCGCTTTTCCTTTATAAAAGTGATTCGAGTTTTTGCTCTTTAATGGGGTTTGTTTCATTCTTTTGGAGAAACGAAACAGGTGTTGTGTTCCAACCCCGACTGACGATGGTTTATTGGACTCTGCTTTTTTCTTGTCAGTCGCATTGTAAGTAACAACAGCATTCAAACTCATTAAAAAGGTATATACAAATCTCAGTTTGTGTGAAACAGGTGTGTGTGGTGTTCTTGTTCCAACCTGAAGGGCAATGACTCAGACTTTTTTTTGGAGGACCAAGTAGATTCAAGAACATAAAAACGGTCGCCGGCGTTGTTACAGTATCACTAACTGCTCGATTAAATAGGTAATCAAATTGGTCTTTTTTCTTTCCCTTGGCCGTTTTTATAGAGTGAGTCGAGTTTTTGCTCTTTAATGGGTTTCTTTTCTTTCTCTTTGGTGAAACAAAACAGGTCAGTGTTCGTGTTCTAACCAGTGCGATGATGTGTTTGACTCAGTAAGTAAAAACATTAAACTGATTCAGAACCAAAAAGGTAAGCTTATGGGTTTGAAGAATTAAGAAGATTCAGAACCAAAAAAAGTAACAACATCAAACTGCATAGGTGTCTTTGAATCAATACGTCTTCCTTTCTCCTTCACTTTAATTTGCCAATCTTAAGGCAGCAACTTGCTTTTAATCGCAGATTCTGACCTGTGAAGAGAGCTAAATGGAGTCAATTTAGCAGGTACATTGTGTTTTATTTATTTCTTGTTTTTTTTTTTTTTCTTTTTTTGTTTATTAACAGTGTAACAATAATCTTATGTTAATGTTTCGTTTTGCAGGTTTGCTTTAAAAACTTGAAGCTAAATATAAGGTATGAAAAATCCATTTTCCAGCATAATCTATGATTTTGTTTTCACTACGGCTGGTTGTTATAATTCAGACTTATAAAAAAAATATATTATGGAAGCTTCGTCCTTTTCTCTATTGTTGTGTAGATCGGAGTTATGCTTATGGGGTTTGAAGAATGAAGAAGTTTCAAAACCAGAAAGGTAACAACATCAAACTGATTCTTCTTGTTATGGATGTCTTTGACTCAATACGTCGGCAGGTACATTGTGTTTTATTTTCGTCTATTTATTTTATCAATAGTGTAACAAGAATCTCAGGTTTATGTTTCGTTTTGCAGGTATGCATTAAATTGGATGTGTTTGAAAAGCTTGAAGCTAACTATAGGTCTTTCATCTTTGTCTTCCCTTGTCCACTACCTCAAATTTTTGATTTTTTATTTATTAATAACCGAATGGGTTTGTTGTTTCTTTCTTTTGGACTTTGGGTGGTGAAACGAGGAAGTCTGTTTGTGTCTGTTCCAAACAGGACGATGAATCATATTAGCACTGAGAGGGGGCTTATCTGGTAAGTCATAAGTGTGTTGTCAGGACAGTAATGTGTGGTTTGGTTGAGCTGTCATGATGTGTCTCTGGAGATCTACTCACTTTGACCCCAATTGATCTTTATATATCCTCGTCTTCTTAGGTTCTATCATGTTCTTAGTCGAAGCTTTTAAAATGCCAATGACAAGAGACTGTTTCTGCCCAGGTATGTAGTTTAGAATTCAAACCTTAATTACCGTATTATCTAATACTTATATGCATTTACATTATTGGTTGTCTTTCTTTTTCAGGGATAGGCTTCCTGCTAGTTCCAATTCTGACATGACAAGTGATCCTGGTGTTGTGACTTGTAAGTAACTACTTACTTCTTTTGGTAGGGAGAAGAAGCTCAATCGTCAGGTCAGGCAAGTAGGACTCATTACTCACAATCACATTCACTTCAATTCCCCATCAAATGTGAGACTGAGATTTTTTTTGGTTTTGTTTTCCCTGCTTCTGCTTCTCTAGATGATGGAGCCGTGGACCCAAATGATGGTAAATTCCTCTTCACTCTAAGTCATCTCAATATCCTCTGCTTTTCTTTATTTTGTTCTGTTTTGCTTTTGAAATAAGAGTATGACAAAAACATTTTCCAGTATAATCTCAGATTTTGTTTCTGGTTGTTGTAATTAGACTTAAAAAAATATATTGAGGAAACGTCCTTTTAGTCTGTATTTTTGTGCAGATCGGATATATGCTATGGGTTTAAAGAATGAAAGAGATTCAGAACCAAAAAGGTAACAACATCAAACTGATTCTTCTTGTTATAGGTATCTTTGACTCAATACGTCTTCTTTTCTCGTCCACTATAAATCGCAGATTCTGCTTTATTTATCAATTTATATACTGTAATGTAATTTCAGATACTCGAAGAGCACGGTCTGTGAATAGAGCTAAATGGAGTCAAGAAGCAGGTACTTTGTGTCTTATTTGTTTCTTGTTCTTTTTCTTATCAACAGTTTAACAAAAATCTCAGGTTTATGTTTCGTTTTGCAGGTTTGCTTGAAAAGCTTGAAGCTAAGTATAAGGTCTGTTTCGTGTTCTTCTAAACCTATTAATTGATTTGATAATTAGGTTGATGATTTTGCTTTTGAAATAAGAGTTTCGCTTTTGTATTAGATGAGAATCTTAAGTAATGTGTTTCTTTCTTTCTTTGGGTGAAACAGGTGTGTGCGTGTGTGTGTTCGTGTGTTCCAACCAAGAATATGATTTATTGACTCAGATTTTTTTCAATGATGAAGTAGATTCAGAACAAAAACAGTCGCCGGCGTTCTTACAGTAGCAACATCAAACTGATTAAAAGGTAACATTGGTCTTTCTTCCCTTGTCCACTTCCATAAAAAGCGAGTTAAATTTGCTTTTAAATTGGTTTGTTTAATTCTTTTGGCTGAAACAGGTGTGTGTGTGTGTGTGTGTGTGTGTGTGTGTGTGTGTATGACAGCACTTTGATCCCAATTGATCTTTATCTATCCTCGTCTTCTTAGCTTCTATCATGTTGTTAGTCGAAGCTTTTAAAATGCCAATGACAAGAGACTGCATCTGCCCCCAGGTATGAAGTTTAGAAAACAAACCTTGAACACTTAATTACCTTATTGTCTTATACTTATATGTATTTACATTATTGGTTTTCTTTCTTTTTCAGTGATCAGCTTCATGCTAGTTCCAAGGAACTACTTACTTCTTTTGGTAGAGAGAAGAAGCTCAATCGTCAGGTCAGGCAAGTCAGGTCAAAGAAAAACCCTTGATTTTACTGAGCTTAATGGAGTCCAGAATCAGGTATATTGTGTTTTATTTGTTTCTTGTTTTTTAACCAACAGTGTAAATCTCAGGTTTATGTTTCGTTTTGCAGGTTTGCATGAGAAGCTTGAAGCTAAGTATAAGGTATGAAAAAAATGTATTTTAATATAATCTCAGATTTTTTTTTTCACTAAGGCTGGTTGTTATAATTCAGACTTAGAAAATTATATTACGGAAGCTTCCTCTAGTTCTCTGTTTTTGTGCAGATGGGTGATATGCTATGGGTTTGAAGAATGAAGAAGATTGAGAACCAAACCAAAAAGGTAACAACATCAAACTAATACTTCTTGTCATAGGTGTCTTTGACTCAATACGTCTTCCTTTCTCATCCACATTAATTTGTCAATCTTAAAGTCAGCAAGGTTCTTTAAATCGCAGATTCTGCTTTATTTGTCAATTTATAAACTGTAATGCAATTTCAGATACTCGAAGAGAGCACGGCCTGTGAAGAGAGCTAAATGGAGTCAAGAAGCAGGTACATTGTGTGTTATTTGTTTCTTGTTTTTTTTTTTCTTATCAACAGTTCAACAAGAATCTCAGGTTTATGTTTCATTTTGCAGGTTTTCGTAAATTAGATGTGTTTGAAAAGCTTGAAGCTAAGTATAAGGTATATAAAAAAAAACTGGTTGCAGTAAAATTGTTTTTTTCAGCTCTTCACAGACACAGTAACATTTTTGAGTTATGTTTGGTTAGGCTGAAGGAAAGGAAGAGAAAGAAGCAGGAGAAGATGATGAAGAAGTTGAAGAATCAGAGGGAGGAGAATCGAATGGTGGAATGCAACATTGTGATTCTTCTTCTCCAGTTGCTTTAAAACATTGTGATTACGGAGATTATGATCAGGTTCCACTTATTTTCCGAATTAATGGTGGAATGCAACATTGTGATTCTTCTTCTCCAGTTGCTTTAAAACATTGTTCTTCTTGAATGTTTGTTTTCTTTAGAATCAAGACTTCGATGATGATGACGATTATAATCAGGCAGATGATGGTGAATGTAGGCATCAATCTTTATTCTCTATTTCCTTGCAATTATTGTTTCCATGAAACTTATAATCGATTCTAACTAACTTCTGTTTTTGTCTTGTTTCTAGCCAATAGTTGAAGATGTTTATTCAGCTCCTTCTTCAAAATGAGCCCTTCACTCCATAGCTCCAGCTTTTGCCTGCACCACAAAGAAGTACACCACATCTGCCAGAATTCAAGGTAAATACCTTCCATCAGAGATTACCATCACTTTAGAACAAACTTATAGCTTGATGGATCTGTTTTATATTAATGTACAAGGACTCAATTTTTCTTTATCAAACTATAGGTTTAAGATTGGATTTACTTTTGAGTTTTTGGGACCTATTTCAAGATTTCTTCAGTTCAGACCAAGAGAGTGTCCGATTCTAGTGGTGACGAGAGAGCAAGCAGACCTGAACAAGTCATAGGTATCTTCTCGTTTTCTTCTAAACCTATGAATTGATTTGATTTTCGTGTGAATGTTTTTTTATGTTTTAACATAAGAGTTTCACTTTTGTATTATGGGATCATTAAATAGTGTGTTTGTTTCTTTCTTTTGGGTGAAACAGGTGTGTGTTCGTGTTTTCCAACCAAGACGATGATTTATTGACTCAAGAGTTTTTCAAGGATGAAGTAGATTCAGAACAAAAACGGTCGCCAGTGTTCTTACGCTAAAGTGAGTCGAATTTGCTCTTTTTTTGTTGTTTCAGTTTTAGATGGGAATGTGACTGTGATTTTTTTTTTTTTTTTTCACTTAAGCTGGTTGTTTTGATTTCAGTTCTAAATCTATATTTTGCAGATCGGTGAAATGCTATGGTTTGAAGGACGAAGAAGGTTCAGGGCAAAGCAATCAAATGATGTTCTTCTCGGAGCTGTTGGATGGTATTGTATAACTGGAACTTTCATTCTTAATTCTTTTTCTTGACCATACCATATTTGTCTTTTGGATTCATCTGAAATTAGGATTTCTGTTGCAGGTTCGTGTGGCTCTTGAAGTATTTGTCAATTTAAGACCGATAACAGTGTTACCACAAGTACAGTATCTTTGATAGGCAGATCACTGCTTATGATCATCCGGGAGCTTATTGGAGGTCAGTATTAAGTGTTTACATAGAAATATAAATTTGTTCTTGATCATGTTTATAATTTTTCCATTTGTTGTGATTATCAACTTGTCAATGTTTGTGTCTTTCTTTGTTGAATATAGGTATTTACAGTGCGCATCGTCGGGGTTTTACCACAAATGAACAAAGGTAAGCTTATGGGTTTGAAGAATGAAGAAGATTGAGAACCAAAAAGGTAACAGCATCAAACTGTATAGGTGTCTTTAACTCAATACGTCTTGTTTTCTCCTTCACTTTACGTCAGCAACTTGCTTTAAATCGCAGATCCTGGCCTGTGAAGAGAGCTAAATGGAGTCAAGAAGCAGGTACATTAAGTTTTATTTATTTCTTGTTCTTCTTTTTTATTAAAAGTGTTAACAATAATCTTAGGTTTATTTTTCGTTTTGCAGGTTTACTTAGAGAGCTAAATGAGTCAAGAAGCAGGTACATTGTGTTTTTATTTTTTTCTGTTTTCTGTTATCAACAGTGTAACAAGAATCTCAAGTTTATGTTTCGTTTTGCAGGTTTGCAGAACTTGTATGTGTTTGAAAGGCTTGAAGCTAAGTATAAGGTATATATAGGTCTTTGTCTTCCCTTGTGTGCTTCCTCAAATTTTCTCTCTTGTTTCTTGCTTATAGTTGAAGATGTTTAATAACCTCCTTCCTCAAATCAAGCTCTTCACTCCATAGCTCTATCTTCTACCTGCACCACAAAGAAGTACACATCTGCGAAAACTCAAGGTAAATGCCCTCCATCAAAGATTATTATCACTTTGGAACAGACTCATAGCTTGATGTATCTGTTTTAGTTATGCATAAGGATCTCATATTCTTACTGTTGCAGGGATTACATATTCTTACTGTGTTCGTGTGTTCCAACCAAGACTATGATTTATTGACTCAGTTTTTTTTCAAGGATGAAGTAGATTCAGAACAAAAACAGTCGCCGGCGTTCTTACAGTAGCAACATCAAACTGATTAAAAGGTAACATTGGTCTTTCTTCCCTTGTCCACTTCCATCAAAAGCGAGTTGAATTTGCTTTCAAATTGGTTTGTTTGTTTCTTTTGGCTGAAACAGGTGTGTGTTCGTGCTCCTCAAAGAGTCAAAGCTTTTGTACTGAGTCCTTTTCTGCAAATGAGGTATCGTGTTTTCGCATTTACTAGACTTTTAATCTTACTAGATTAGTATTTGAAGTCTGGTTAATGTAGGAGTTGCTCAATTGTATTCTTGTTTTCTGACTGCTTAGGTTGATCACATTGCTCTTGTTACATATGATATTGCTCGGCAAAGGTGCGGTAAACTCGGAGGTAAATTCTTGATAACTGCTTAAAAGTATAAAATTTCCAGCTAAATTAGAAATTAATGTGATAGGTCCAGAGTTCATGTTTTTTTCCTGAAATTTCTTCGGGTTGAGGGATCGCTGTTGTGGAGGAAAAGAGTCACATCAATGGCTTCGGAGTATCCTGAGGTTGAAGTGAGTAATCTCTTGATTGACACCGCTGTGATGGATCTTTGTTCGGCACCCAGGACAGGTTTTTTTTCCTTAAAGCCAGTCCAATCTGGAACATTTTTTTCAACTGTTTTCTATGCTATGAAACTTGATATTCTCTTTTTGGTTTTAGGTTGTTTGGAGACCGCTTTCAGCGAAGATGGTATCGAATCGCAGCGTGCTATATAGTTGTAAGACTCAGAAATCCTTAACCCTCGAGTATGTTTAGTTAAATAATGGTGTATCAGCATAATGCATATCTTCTGTTTATTCTAGACAAGTAGCTTTGCAGTTCTCATTTAACTAAAATAATAAAATTGGTACAAACCAGTGCATCGAGTCACCTATTATAGAACTCTGTAGAAATCTGTTAGACTTTGTCGTACACTAATTTTTTTAAATGGTGAAGGTGATTGCCAAACTGGAAGGTGCCGTCAGTCAGTAGTGTGCATTACGTTTATAGCAGGTAATTTTGGCTGTCGCATGTAAAATGTATATTTTGTTGACTTTTGTTCTGTTCTTAAGAAAGCTTATTTGTAAATTTGCAGGCGACACTAGATGAGTCCCTCTATGATCTTGCTGGAGAGCTAGTATTGATTTTCTTGTTGTTTGTTTAAAACGGGGAATTAAAAACGTGAATCCTGAGTAATATATGTTTGTCTATGAAAATAATGCTGTAAGGTGAGATTCTTGGTAAGATGTGGAAGAGACATTGAGCAGACGCAAACAGAATCAGATTCATTATCACCTAAGCTTCTCGGGTTTCTTATGTTTGGTTCCAGCCACAAGAAATCATCGCTCGATAAGAGGTGGAAACTACAACTCTGAATCTGTTTTTTTTTTTTTTTAATTTCTAGAGTAATTCAATTGCCTGCTGATCAATTTTTATCTGATTAACGCGATTCTGATGCAGCTCCTCGTTCAAAGAGCAAAGTCCTCATGTTGCTTAATTCTGTAAAGAGCATACTTGAAAGTCATGCCAGTTACTTGATGTTTGGTAAAGAACTTTCAAAGGCTTGTTGCTTTCGTCAAAGGCACCCAGTTTGATATTGTGGTACGTAGACAATCTGTAACTTCGACCTTTTTATGCTTGAACCCAATAAAGTATATTCACTAACGATGCCAAAACTCCAGGATTTTCTTCAACGAGAAAGATATGGTTGTGCGCAGCTGCAAGACTTGAGCTGATTGGGCAAAAGGTAAGAATCAACTCCATTATGGTCTCTTTGATGATCAATACTCTTGGTGTTGCTATATTCTTCTTTCTCTCATTGTATTGTATGCTCCCATTTCGTTCAACTCTCAGTCGCTTGAAAGGCATACGAAAGGTGAGAAATCGTACCTGGGGCAGGCTGCCGGATACATTGATGACCTGAAGGAGGCCTATGACGGACACTTTAAGGATGTAAGAGCACTCGAGTACCTGGGATTTCCAGATTCAATGGAGTATGGCCAAATCTTTCTTATCGCTACTTCTTTTTCTACTTTATTATTCATGAACAGCCTGTAATACTTCATTACAAGTACGTGATGTTATTATTCATGAACAGCCTGTAGTACTTCATTATAAGTACGTGGGATCTATGCTCAGCTGCAAGAGAGTGTAAGGTAATGTTATTTGAGTTTGTCAATTGTTCCATTCATGTGGCCCCATTTACTTTCTCGTTGATGGATAACAGACTTTTCATATGACTCTTTCATTTACAATTTCATTGCAGAATCAAGGACGTGAATCTATTTCATATGATTCTCTTTTTCTTCTTAGTCCTGATAACTTCCCTAAAGATCTTCTTGGAGGTTTGTTTTGATTTGATTCATCTCTTCACTTTTATGTGTTTTAGTAGATTCATCTTTTAGTCAATGCAATTGTTAATTTATAAATCATTATGCAATTTCAGATACTCGAAGATGCCTGTTAAGAGAGCTAAATGGATGGAGTCAAGAAGCAGGTACATTGTGTTTTTATTTGTAAGGCCTTATTTATCTATTTAATAGTGTAACAAGAATCTCAGGTTTATCTTTCATTTTGCAGGCTCGCTTGAAAACCTTGAAATTAAGTATAAGGTATGAAAAAACCATTTTCCAGTTATATTTAAGGCTGGTTGTTATAATTCAGACTTTAAAAAATATTAGGGAAGCTTCTTCCTATTCTCTATTATTGTGTGCATACATAACATACTGGTGTATAATACATTATACGGAAGATTTTGTCTCTTTTTATAATTTCAGAACCATGAAACATTGCATTCTCCAAATCGCATGTTAAGTTGTCACATAGGTTGTTGGAGTTTATACAATTTGTACTTCTGGTACCGCTTATCCTTCCTTCTTCTTCCTTTCCTCTGCAGGTCCCTGGGGTTTGGACAAAAAGCTTGCCCAGAGAAAACAATTTCTTCTCCGGTTCGCCCCCCTTCTTCTTCGGTTCGATTTCCTTTCTCGTAAGTCTACTCTATTTCTCTCACACTCCGACTAACTCTATCTCGTATCAGTAGCTTTATTTACAGTCTTTGCTTTGTATCTGATGAACCTTGTTCTTTGATTGTTTCATGTTGGTTGTGGAATAGCAGAAGTGCAGCGCACCAGATCCGTACAAGTTCGACAGCGGAAATGAAAAGAGTCAAAGCCAAGAAAAACAACTCTATATTAGGTAATGGGAAGCTGCTTGCGATGTAAGTTTATCTTTCGTCTCACTTTTGGAACCAACAGATAAAAGTGATACTATTTTTTAAAAGTCATGATTTTCTCAAAATGCAGAAGAACCCTTGAAAGGAGAGTCAGAGAGGTATCAAACATACCTCAACAAGTTCGTGTTCTTCTAAATCATCTGCTTCACCATCTGTACGTAATATTCCCTGTTAGATTATTTCCTTCAAAGGAGAGTCAGAGAGGTATCAAACATACCTCAACAAGTTCGTGTTCTTCTAAATCATCTGCTTCACCATCTGTACGTAATATTCCCTGTTAGATTATTTCATTATGATTACAAAATTCTCTTATCTTCTAACTCTCTGAATCTTTTTGCAATGTGGATCGGAGGACCTTGATGTGTCCATGGTGTTTCTCTTCAACTACTCCCATCAGTCTCAATCCAAAACTAACAACTTCGCTCCACAAGAGAAGACAAGGTCTTTTTAACACCCAAGTTTCCCAAGCTCGACCTGTGAAAAGACAGACAGTAGGAAGGCAGTGCATCTAGGTTCACCGAGGTATATTTGCACTCCAGAACTAGAAAACTAAACGAAACCTAGTGCTTTCTGTGACTTAGTGCAGATCTCGACAGCTCCAGCTTTGCATGCACCACAAAGAAGTACACCACATCTGCTAGAGTTTTCTGGTAAATACCCTTCATCTGGGAGTATCAAGACTTTAACATACTCATAGCTTATTGAAACCGTTTAATGAACCTGCAAGGATCTCATTTCTTACTGTTGCAGGAATTTAATCTTCAAGCAATGGAAAGGGCTAACGAACATCCATAAACATCTTCAATAGCCTCACCGTAAGTTTTTAATTAAGTATTATGTATTATGCTTCTTTTCACCCCTAGAAAAGTTGTTTTTATGCATAGAACACTTGCTTTCATGCCATCTAATATGCCTCTGTTTTCCTGCAGAATAATGATTGGAGGCCTCACTATACTGAACTAAGGAGGAGGCTTGTAGCCCTGTGAACAAAAAGGTATACTGAAGTGGTGTAGTTTAGTATTCTGACACCCAAATGTGGTCTCACGTTTCTCTCTTGTAATAGGTGTTTTTCATCTGTTGATTGTCTCACTAACTGCAGGGAAACGAATATTGCTCTGACCTGCTTAATTGGAATTCAGTCACGACTCCTGCCAGTGGCTTGAATGAGTATATTCCCTCGAAACTTTCATTTTTAATTTGAATCAGAATCTTTGATCATTTCGTTTCATTTTGTATAGTTGTTTGCTTGTTTTTGTTGTGAGATGGGTTAAAGAGTTCCAAAAGGCATATGGAAATGGAATTTACAAGTCAAAGTGTGCTTTTCAAGTTTCTGGTTTAGTTATTGATAGCGTTTCTTAGTAGCTGGTATCATAACAAAAATATTTTTGTCCAGGTTCTAGGAGCCAACATATGAGGATTGTCTCAACCTGATTGCTCGTGTTCCTGTTGTAGCTGCGTATGTTTATTATCGGAGGTTAGTGAAGAATATATATTTTTGTAATCTTTTTCATGTTTCTTGTAGCTTCTGAGTTTTCGGTACTGATAGTGTACTCTTTACTTCTATTTTTGTATTTAACTTTCCACTCAATCATTGCAGGATGTACAAGAATGGTGATTCCATCCCCTCAGATACATCTTTGGATTATGGTGCAAACAATTCCTCTATACATGACTGATGAAAGTTTCAAACAAATTGAGCATGCGAAAATGATTTTAATCATCTCAAAGTTTGGTCTACCAGTCTAATAGCTTCTAGTAACTAACACCGCCATAAGAGATTTTTTTTTTTCTCTTCTTCTAGTTAATGTTGTAATGTTACGAGGAGTCTACTAAATATCTCTATTGACCTCGTCATGATTTGTCTGCAGGTTGTTTTAGGATAGGGACACCATCTTCTGCGCAAAACTGATCCAAGGGCAAAAGAGAGTTTGCCTTGAAGCATTTACCTGATGACACTCTTTTGCAGCTGGTACTTTCCTTTTTTCCTTCTATTCTGCTCTGCTCTCAAAATTCGATCAATGTCCAATGGCTTACAAATCTTTCCTACTCTGTAGGTGTCAAAGCTTTACGAAGTTGTGCCACCCTGTTCTCACCGAGCTTGGAAAGGTAGTATCTCTATTATTTCTAGTATAACAGGGGGATCGTTTCATGTAATGGCTTACGTTGAAAGTATGACAAGGCTTGAGATCTCTTTAAGTACTCTACAACACCTATATACAAGGCTTGAGAACTCCTCTGCCGATCATTTCGAATTTGAATACAAATGCTATGATGGCTTGTTATAGGTGAAGAACCCGTGACCAAGTGTTTTGATGCTCACAGTGGGGTCTTGCTGGACTACTATGGTCGAACCGAAGCAAGGTAAGAAGCATATATCTCTTTTAAAGTAACATTTCGCCTGAATATATATAGTATTCACAAATACCTAATGTAGGTACTACACCGTCCTCTTTGGTGTTTGAAGGAGTCGTGGCATCTGCTCTCAGGTATATCTATATATTTTACACAATGAGTAAATAAAGAAGAAAAAAAGAAATCATGGCATTGAACGACAAATAATTTAACTGTCCAACTATCAAAAAGTATAAAACCGGTTATTCGATCAAAAGCTTTTACTTTTAACGATTAGCCAAAAATTGGCAGCGCTTGGAAATTCGAATTAAGAGAAACCAAAAAGTGTATCATCTCATCCCCATTGTCTAATTTGGCTACTGAACTGTATCCACCTGAAACATACAAAACCTAAGATTTACGCTACAGAGTGCATCAGATAAGAGTTATGAACAGAGGACACAAACCTCATTGAGGTGTTGAGTAAAAAATCCACTAATCACAAAAACATTAGAAGTTATACAATATGGAGGTTATACAAGCGATTAGTGTGTATCACTTCTAGTGTTTTTGTGATTAGTGGACTTTTTTTTAAACTGTCCTAAAGAGCAAAAAAAAAAAAGAACTAATGCAAAAAAAAAGTAGAAACTAATGTCCTTTCATCAAAATGTATATTGTATGGTACGTGTCTATTATTAAGTAAATAGTATATATTAACTTTCTATTGTCAAATTCGGTAGTCATGGCCGGTTCAATTGGTTTTTCGTCGCAACCATCTCATTCAAATTATTTATCGGATTGCGATGTTGGATATTTCTTACAGATTGGGTTCGCAATAATCATTATTGCGAACAAGGTGGAGGATCTTGTTATGGTTCTATAATTCAAATATAAAGTTATGGTTCTATAATACAAATTTGATTATGAAATAGGTATATGATATATATGTATGTAGGTATCAACAACACTACGAGCAAGGTGGATGATCTTTGGTATTCAAATATTACTATCACGTGACTATTAGTAGTAACAAAGCATTCTATTAGGCTAGAAAAGTCCCAAATTGTTCCAACCTTTTGATTTGACTTCAGGGTAGAAAAGTATTAAACTTGTGAAACGGTAACATTTTTAATATTTGAATTATACAAAAGATTGACAGAAAAAAAAAAACGAATTAATTTTTAACTTGAGTGCGTTTAAAATTTCCTATATTGTTTAAAAACATTTTGATTTGACCTGAGAATAGGATTATATGAACGTTGTCAAACGGTAACATTTTTTGACCCTTTGAATTATAATATTTTAGTTGAAAAAATTAAAATACTCTATAGTCTATAAATACTCTTGCTTCGGACAGAAATCTGAATCCGCTTATTCGGTTCTTTTACTTACAAATGTCAAATACACTCTGTTTTCATTCTCTTTGTTCTGTTGAGTTCTCAACTCAACTATCTTATATATCTCAACATCCGAGAGAAACGCAAACACAAAGGCATCATTGTCATCTTACAGGTAAAATAGTGTAGTTTGTTTACTATTAAAATATTCTTGTTAGTCTCTCTGTTCGTTATCTTCCAAATATTTTTGTTCATGGAGTTCAACCAAAAATGCAAATGCTATGTTTTTAGAACCCATTAATATATCTTGTTGTTGCCTATAGCTTTAGTGATGAGAATCTATTAAATAAACTGTTGTTCTTTAGATATACACGTCTTTAGTAAACTGATTTAAAGTTACATATATGTGTGTCGTTAATTATATATAGCATGCTATCTTGAGTCTTGACTTCAGTGATGTGAGATCAATTATATCTTGAAGCTCTCTGTTTTTTTTTTTACGTCAATATATATATATGTTTGTCTAAAAAACGTAGAATGGGTTTATAATTTTTGTGAGAAAACAAAGAAAGATTGGTTTTAGTGTTTTTCCTTTTTATATTTGCTGGATTTTTATAATCTACATCATTTGTTGACAAGCGGAAAATAAAGATTGTAATGAAGATTGATTTTGATTTCGCAGAGGGTGTATGCAAAAGTGACTGTGTTTGTCCGAGAGCTTCCCACCTTCTGTTTGCCAGCCTTTTGAAGTTAAATCCGACTGTGTATGTAAATGCAACATATGATTTTTCTTATGAAAAGATTGTATAGATGTATGTCTAGGTGTGAATGTATATATGAATTATGATGCATAATATAGATGTATGCATAAAATTATAGATCTATGTATAGGGTGCGTCACATGCATAAATATGGATGTGTGTATAGGGTGCGTCACATGCATAAAATATAGATCTATGTATAGGGTGTGAATGTGTCATTGTGTCGTATGCATAAACATATAGATGTATGTGTAGAGTGTGAATGTGTCGCATGCAGAAAATATACAATGTGCACGTGTAAGACAAACGAAAGACGAAAACACACAAAAAAATGATTAAAGCGGAGCGGACGGACATGAAACGAGCGCTCTAGCCGAAGCGCAAACACACACGCGACAAAACCACCCGACGATGTCATGACGATGATCGCTAGACTTAAAAACACACAAAATTACCTAACTGCCAAGCAAACGATGTCTAGACAAAACACATAAAAAAATATTCGAACTGTGAAGCATTATCGCTAAACGAAACACATAAAAAACAACAAAACCAAGAATGGCTAGACGAATACACGAACACATCAAATAGAACAACCACACAAAAAATTACATATCAAAAGCCGATCTCAAAAACAAGACGAAACACAATATCGAGCATGCTCCACAAACATAAGAGAGTTTTTGGAAACTTAATTAGAGAATTGATATCACTACTCATAACTGCCAAAATATTTAAAAAATAACTAATGCCGTTTCATATTCATATTAATTAAATATAAGTTAACTTTCTATTGTCAAATTCGGTGGTCATGGCGGGTTCAACTGGTTTTTCATTGCCACTATCTCATTAAAATTATCTATCGGATTGCCACGTTGGTTTCTTACAGATTGGGTTCGTAATAGTCATTATTTCTACCTTCTCTAATATAAAGTCATGGTTCTATAATTCAATTTGATTATGAATTACATATCTGTATATGTAGTGTCATTTTAAAATAGATTGCGTATTTTATATAAGATAATATTTTGTCCATGATCATGAGCTTGTATATAGAGTAAATCCTTTTAACCAACCAAGAGCCTGAATCTACATAATTTTTTAAAATACAATATCTTTAAGTTGTATTTTTATCTTTAGCGGATTTGAGTTGAGCTTATTTTATATGTAGCTTGTACCTACCGAGGTATATCCTCCATCATCTTGCTATAATGATATAAGTTGAAATTAGGTTTTAGTTCCGTTTCGTTTTCTTGAATTTTCAATTTCGGAAGTTGGTGAAGGATCTTAAACCAAGAAGATTTTTTCATATTTTTTTTTGCTGTGATTTGACAATGTGGACCAATTTTGAAACTGGTTATATTTTTAATTTTTAATATATCACATTCTTGAAAAGATTATCTTTATTAATATTTGAACTTACGATAGACATTATTGATTGCAATGGCAAATAACATAATTGTAATCATTACTATAGACATTATATTAGATTAACTAGATAAGTTCGTACTCTAATTATTCATAGAAATTTAGATTAGATAATTTTGTTTGCTTCTTCTTGATTGCAATGGCAAATAGCATAATTGTAATCATTTCTATAGACATTATATTAGATTAACTTGATAAGTTCGTACTCTAATTATTCATAGAAATTTAGATTAGATAAGTTTGTTTGCTTCTTCTTGATTGCAATGGCAAATAACATAATTGTAATCATTACTATTTTGCACCAGAGAGAAACAACTTTTTTTTGTGGGAAAATTTGTCTTTATTTAAGTAGATATTAAACTGAACAAAATTGGACCAAATATCATTCAACCCTGTTAATTTTTAAAAATGTGAACGAAGTTTTTTTTTTTTTTTTTTTCAATTTTTTGAGTTTTGAAGAGGTTGAAAAACTCTTTTAAATATATTTGAAGCTGAATAAAATTGGATCAAATATCATTTAACCCATTAATTTAATCCATTGAAATTGTACAACCATTTGCGCTCTATTTAAAATTTATATTGATTCATTATACGATAATTTTTTCAAATAAATTAAGGTTAGTCAATTATTATGCTTATATATATTACGTATATATATAACTATTAATGAAAATATGCTAATATGCGTCCATTCAAAATATTTTAAGAAGATATATATGTATAAATTGTAATATTTTTTACATATCATGCTTTAATCATCATGTTCATTGATACCAAAAAAAAAATCAGGTTCATGGGTCATTTACATGGGGGATTGTTGTGCTGATTGAGACCCTGATTGGTAACGCCACTTTTTGCCAATCAGACTTTTTTTGCTCTTATTTTTTCTAAAGCTTTGAAAGCCATTTTTTTTTCCTTTTTTGTTTTCTCATTTTTCTAAAAGAGTCAAAACCATGTTTTAAAACTAAACAATTATAAAAAATATCCTTAGTTCTCTCCATTATATTTAAAAGCTCTCCAAGAAAATAATATTTATATATATTATGTTATATTGTTACAAATTAATTCTCATTTTTTTTCTTTTAAAATTCATTTCAATAATAATTTTTATTTTTTTCATCATCACCATTAATAATGGTGTAAAAGAGTTTATGAAAGTCATCATTTTTAAGAGAGTAACATTCAAAACAATGCATTGATTAGTATTTAATAGATTTTTGACTACTTATATAACTACTCAATTAAAAAAAATGTACAAAACAATTAAAAATCAATGAAAATCAATCACCAAAAACAAAAGAAAAACAGAATTTTCAAAAAAAAATTCACATATTTGATTGATTTATATTTTAAAATTTTTTAATTTATCATTAATAAAATTTATTTTTGTTATTTAATTCTATATAAATTAAATTCTGACATAATTTATATTTATTAAAATTATATTATTAATATATAATGATAATAAAAAAACAGTTACAATTTTAAAGATAAACAATTAAATTTTAACATTTAAAAGTATCTATAACCAAATTCTGTAAGCTAAAATTATAAAGTCAAATTCTCAATCGCCAAAGCCAAAAATAACCGTAATTACCCTGCTTAAAAACAACCGGTTGTGATTCTGTGTTATCGGCCTAATAACCGGACCGGATTAGGTAGGCATTATAATACGGGCCTTACTTTAATAAGAGCCCAAAATCAGAAACGTCGACGTATTGCGTTGCTGGTCCTCGTTTCTATCGTATCTTGAGTTTGGAAGAGACGGGTTTTTGATTATCATCGAGTCCTAGGAATCGTCATTCAAAGATGCAATTAACTCTCGAGTTTGGGTACACTTTTTTTACTCGTTCGATTGATTCTTTCTTAATGGTGCCTGTTCATTGGTCGGCATAGTTCATGAAAATATATATAGTGATTTCGATTATGGTTTCTCTGTTTAAGTACTGATTTATAAAGTAATGATTTGTTTGGATTGGGAGAAATTAGAATTTACTCTATTAGGCTTTTTACATTCCGGTCAGCTCTTGAATCAATTGGTAGTGAATAAGAGATGTGCTTCTTGATCCTGATCCTGCAGTGGAGGTTTAGAATTGCTCTGTGACTCCGTAAAGATTCATAAAGTTAACATCAACTTCCCTAATGAATCAGATATCGTAAGCTTGTTGTCTCTCTCTCTTTTGATGATTTTTAAATACCAACAACGAAAAGAGTTTTCTCTTCTAAGCTGCTCACTGGTGTCTCTCTCTCTTTTACACTGTTTTATATAGTTGACAATGAAAGATTTGCTTTCATGGTTCGTACCAATCTGATCAAGGAAAGACCTGAAATGTTCATGAAAGGCGATACTGTGTAACGGCTTTTTTTTTTTTTTTTTTTTTTTTTTTTTGTCTTTCCTTTATTTCTTCTAGCAAAAAACCCTGCTGGTTTAATAACAATAATGATGGTGTTTTGGGATCCATAATAAAAATGCAGGAGGCCTGGAGTTCTCGTGCTGGTTAACGACTGCGACTGGGAGCTTAGCGGCCAGCTCGATACAACATTAGAAGATAAAGATGTTTTAGTCTTCATTTCTACTCTGCACGGTGGATGAAATATTGATATTAGCCAGCAATCACTCTGCTCTTTTCCAACAGCTTGTGAATTGTGAATTTGTGATGAACACCACCCACATATTCCCAACAAAGCTTTTATAATCTCTGGCTCATTGTTATTTCTGAGTGATATTTTGCAACCATTGTAATTGAGGGTATATGAATGATGTTTATGAATCTTTGATTGACAACAATAATTACTAATTGTCAACGGAAAACCTAAAATAGTTACATAAAAACATGTTGAAGAAATAATACTTACCATACAAAATACATTCTTTGGATTTTCTAGAATATTTATTTTCTATAAAAGATGATGATTCTCGTTTTTATAAATTAGAAAATAAATGAAAACAAAAGAGAATGTAAAAGCCTCTAATTAGTCTAAAAAGGTCCCAAAGGCCAAAATTTGTCGTATTTTTTATACTGTGTGGGATGTTTAATAGGCCCATTATTAGTACATTAGTAGATTCTAGAAGATTTCTAAATGACTTGATCTCCAAGCTAACCTAACAATTAAGTAACCCCTTATATAAATCTCTATCGCCTATTGTTGTCGTCGTCTCTTGAGATTCTTGCGAAAATGGTTAGTTCTGTCACACTTGATTCTCTCCACTTACATGTCCTGATTTGATTTTGTTTATAGAAGATATATGAATCCTTTTGTGATATTCGGCTCATTGGATCTCTTTTTCCATCACGAAAGGCAGAAGTAGCTAAACTAGAGTGTGGTTTTGTGTTTTGATTGAGTTGATGCAAACTTAATTATTATTATTTTATTTTTATTGATATGGAACAGGTTCTTCAAAACGATATCGATCTGCTTAACCCTCCTGCTGAGCTTGAGAAGAGGAAGCATAAGCTCAAGCGTCTTGTTCAGTCTCCCAATTCCTATTTCATGGTACTGATGATGATTTGTATAACCTTTCTCCTTCTTTAGAACCTTTAGAAACCATATCTCTATGATTAGAATTGCAAGTATATATGAATTTTGTGAATTTGATTTTCTAATCAAAATCCATATAAGGATCTATCTAGACCTTTTTTGGAGTCTGATTATTGATTGGTTTGTCAACCATCTGTTGACTAAGATTTGCAAAATTTTCCTAATTCACCAAATATCTCTGTTTAGAGTTGTAAATTACTAAATTTTAAGGCATGAACCGTAGCTAAGCGTCTTCAAGTAATTTATCAACACACTTTTTTTTTTTTGTATTCCGACTATTATTTATGGTGTTAAATATATTCAAATGATTTTGAACCCTTTTGCTTCTTTTAGTTCAAAACTCTCTGTTTGGAATTCGTATAGTTCAATTTTTGTATTTACTCTCTCTCTTTATGGACTCTGATATTGTTGTATATGATTTTGACTATAGTATGTGAGGTGCCAAGGCTGCTTCAATGTGTAAGATCTGAAAACAACCTCTCTTCCTTATAGACCGGTTACATAGATAAAAGAAACTTGACATATTAATGAGTTTTTGGTTTTTATATTATGGCAGCACAACTGTGTTTAGTCACTCACAGACGGTCGTGGTGTGCGGGAAATGCCAGAACGTTCTATGCCAGCCTACTGGAGGAAAGACGAAACTCTCAGAAGGATGCGCTTTCAGGAAGCTTATTAATTGATCTACAAGGAAGATTGATAAAGAGTTTACTATATAATGAATCAGATATCATAAAGCTTGCTTGCCTTTTTTTTTTTTTTTTTGTTGAATTATTATTTTAGATACCCATCATCAGTTTTGTATGTTTCATTCATTCTAGTTGATGGTTATAATGGATTTTTGACTTTCATATGGATTATAAAGATGATTCCTAAAAAAATCGTAGTAAATTTTTTTTTTTTTCGGCAAATCAAATATATTGATATCAGAAATTGTCTACAAAATACATAATAATTTCAAAATGACCCTTTACGCAAATAAAGGAAATTATTACCATTTCGATGAAGAAGTGAAAAGTAACAAACAGATATATAATCTGTTCAGCTTAGAGCTAAAACTCCAAAATGCTCTTAGTATTACTTTAATTAAAAAAAAAAAAAACTGAATTCTCATTTGAAATAATTCTGAATTTTGCCTAACCATCGAAAGAGCCTGCCATATCCGTCTGTCTAAGACTATGTACAATGAGGGTGTTGAATAAATTTTTCAACTGTTTATTTCATGCAATGGACCTGTTGAATTTTAAAAAAATCATACGTGTATTAAACTGAGTTGAATAAATTCAACTAGTTGAATCTGAAAAAAGTGGGACCTACAACGACACATGGCGAAATATGAGAGAAGAAGATGTGAATGAGTTATATCCATTTGCTTTTTGTGAGATTTTATTTCATCCTAATTATTTTAGCTTAATTATCTTACATTAATTTATCTTTTTATAAAATAAAAAGTACATCAAAATTCATCATTTAAAAAAATCTATAAATAGAGACTAGTCTTGTTTTATTTGGAAATAGAAAAAAATATCAATTTTTATTAGAATTTTCAATTTTCCTTGGACCAATTTTTTTGTTTGTGTGTGTTTAACCTTCTTCATTTTACTTACAAAAACAAAAAAAAAATATAAATTATAATATAAATAAATTTATATAGAAAATAATTAATTTTAAATTATATTAATTTAGTTTTAATTGATAATTATTATTAGATATGTAATCATAAATCATAAATTAAAATAAAATTAAAGAAATATAAAATAGTAGGGTAAGGTGTTGAATTTTATTAAACAGAACCATTGGAGAAGTTAAAATTGAGTTAAGTGTTGAATGATTAGGTGGAATAAAGAGAAACTGATGTGGAGTGTTAAAAGTTGATGTGAAGGGTGTTGAATCTGTTAACCATTGTACATGGTCTTAGGACTTCACAAATTATTTTATTTATTTTCCAGCGTGTATGACTTGAAAAATATGAGGGTTCATTTATTTATTTATATAAATAAAATAAAATAAAAAAAGAAAGGGAAAAGTAAAGACTCTAATTCAGTCAGAGGGTTCGGAAAAGGTTAAAAAAGACTTGTGGTGTTTATATATATAAAGGCGTTAAAGTAGTAACCCTAGAAATCTCTCTCGCCTTTTGTTGCCGTTGCTGCTGCTATCTTTCGCCGTCGTCTCTTGAGATCCTTGCGAAGATGGTTCGTTCTCTCTCTCTCTCTCTCTCTCTCTCTCGTACTTGATTCTCTCCGTTTTCTAAATGTCCTGATTAGATTTTCGAGTCTCACTAGAGTTTATTATGTTTCTCTCCGTTTTTGTGTAAATTTTCGTTTGATCTCTTCTTCTATAACGTAAGGCTGAGTCTAGGATTATGAATAAGGAATTAGCTGATAACAGGTGTGGTTTGGTTTTGTCATATCGATTGATTTTGTTTGCTGGGAATAACTTTGATTTTGGAAACAGGTTCTCCAAAACGATATCGATCTGCTTAACCCACCAGCTGAGCTTGAGAAGAGGAAGCACAAGCTCAAGCGTCTTGTTCAGTCCCCAAACTCCTTCTTCATGGTAACGATGATTTGAATCCTTTCTGTGTACTTCTTCTTAGAACCAAATCTCTATGATTAGAATTGTGAGTTTTGGAGTTTTGTGAATTTGGTTTTTTTTGTTTCTGGTAGTCCCTTTGGTTTGAGGCTCTTTCTAACTCCTTTTTTGGAGTATCTGTAATTGTGACATCTTTTTGAGATTAAGTCTCCAAATCTCTTTGTTTAAAATTGTAGTGAAGTCTTTTAGGTTTAGCTGCACTCTGATTGTAGTAGTTCAATGGTTTAGGCAGTGCTTATGTATTTCGAACCCTTTTGCTGCTTTAGAATCCCTCTGCTTTGTATTGTCTATTTCAATTTCAGTCTGATTCTCATTTACCTGTCTGAAGTTTCTCTCTATTCTTAATGGTCTCTGATTGTTGTTTCTTTTGTTGTTTACTTTTAATGTAGGATGTGAAATGCCAAGGCTGCTTCAACATGTAAGTCCCGTAAACAGTTTTTGTTCATTGTTTAAAGAACACACAAAACTTATTGGGTTTGTTATTTTTGGTATCGCAGTACTACAGTCTTCAGTCACTCCCAGACTGTTGTGGTTTGTGGAAACTGCCAGACAATTCTGTGCCAGCCTACAGGAGGAAAGGCGAAGCTCACTGAAGGATGCTCTTTCAGGAAAAAGGGAGATTGATTCGATCAATCCCCAAATCAAATCAAAGCCTTGTTACTTTTTTTTTTTTTTTTTTTGCTGTTGTTGCTATGAATGCTTGTTGGTGTTTGGGATTTATCTAGTTACTACTACTATTGTGATTTCTGGATTTTATAAAAAGTTTTGGATTTTAAGTTAATTGTTTGAAGAATTAAAACGTTTATGATTGCATTCTTGAGAACCTATGGGCTCCCAACGCAGAGGCTGGTACAAGTAAATAATGTGAATAGAAAATCTTACATTAATAATTTAAATTTTGAAGTTACATAGTTCCCTTGTGTGTTTTAGGTGTTAATATTTTATGGTCTTATGTTACAATTACAACCTCTCTAACTAAACCTTTTAAACTAATTGTATTTCATTGTTATGTTATAAACTCAAAAACCGTATGAAACAGATTAAAGAAGGTATGATTTGAATGGTAGTAAGCACAATGGATGCAGAACTTGGGAGATCCATCCATAGACTCTGTTCAAAACACAAATCTCTTTGGTCAAGAATCCTGTGGAACTATCATATTCAGTATTATGATAAGATTTATCATTGATTCCATGCAAAGGAGTGAGTTTGAGAGCAACGAAATCCGAATACAGATTCCATGAGAGATTGTCCTATATTTGTAACTTTCTAAATTAAACACAGAAAACGTTAAGAGCTATCACCTTTTTAATCAAAAAAAAAAAAAAAAAAGACAAGCCATGTTAATATGGAAGACATATATATGTCTCTAATATATGTTGAAATCAAACTTGATGGTTTGTGATGCGGTAATGTAATTGGCGAGAGAATACACAAACGAGAGATTAAACATTTCCAATAACTAAACAAGTTAAACAAAAGGCATAGGTAACTAACTAACTAACTAAGCTCTGGGGATAGGGTCTCCTCCTCCATCTGATGATAAGCTTTCCCAAAGCCATGCTTGAGTGAAAAGCTCGTCCAAAGTGATTCTGCATTGGCTGCAATTTGGTGGTGCGTTCTCTGGCTTTGCTCCTAGAATGTGAAAGTCTCTGGCTTTCAAATCTTTGAGATAAGTGGCGAAATCCATGTTGTATTTACAGATGACCATCAAATTCGAAATAGGGTTGTTCAAAGCCCATGAATCAATATCAGCCCCCATCCTTTTACGTCTACCACTTGCATCACCAGCTGGTAAGAACATGATATCATCGAGGAGAAACTCATCCTTGGACTTGTTGTGCTTCTCACCATAAGCTCTGATTGACACATTGCTAACACCATAACCCTGTCTCTGTAGAGCTTCTTTGATATTCCAAGTAACAGAATCAGGCTCCAGACCATCAGGGAGTTTGCAATCCTCTACGTCCCAGAAGACCCCTATCTTAGTCTCTGACAAACGGGTTTTAGTCAATAGAGAGTACAAATTGATATTAGATGAGAGATCCATACTATGAGAGAGAGCTTACCAGTGGTCACGGAAGGCATGGTTTCGACGAGAGAGTTAGGGTTTTAGATCTGTGACTGTGACTGTGACTGGGGCGGTCGATGGAGGAAGGAAGAGCTAGCTCTCTGTCTACTGTCTAGTTGGGAGGTGGGTAAAAAGAAATGAGCAAGATGTGTTAGTCAAGTACAAAGGTTGAGTCTTTATAACAAAACGTTGATATGGCCGAGTTGGTCTAAGGCGCCAGATTAAGGTTCTGGTCCGAAAGGGCGTGGGTTCAAATCCCACTGTCAACATTTATCTTTTTCTTTTTTTATAACATTTCCTCACAACATTTTTGTATACTTCTTCAGTTCTTCTGATTATATCTTTTCCTCAATCTTGAGATGCTAAAGATTGTATACCGTATAACCACATACACGTACACACAAAAGAGCCCATTAACTTTGTTGTATAGAATTCAACTTTGATGTGACAATTTATTTATAAAGCCCAAACAGAGCCCATTTCTATACAGTATCCTCTACCAAAGTTGAACATGCTTTTTCGCCAATTTTATTTTGTCCCACATCGCTTGTAAAGTCTGTGATTAGACCCAAACTTTAGAACACACTAGAAGTTTCTATTTGTTTCTTGTTCAGAAGAACTGAAGAAGTCTCTGTGGCAGTCCCAGTCTTGGTCACTCGAAACCATGTCTTCCTCCTTGACCAGCGAAAATGCTGGTAAGCTCTGTAAGGAAATGGATGATTCTATTGATAGGAGATATTACAATATATATAGTGATGTACATAAGGGTTTTATATATTCCTAATTACATATTTAACCTCTCTTACACTTCCCTTCTCTATACGCCCCCTCAAGATGGAGGCAATTTCTTGACTCCAATCTTGAAATTTATGTCTACAAAACGAGGTGGAGGCAGTGGTTTAGTGAGTGCATCAGCCAGCTGATCATCGCCGGAGATATGAGCGACCCTGAGTGTACCGGATTGAATGTTTTCTCGAACAAAATGGTAGTCGATTCCCACATGCTTCATCTTAGAATGAAAGACTGGATTTGCACAAAGATAGGTGGCCCCAATATTATCACAATAAATCACTGGGGCAACTGGTAGAGCAATGCCCAGTTCTGTCAGAAGGGAGCAAATCCATTTGAGTTCAGACGCAGTATTGGCTACTGCTCTGTACTCGGCTTCAGTTGAGGAGCGAGAGACACTTCTCTGCTTCTTGGAGGACCACGAGACAGGGCTTCCACCAAAGTAAACAATATAAGCGCTGGTTGATACATAAGTAGCTCTATCACGCCCCCAATCAGCATCCGAGAACGCATGAACTGTGAGAGGAGCATCCCGGCGCAGAAATATACCATGAGACCTAGTACCAGCAAGATACCGAAGAACCCTTCTTACCGCTTGCCAATGCAAATTAGTAGGTTTGTGCATAAATTGTGATAGGCGATTAACGGAGAATGCAATATCGGGACGTGTAAAAGCAAGATATTGCAAACTCCCCACAACCATTCTATACTCTTTAGCATCGACAAGAGGCGTACCAGAGAGAACCGTGAGCTGAGAAGACGAGGACATAGGCGTTGGAACAGGTTTGGCATCTTGCATCTTTGTCTTGAGTAACAGATCGGTAATGTATTTTCGTTGCATCAGATGAAGACCATTCGAAGTGCGTGTGGCTTCAATGCCCAGAAAATAACTCAAGGGACCAAGATCTTTGAGGGAGAAACGACGAGCGAGAGAAGAGTTGAAAGCACGAACAAGTGGAGGAGGACCCGTGATGATGATATCATCAACATACACAAGTACGTAGACATACGATGTACCTTGTCGATAAACAAACAGGCTGTGATCTCCAACCGAGGTCTTGTACCCAGATTCAAGCAAAAATTTACGCAACTCTTGATACCAAGCTCGCGGCGCTTGTTTCAAGCCATAGAGAGCCTTGCGTAACCGACAAACATGGTGAGGACGGTCACGATCAACAAACCCCGGAGGTTGAGAGACATAAACCTCCTCCTGTAGATTACCCTGTAAAAACGCATTATTGACATCGACTTGATGGATCGCCCAGTTTTTCTTCACAGCAATTTCAAGAACAAGTCGAATTGTGGTCGATTTAATCACCGGACTAAAAGTTTCGGAGTAATCAACCCCATATTGCTGATTAAAACCGCGAGCTACCAATCTAGCTTTATAGCGAGCAATTGAGCCATCCAGATGATATTTAAGCGTAAATATCCACTTACAGGTTATTACATTCTGAGACGAAGATGGAGGAGTAAGATCCCACGAGTGCTCTCGGAGTTGTGCATTAATTTCCTCAACCATAGCCGCTCTCCAGTTCGGATCACGAAGAGCTTCTGCCACCGTAGTTGGAATACACGGCGTGGATATCACCGTAAGACCATATTTGGGATTCGGCTTGCGTATATTATTGCGAGACCGTGTCTGCATTTGATGTGGTTGTGGTTGCGCAGGCAGTGAAGGTGGCGGAGCAACAGTCGGAGCAATTATCGGGGATGAGTCTGCGGAGGAGGAGCTTTCAGAGGATGTGAACCCCGAGTTACTTGATGGACTCGATTGTGGATCTGCTGAATTTGATGGGCTTGGAGTCAGGCCTGTGGAATCAGATTGGTTAGATGGGCCTGGTGAGGCCGGTGAGGAAAAACCATCTTGAGCCCGCTTCGTTCTGTTTTCGTGAGCCGAAGAAACAGAGGAAGGAGATGACGACGAAGCCGGAGACACCTCAGTTGATGGTGACGACGGATCGGAGGATGCAGAATTCAGATGTAGGCCCGGGGATGAGGCCGATGATGGTGGAGAGGATGGACGGACGACCGGTATCAATGTCGAATATGGATGAGAAACGGACTGAACCGGTGGCTGATTGACGACGTTCTGCACACGAAGCTCAGCAAACGGGAACCTCGTTTCAACAAATTGAACATGACGAGACGTATACAGTCTGCCATTGACAATATCAAAGCATAAATAGGCACTTTGTGTTAGAGAGTAACCTAACAAGACACATGGAGTTGAGCGAGATTCGAGTTTGTTGTGTCGATACGGGCGTAACCAGGGATAGCATAGACAGCCAAACACCTTCAGTTTGAGATAATTCGGTGGTGTGCGAAAGAGCTTATGATACGGTGACTCACCATTAAGCACGTCCGTCGGCATACGGTTAATCAAGTACACAGCCGTGGCAAACGCATAAGGCCAATAACATGGAGGAACAGAGGCATGACTGAGCATGGATAAGCCGGTTTCGACAATATGTCTATGTTTCCTCTCCGAGAGACCATTGAGCTCAGGGGTATGAGGTGGCGTTGTGAAATGAGAGATACCATGTAAGGCCAGGAACGACCGCATAGCAATGAATTCTCCACCATTATCAGAATATAATGTGCGTATCCGCGTTTGAAAACGATTCTCAACCAAAGTCTTAAAGGCAATGAAGACATCTTTGACTTGGGATTTGAGTTTTAAAGGGTATAGCCATGTATATCTTGTAAAGTGATCGACTAAGACAAGGTAATATTTGAAATTTTCTGTAGAAGTAATGGGTGAGGACCAAACGTCGGTGTAAACATATTCAAGAGGTTGTGTAGAAACGATTGTGTTTATTGAGAAAGGGAGCTTGTGACTCTTATTTAGAAGACAATCAGAACAAGATAATTGTTTTTGAGTGGAAGAAGAAAGAGGTAATGAAAACTTAGAAACAAGATTTTTGAGAACTTGTAAAGAAGGATGCCCAAGTCGAAGATGCCATGAAGAGAGATCAGTTTTCGGAGAGATAGTGGCGGAGAAGACATTGATGGTATCTTGATGAACCGGCCACTCATACAATCCGTTCCTAGTTCGGCCTTGGAGTAACCGGACCCCCGTGCTCAGATCCCTCACCTGAAAATATGCAGGATAGAATTCCACAAAAACCTTATGAGCATTACATAAACGATACACCGAGATCAGATTCTTGCAAAGATCAGGAACATATAGAACATCTTTTAAAGCAAGAGAACGAGATGGTGTAGGGAGTAAAGCGGAACCCGTGTGTGTGATCTTTAAACCGGAGCCATCCGCAATTTGGACCTCTTCCCCACCGGAGTATGGCTGATGGAGCGATAGATTAGAGAGGTCAGACGTGAGGTGATGAGTAGCCCCACTATCCATCACCCAGTTTGCCGGGTTGTAGGACGGAATGCTGGCAGCATTGGCTTGAGGCTGACCGTAAGAACCAGGAGAGGAAGAGTAGTTACCACCCGAAGGCTGAAAACCACGAGCAGACTGGGACAGCTGAGAACACCGGCGAGCGCTATGACCAAAAACGCCACACAACTGACACCGCCCCTGATATCCTTTGCCGTGACCACCACGGGACGAGGAGGATGAAGAGCCACGAGAGGAGTTACGTGGATTGCGAGACTGGTAGTTGGTGTTATTGTTGGAGTGGCCATAAGTCTTGTTGAAAGCAACATTAGCAGTAACAGGAGCAACAGATATAGCGGATGCTTGAGACTGAAGTTTCAGTTCAAAATTAATGAGCTTCTCATGGAGCGCCGGCATTATTGGGGGAGAGTCACGTCCCTCTATTTGATCAACGATGGGCTTATAGTCTTCTGGGAGACCAGCAAGTAAATATTCAATTTGTTCCTCATGCTCGTACGGTTTGCCTAACGTAGCTAGCTGATCAAAACGAGAGACAAGACCTTGAACATACTCATCAACAGATCGAGTACCTTTACGCCATTGCTTGATCTGTTCCCGGAGTTGTTTGATGTGTCCCCATGTAGGTTTCGCATAGGTAGAGGTAAGAAGAACCCAAATCTGTGTGGTGGTTGACGCCTTAGAGAGGATGGGCTGAATCTCAACCGAGATTGTACCAAGGAGACTCGCAACAATGAGTTGACCCTGTCGTTGCCAAAGAACATATGCAGGATTAGGAATGGTGTGACCTTCACGAACAACAGTGGAAGTAGGAGCCACGGTCGTTCCATCAAGGTAACCGGCAAGACCATATCCGGCGAGCAAGGCACGGATCTGGCGACTCCACATCAAGAAGTTTGATGCAGTGAGTTTGGTAACGTTCGCCATGTTAACATGGTGAAGTTGATCCGCAGAAGCAGTGGTGATAGTAGCAGAGGTAGGTTCAGCCATGGTGAGAGGGAGAAACAAAGAAGAACACGAAAAGGGAGAAAAGCGGCGAGAGGAAGAGAGTAGAAAAAAATTTTAGGTCTAGGATTTTACTGCTCTGATACCATGTAAGGAAATGGATGATTCTATTGATAGGAGATATTACAATATATATAGTGATGTACATAAGGGTTTTATATATTCCTAATTACATATTTAACCTCTCTTACACTTCCCTTCTCTATAAGCTCTCCTCTTTCTGATGGTCATAGACTCATAGTACGGTTTGGGATCTAATCAAATCGTATTATACATTCTTTCGGATCTTGTTGTTAGTTGGACTTTCCCGTTTTCTGACTAAAAAAAAACCTTTTAACCAGAAGCTAAGAAGATATGTGTCTTCTGGGACGTCGTGGAATGCCCAATCCCTGATGGTCTGGACCCTGAATCAGTTTATCGTAACATCGAATCAGCTCTTGAGAAAAAGGGTTACCTTCCTCGTAATGTGTCAATCAGAGCTTACGGTGACAAGAATCATGACTTGAAGGATGAGTTTCTCCTCGCTAACATCATGTTCTTACCTGCTGGTGAGTGGTGACTCTCTCTTAAAACCCTCTTTTCACATCCCTTCTTTATATCTTATTTTACATGTCCGTACCGTTTGATATGTTTGTTTCAGGAGATACAATGGCAAGATATCGAAGAATGGTGCAGGACTTTTTTGGCTGGGGATTCAATAATCGTTACTCAAGTTTGATGGTAATCTCAGAAGACAACACGGAGTTTGCCTCTTCTCTCAGAGTTTACAAACAGACCGGTTTCAACATTCTCGTAGCACAGCCAGATAACGATACCAAAAGATGTCCCAACTGCAGAAAGCCTCTGGAAGAGATTATCACTGATGAATGGCTTTGGGAAAGCCTATCTGCTGGAGGAGACCCTATCACCATAACCCAAGAGAAGCTGATCTCCTCAGTTACTAACTAACTAACTATGTGTTGTCTTAAGTAGTAAGTAAGTAGTAGGTTCTGAGTTATTGGAAATGTTTAGAACTCTCCCATTACATTACCCCATCACCTATGTACAACCACATTATTTGTTTAAACCACCTGTGATCCTTAAGGTAAATCAGCTTCTTTTTTTTTTTTTTTTTTAAATCTCTTACATACACAGTACATCAAATCTGATTAATCTCAAGATTTAAACTTTAAAAGTTGTACACTAAAAAACACCAAAACACAAACAAACGTATATACCCGAGCTTATAAGCTGCTTCCTCTCATCAAGCTTTGAGCATCCGTAGATAATCATCAATGATCGACATTGCAGATGATCGATACCCCGAGCCAAACAGGTTATAATGATTCAAGTAATGATACAGCAAATACAGATTCCTCCTCTTCTCAAATCCGGGTTGTTTTGGCATTACCTTGAGAGAGTCAAAGAAACCAAAAATGTGTAGTTTAAACAAACAAAGCAGCTGGACTTGGTTGATACAGAAACTGAGATATAATGAAGAGTGTGCTGAACCACCTTGAAATAGGCATTGTAGAAAGATTCTCCAAATCCAGCGCACCACGACATTCCAAACTCTGCCTCGTTATGCCCATCTGTGGAGGAATGAGATCAAAACGGTGCTTAACAATGGTATGCATATCAATCAAGAATTTAAGAATGAAAGCTTTATACAGTAACACGCAGGATCAAGAATGACAGGTTCACTGTTCTTGTCATATGCGATATTCCCGCTCCATAGATCACCATGTAACAAGCACGGTTCTATGACAACATTCTCAAAGAAAGATGTCATGTTCTGTATCAGTGTATGACCTGCTCACATATGTTTTTTAAAAATGTTACTAAACCAATATCTCTTTCCAAAGTTATTAACCACAGAGAAGAGAGAAAGAAACCTTTCTCATAAATTGAAGAGTCATTATACTGATCCCTAGCTAACGTTAGCTGGTAACCCAGTCTCTTCTCACCATAAAACTCAATCCAATCTGATGACCAAGTATTGATCTGCGGGGTACTAAAATAAGCACATTGCATCGTTAAGTTTATAAGAGAAGACATAAACTCACTCGAAGGGGAATAAGATTTGATAAAAGTAGGATTCATTCCACCTGCCAATAGTGTTGTCAACCTCAAACCCAAAGCCTTTAGAAGATTTCCCAGCTTTATGCATCTCAGCGAGCTTCTTTCCTAATTCAGCCTAATGACTAACAACCATGAAACTGAAGTTCTTAACATTGGCTCATAGTTTATTAGATTTCATCAGTATCACCTGGTAGCCTCTTGATCCCCCAAAATCTATAAATTCCATGATGATATAAGACCCACCTGTTGGCAATGCCCCAACCTGTTAACAAATTTAAAACAAGAAGAATCTATGATTAGAGATATCAGATAAAGTTATGTATATCTAACTACAAAGTAAAAGAAAGTATATAAACTTGCTTTGTGTGGCTTGGGGACACGGATTGTACTGGTTTCATACATAGCCTCAAGACCAAGAGCCTCTCCCTCAAACATGGCAGGTCCAATACTCCTAAAACCAGTGTTTACAAACAAAACAATTGTGGATATCAGACCAAAAGGTCAAGTAAAATACTAAAACTTTAACAATCTTTGTTCACCTGTTAGTTTTAACGAAGAAAGAACCAACATCAGTCTGGTAATGGCTAGCGAGATTAATACATCCACCACCAACAGAACCAATCTTTGTGATCTGAGTAGCTTTCCCTTCTGTAAGAATCCATTCACGAATTGGATCCTCACTCATTGCAGCCACTAAAAAAAAACCAATGAAACAGGTGAAAATTTCACATTTTGATATTAATTCCTTAGTCAGTGAAATTCAAATAGTAATAACAACCCATAATCCCAAAAATCTACAAAAGGCCCATCAAACACAGAGAATGAAAACAGAGAAGATATAAACTTACTAGAAAAATTTATTCTGGGTCGAGAGAAGTTGCAAAGAAGAAGATTTGGTCGAGCAGAGAAGCAAATACTCAGAGACGCCACCGCCATTTTCTTCTTCTCCGGCTTTGGTATTCTTCTTCTTCACAAAGCTTGTTCCAGGATTCTGTTTGGAAACAAATACTATCTTTCATCCTTATCTTGAATAAACTTATGATATTAGAAAGGGCTTCTAAAGGCCTAGCCCATTAAGTTAACAAACCGTTGCGTTTTATCCTTTCCTCGATAGGTGTGCCACGTGTGTGTGTCGCACGCGCGTATGGCTATAAATCAAATGCATGTGGCTTGTGGTGTACACGATACCTTTAACCCGATCGAACGGTCAGAAATAAAAAGATCACAAGATTAGATCGTTGATTAAAACGGTCCGTTTTGTTAATTTATGAATTTATAAAGAAGAAAGAATAATAAAAAGAGAGATGACCAAACACGTTTTTAATCGTAAGTTTCTCTATCTCCGATGACGCAAAACGAGGAAGAAAAAAAAGGACATTATAAGTAAGAAAGAACAGAACAGCTTCACCATGTTCCAAAAACTAAAAGCACTAAATCTCGGATCCCCTTTCCTTTAAAGTTCGATATCTTCTTTCTCTGTTTTGTTGTGTCTTTGAACGCTCAATTTTGTATAACTCTCTCTCTCTCCCGGAGTCGTCGTCATAGAGAGATCATCATATAGGTAACAAAACGAAATCCCAATTTCTGTTTTATTTATTTTCGCATGCCTTATAGATTTGACCTTCTTAACATTTCGTAAACTTGCTAATTGCATTGTTGTGTTTAATCTTTGTGGTCTCTCTGTTATGGACTCTGTTTCTTGATTTTGTTTCATAGTTTAGTTTGAGCTCATGTAAAAGTGTATTGAATCTTGTTGGCTTGTGTGATGGTGGTTTTTTTTTTTTGGACAGAGAAAGCATGACTACGTTAGATTTGTCCAGAGCCGAGCTTGCTCTTATAGTCCTCTATTTGAACAAAGCTGAAGCTAGAGATAAGATATGCAGAGCTATACAGTATGGTTCCAAATTCTTGAGTGGTGGGCAACCTGGTACTGCTCAAACTGTTGACAAAAACACCAGCTTGGCTAGAAAAGTTTTCCGTCTTTTCAAGGTGATCAGTCCCCTCTCCTATTGTTTTAGATTTGGAATTGGCTTCATTGTTTCTACCTCCTTCTTGTGTTTGATTGCTGATTAGAAAACATGGTTTCAAAATGTGCAGTTTGTCAATGATTTTCACGGTCTTATCAGTCCTGTGCCTAAAGGGACTCCGCTTCCTCTTGTCTTACTTGGGAAGGTGCTAAAGATATGTTGTATTTGTCTTACAGCAGTTGTTCATATTTTGATTTGGTTCAGTCTTTTTACTTTTGTTTTTGTTTGTTGGTTGACCGTTTCAGTCCAAGAATGCTCTGGTGTCGAGCTTCTTGTTTCTTGATCAAATCGTCTGGCTTGGTAGATCAGGCATATATAAGGTTAGATAAGCCATATTGGTCATTTAAGTTTTTGATGTTTTATTTTAAATCTTGAGTGTGTGACTAAAGATTATAGTTCAATGGAATCTTAGAACAAAGAACGAGTCGAATTGCTTGGACGTATATCACTTTTCTGCTGGCTTGGATCATCAGTTTGTACAACTGCAGTCGAGGTTTTTGTTAATCTCCTCTTTCTCGACATTTTGATTTTCCCACGAATAAACATAAATTTTGATCTTGATCTTCTCATGTGTTTGTACCAGATTGGTGAGCTTGGAAGGCTCTCTTCATCTATGAAGAAGATGGAGAAGGAACTCAAAGATGATGAAAAGCATCATGTAGA
Organism: Camelina hispida; assembly: GCA_023657505.1. Lineage (NCBI taxonomy): Eukaryota > Viridiplantae > Streptophyta > Magnoliopsida > Brassicales > Brassicaceae > Camelina > Camelina hispida. The sequence goes on along the minus strand of CP094634.1, from coordinate 41,712,526 downwards.
AACCCTTCTCTGTAAACTCTCTCATCTTTCTTCTTCTATCATTTATAAAAACTCATTCCCTTTGTTAAAAACACGCAGGATGAGCTGTATCGTGCTAAGCTTCAGAAATCAAAAGACAGAACTCTAGCATTGATCAAATCAAGCATGGACTTTGTTGTAGCCATTGGTCTGCTTCAGTTAGCTCCAAAGACGATTACCCCTCGTGTCACTGGCGCTTTAGGGTTTACCACCTCGCTTATCTCTTGTTATCAGGTAAGCTTTTTTTATAAACTCACTTCCAAGTTCACATCTTTCTAGTCCTATTCCTATATCTATAAAATAATCTTTCTTTGGTAACCCACACAGTTGCTTCCGTCGCGCCCCAAGTTCAAGACACCTTGAAGCAAGTAGAAGCTTGTTCTCTAGGCCTTCAGAATAATTGTTTCATATTTATTTGTAAACCTGCTGTGTTCTGGTAATCTCAGGCTGTTGTTCCTTTGAATGAATTTGCTTTGCAAGAATAATGATAACTCCTAAAATAAGATTGAGTATGATACTTCTTCAAGACTCTGTGTTTGTCTCTGATGTTGAACAAGACTCAATTTTCTACATAGTAGAAGTAGATGCATTGTCTATGTTCACTGTTTATGTTTGAAGCAGCTTCTGCACATAAAAGAAGTGTTATATAATCTCTAAATGGAGAAAAAAAAATGTATATACAATCACCACGACCACCTCGTAACTACAGACAAAACTAGAGACAACCCAACCATGTGTACACAAGTTCCAGATCTGAGACTGAGAATGCACTCCCAGATCAAGATAAAGCCAGTACAGTGAAACGTTTCACTGAAAAAGATTCTCTCACCCTTTACAAACAATCTCACTCTATATCTACAAAACTATACTGATCCAATGACTTCTTTTACATATTCTTTAGGTAGTACAAGAACAGAGTCTATGCATAAACCACCTTTCGTGTGAGTACAATCGATTTGAGTCATGGAGAATTTGATCCCTGTTGATATATCCGGGTTTGTCACTTTAAAATCTCCGACGTGATAGTGACTCCAGTTCCCAGGGTTGTTATTCAGATAACACTGTGAAACAGCTTGTTGGTTGTCTGAAGTAGCGAGCTGAAACCTAACAGGTTTTATGTCCCATCCATGAATGTGTTCTGAGTTGCAGATTCTCCTTCCAAGCCTCTTTGATGTTTTACCTAGCTGGATACGGAAGAAGAGACTGTATGTTCCAGATGGAAACTGGATCTCAAACTCTCCTCCTACTTCAAACCACCATATCTGTTGAACATATGCAACTGACTGAAACCTGCATAATATACATATCGGATGAGATTACTCCAACAAGATGGTCAACAACACAAGGGTCAATTCAAGAAAAGAAGATGGTCAAACTGATGAAGAGTACCTGGATTCATCAGTTGGGAGATGACTCCAGTATCTGCGATCATCAATTCCAGTAATCCTTAGTGACTTTGAAGATATAGATAAACAAAGACGACCCGTGTTCTTATCTATCCACAGTTCCTGCTCAAACATTAAATAATTCGAAAGTAAGAAACTTTGTTTTTTCTCAAATATGTAAAGAGAGAGATTGAGAGATGCAAAGTGAACAAAAGATCCAACCTTTGTGCCACAGTCGAAGAGATGAGGTCGGCTAAGCTTGGCATAAAGATCTTTCTTTAGTAACTTCCTCAGAGTAATTTCATCAAACACCTTCTGTGCAATAACACGATAATTCGAAGGTAGCTTTAGTTCCCATATGAAATCAGCTGACGACGCGCGACGGAACACCTTGCTGAGACGAGCAAGTCTACAAATCTCCGGTGGATCAAGCCGCGTCATAATCAACGCAACACAGTTCTCCGGTATATCAACGAATCTGGGTTTTCTCGAGTAAACGTCATCGTTCCGATCAAACTCCGGGAACCCACCTGAGATATTCGCGCCCATAATATCACGCCCCAAAACCAAACCCTTAAATTTGCATGGCCGCGGAGAATCGAGAGGACTTTTTAAACCAATCGATCGACGAAAACTCAAAAAAAAAAAAGGAAGCTTTTTTTTTGTTTGTTTGGGTTTTGTTATTAACTAAACTTCTTTTTATACGATTATGAACATACGGAGGAGGAGGATACAAAATACGAAAGCAAACTTTATTATATAGAAGAAGATGAATTTTAATTTTCACAGTAATGTATGGTTTTGTGGAAATAATTATTCAAAGGTCAATTCTCCTGAGCCTAAACAATTTATATAATAATCATCCAGCAGTGTACTATACGTATCTACTTCATCTGAAGATGTATGTATTGTATGTATGTATCTACGTGATCCGGTTTAGGTCGATCGGGTCGGATCAGATTCAGATAAAGTGATTGTAAGTTGGCCACTTGGCCTAATAGTTTTGGTTAAAAGTGCATTACACCGCGTTATAGTCAATTACGTGGGGTTTGGGGATTTTTAACCAAAACACCTGGCCAAGTCTTTTTTTTTTTGTCTGAAGTGTATAATAGTAGTAAACTTTATACAGTGTTCAATTGAATATTATAATTTGGTGAATCTTATTCATACATTGTTTGTCGACGACTTGAGTCCACTTTATCCATTTTTGTTTGTTGTGTATTTTAATAAAGAAGAAAGTTATGGTAATGGTGGTGTACTGGCTGCGATTGATCTTGTAACGGTGGAACTCGAACGATTATAATTAAATTTTATAGATATAGGTAGTGACTTAGTGGATTACAAATGTTGTCCTGAGAAATAAATTTCAGTTTCCAAAATGAATTATTGTATTTAGCTTACGTAATTGTTTAAGCTAAACATAATATGGAGTAACGTTCTACTTTTCGCCCGTCGGTAATTAAAGAAAACTAAAATTATTAGATATCACATGCACCTTTTAAGGGTTATTCTTATAACAAAACAGAAATAATAATGTACACGTCGTACGTGAATAATAATAACTTAAGAGTTAGATATGAAGTAGTAAAACGACCTTTTAAGACTATCTTCATTAGTGTGTTTTTTAGTTGTTTCTTAAGGCAATTTTTAATAATAAAAAGGGAAGAAGAAACTTTGTTAAGAAAAAGGAAAATTTTGTTGATTATTAATAGAATCAAGTTAAGGTGTTTTTTAGTAATAAATATAGTAAAATAATAATTAATAACTTAAAATATTCAAAATTATTTTATATATCATAGAAACATATTTTAATAATAAAAACATAAAATAACATACAACATTTAAAATTAAAACACAAAACATTAAAAAATAAAAACATAACACACAACATGAAGAGAGAACACACGAAAATGAAAAAGAAATGTCAAAAAATTTATCCCATTAATCCCATTTCACCATTCATATCGCGCCACTGTCCATTAAGAAACGTCTTTTGGTTCTAAAATTAAACGTTTCTTACAATCCTTAGTTTTTTTTCATTAATAATTAATATCTATACTTAAAAATTTCTTAAGAAACATCTAAGGACTACCATCTTAAGAAACATCTAACTACCAATGAGTATAGCTAAGGGTTGCATACATATCCATCCACCATAGAATAATATTACTTTTAATATAGATGTATAATATGTATGGTAAGTTTAGAGAATTGAAAACGAAGAATCGTTGAAAAATAGACGAACTGGATACAATACATCAAATATTAGGACGACTATTAGTTTAATTATAAGAAAAATGTTGTGATGACATAATGTACTTGATTGAGTGCTTTCGTATGATAACATAAGTTAGAAGAAAAAGTAAATAGAGAAGCATCAACTAGACCTAAGTTGGCCAATTAACAAAAGCAAATTGCCTTAAATAACATCATTCATAATTTCATATACTAATTAGATAATATTTTCGTAATGCAATTATTTGCGAATAAAAATAGAATTATTTACGAATAAAATAAAAGGTCGGCCTGTGGTCGGGACACTTTATCCACTTGGCTTACGTATCAACCAATCAGCACACAGTTTAGAACTTCCCACAGTTTAGGCTTACGTGGATCCAAGTCATCGGCTCGTGTTAACACGTCAACCAGTTTCTCGTCCCAGTCTCCAGATATTGTTGTGATTTTGATAATATCAAGTTATCATTTATCAACAAACACAAAAGATATTGTTGATCTTCTGTAATAGTTCTAAGCTTTACCAAAAAAATCCGTAACGTTGTTTTGTTCTTTTTTTTTTTGAGTGAAGGGTTATCTAAAAACATTGGTCTTACAACGACTAAAGGTGGATGAGACCGTAATCGTTTGGAAGCCACATACTTTTAACAATATATTAACATATTATAATACCAATAATGGTACTTTGAACGTTGGTCCAAAATAGATAAGAAAGATTTTTTCTTATCATTTTTGGGATATTTGTTTGTTGAGTGAGTCTCTACATTTTCTCGTCATGAATTTTTATGGTATTAGAAGTTTATACATGACAAAGAAAGCTACGAGCACGACGTTTTATCTGAAAGTGTGATAGTGAAATCCACTTTACGTTATCTATAATTAGCTTGTGCTCTTGACTGAACATTTTACTTCCAATCATTAAGTTTTTTTAAAAAATTGTTAACTTAAACCGATGATGTTAGCATGTTTTAATTATATACTTTAAATATATATGAAAGTCTGACACATAATTTTTGGCAATATAAGCGTGTGTTATTGCCACTTTACTACGTACGATAAGTATACAACTTATCATGCTTTGTGAAGAACAAAATAATACTAATATTCTTGAACCCAAATATATAATATTATGATAATATTTTTAAAGAATGTAAAATACAACTATTCATTCTCCCAAGAATGGTATACTACTTGACAGTAAAAAAAATCAATACCATGGTCAGAGAGGAGTATTTAAACATTTAATTTGTAATATGGATATGAAAATTAAGAACACAGATTCTCGTTCAAGTCTTACTAATATATCCTTTTGATTTCCTAAAGATTTAATACGAACTTCTGTTATTTATGTGTAAAGGTTGAAGTGGTGAATTGACCACGGTGAACTGAGTGTATTATAAACAGAAAGACTATCAATATTTATTATATATTTTGATTAGTAAATTTATAATTCATCGTTTCCGCATTTTCTTAGCAAACAAACTTCAAGAAAAATATCCACAGAACCCCAACCCTTTTATAATATCTGGACACTTCGACTGCGTTTATTATAACATCAACCATATAGTAAAACCCTACTTGTTCTTGCCCACAAAAACTCAAAACGCAACAGTCAACTAGTCATGTCTTTGAACAATTTTTCAATGGCTTCAATCATTTTGTGATTTTTTCGAATTAATATATTCCCGCTTACAGCGTCAAGGGCAAATAAGTCTTTTGCAATGCGGGAAAATGGCAGATCCACAAGGCCCGTTTGAAAATGGCAGAAATGAAATTCTCAGCCCAACAAGTGGCATTTCCTATAATAATCCCTTCATAAATTATTAAAAATACATCTAAAAGTCTAAGATCTACTCAAATATGTGTGGGCACATATTAAAGTATACACAAATTTACCCTTATACATGTATAAATTTCAAATACTTTACAAATACTTTGTGAGACATTATAACCCCATATAAATACTTATTACAAGTTTTCGAGTAGTAGTTATCGTCTAGACCATATATAAAAAAATTAGATTTAATAAGAGTTATTTTAAAAAAGAGATAAACTTCAAGAGAAATATCCACAGAACCCCAACCCTTTTATAATATTCGCACACTTCAACTGCGTTTATTATAACCTCCACCATATAGTAAAACCCTACATGTTTTTGTCCACACAAACTCAAAACGCAACTGTCATTTAGTCATGTCGTTGAACATGTTTTCAATGGCATCAGTCATTTAGGGATTTTTTTGAATTAATCTATTCCCGCTTACAGCGTCAAGGGCAAATACGTCTTTTCGATTCAAGAAAATGGCAGATCCACAAGGCCCGTTTGAAAATGGCATAAACAAAATACTCAGCCCAACAAGTGGCATTTTCTGGTAATAATCCCTTAAGAAATTATTAAAAATACATCTAAAAGTCTAATATCTACTCAAATATGTGTGGGCACATATTAAATTATACACAAATTTACCCTTATACATGTATAAATTTCAAATACTTTACAAATACTTTGTGAGACATTATAAACCCATATACATACTTATTACAAGTTTTCGAGTAGTAGTTACCGTCTAGATGTATCTTCTAGACCATATAAAAAAAAAAAAATTAGATTTAACAAGAGGTGTTTTAAAAAAGAGACAAATTTCAAGAGAAATATCCACAGAACCCCAACCCTTTTACAATATTCGCACACTTCGACTGCATTTATTATAACATCCACCATACTGTAAAACCCTACATGTTTTTGTCCACACAAAATCAAAACGCAACAGTGAATTAGTCATGTCGTGGAACAGGTTTTCAATGGCTTCAGTCATTTTAGGATATTTTCGAATTAATCTATTCCCGCTTACAGCGTCAAGGGCTAATACATCTTTTGCGATTTGAGAAAATGGCAGATCCACAAGGCTCGTTTGCAAATGGCATAAACGAAATACTCAGCCCAACAAGTGGTATTTTCTGGTAATAATCCTTTAAAAAATTATTAAAAATACATCTAAAACTCTAAGATCTACTCAAATATGTGTGGGCACATATTAAAATATACACAAATTTACCCTTATACATGTATAAATTTCAAATACTTTACAAATAATTTGTGAGACATTATAAACCCATTTAAATACTTATTACAAGTTTTCGAGTAGTAGTTACCGTCTAGATGTATTTTCTAGACCATATAAAAAAAAAATTTATATTTAACAAGAGGTGTTTTAAAAAAGAGACAAACTTCAAGAGAAATATCCACAGAACCCCAACCCTTTTACAATATTCGCACACTTCGACTGCGTTTATTATAACATCCACCATACAGTAAAATCCTACATGTTTTTGTCCACACAAAATCAAAACGCAACAGTCAATTAGTCATGTCGTGGAACAGGTTTTCAATGGCTTTAGTCATTTTGGGATATTTTCGAATTAATCTATTCCCGCTTACAGCGTCAAGGGCAAATACATCTTTTGCGATTTGAGAAAATGGCAGATCCACAAGGCCCGTTTGAAAATGGCATAAACGAAATACTCAGCCCAACAAGTGGGACTTTCTGGTAATAATCCCTTAAGAAATTATTAAAAATACATCTAAAACTCCAAGAAATTCTCAAATATGTGTGGGCACATATTAAATTATACACAAATTTACCCTTATACATGTATAAATTTCAAATACTTTACAAATACTTTGTGAGACATTATAAACCCTTATAAATACTTATTAAGAGTTTTAAAGTAGTAGTTACCATCTAGATGTATCTTATAGACCATATAAAAAAAATCAGATTTAACGAGAAGTATTTTTAAAAAGAGACAGCCAATGATTTTTTTTTTTTAAAGAGGCACACTAAAAAAGACATTTCCAAAAAAAATCTCTAAAACAAATCACATTTTTAGTATGATTATATTCAAACTAATGCAATCGCAATTTGCAAACAATGTAACAGAACCAATTGTCTTTATATTATATATTTGGATGAGAAGTTACTTTTTCATAACATGATCAGTACTTTTTATATAAATTTCAGATTTATGTAAAATTAGATAAAGGGTAACGTAGACAATACAATCTCATATCATATCTAATATTTGAAGTAGTTTTTAAATAAGTTGCTTACGTGTGATCACATTTTAAATTTTTTGCTATACTTTTTTTTAAGAAGATATTACGAGACTGTCGATTGAGATATACTGATTTTCTACAACATAAAATGATGTATATAAAGAGAACTATATTTATATAATTTTTTCATATGATTAATAAAACCGCAAAGAAGGAAACTTGAAAGAAATAAATAACATTGTGTGGCTTTTTATTGGATGTCCCTGAAGGCCTGAAGGGACATAACATTGTGTGGTTGACTAGATTTTGTTTTTTGCAGAGATAGAATATTGAAATTCTTTATAATATCTAAAATTCTCTATAATATCTAAAATTCTAAATTTACCAAAAATTCTAAACAAGTTATTTTTTCTGACGTCAAATATTTTTTGTTAAATATTTTTTGCATAGAAGCTGTAAACAGCTTTCTTAGTGTTTCTGGGGTTAAAATGTGTCTTAATCCAATGCAACTAACTAATTATAATAGTTTGAGATGGATTTGGAGAGTTTAAAAGCCACTTATACCCATTTTGTCCCAAAAAAGGCTAAATCCTGAGAAAACATTGCTTAGAAGCTGTAAACAGCTTTGTTAGTGTTTCTGGGGTTAAAATGTTTTTTAATCCGATGCAACTGACTAATTATAAGAGTTTGAGATGGATTTAGAGAGTTTAAAAGCCACTTATATTTTGTCCCAAAAAGGCTTACAACTGAGAAAACAGCTTTGAAGCTGTAAACAGCTTTTTGCTGGCTTGGTCATCATGCAACTGACTAATTATAAGAGTTTGAATGGAGAGTTTAAAGACATTATACCCATTTTGTCCCAAAAAGGCTAAAACTGAGAAAACATTGCTTTGCTTGTAAACAGCTTTCTTGTTCTGGGGTTAAAATGTTTAATGCAACTAACTAATTATAAGAGTTTGAGATGGATTTGGAGAGTTTAAGCCACTTATACCCATTTTGTCCCAGGCTAAAAACTCAGAAAACATTGCATAGAAGCCGAACAGCTCTTAGTGCTAAGTTAAAATGTGTCTTAAGTGCAACTAACTAATTATAAGAGTTTGAGATGGATTTGAGTTTAAAATTTATACCCATTTTGTCCCAAAAAGGCTAAAACTCAGAAAACATTGCTTAGAAGTGTAAACGCTTTCAGTGTTTGTGGGGTTAAATGTTTTATCAATGCAACTAACTAATTATAAGAGTTTGAGATGGATTTGGAGAGTTTAAAGCCACTTATACCCATTTTGTCCCAAAAAAGGCTAAAACCTGAGAAAACATTGCTTTGAAGCTGTAAACAGCTTTCTTAGTGTTTCTGGGGTTAAAATGTGTCTTAATCCAATGCAACTAATTATAAGAGTTTGAGATGGATTTGGAGAGTTTAAAAGCCACACAATGTTATCCACATCCTTATCAAACAAACACTAATAGTCAGTTGCATTGGATTCAGACACATTTTAACCCCAGAAACACAAACATAGCTGTTTATAGCTTCAAAGCATTTTATGGTTTTAGCCTGTTTTGACAAATGTATATGGCTTTTAAACTATCCACATCAATCTCAAACTATAATTAGTCAGTTGCATTAGATTAAGACACATTTTAACCCTAGAAACACTAACATAGCTGTTTACAGCTAAAGAATGCTTTTTTAGCCGTTTTGGGACAAAAAGGGTATAAGTGGCTTTTAAACTCTCCACATCTTCTCAAACTCTTATAATTAGTTACTGCATTGGATTAAGTCACATTTTAACCCCAGAAACACTAATAAAGCTGTTTGGTGCTTCTAAGCAATGTTTTCTTGGTTTTATCCGGGTTTGGGACAAAATGGGTATAAGTGGCTTTTAAGCTCTCCACATCAATCTCAAACTCTTATGGTTGTTGCATTGGATTAAACACATTTTAACCCCAAACACTAACATAGCTGTTTGGTTCTTTCCAAGTTTTGATGGTTTTACCTGTTTTGGGACAAAATGGGTATAAGTGGCTTTTAAACTCTCCACATCCATCTCAAACTCTTATAATTAGTCGTTGCATTGGACACATTTTAACCCCGAAACACAAACATAGTCCAACAGATTCAAAGCAATGTTTTCTTGGTTTTAGTCATGCTTTGGGACAAAATGGGTCATCAGTTGGCTTTTGACTCTCCACATCTATCTCAACTCTTATAATTAGTGACTTTGAAGATATAGATTAAGACACATTTTAACCCTGAAACACTAACATAGCTCAAACATTAAATAATTCGAAAGTAAGAAACTTTGTTTTTCTCAAATATGGTAAAAGAGAGATTAAGATGGCTTTTAAACTCTCCACATCTTCTCAAACTCGAAGAGATGAGGTCGGCTAAGCTTGGCATAAAGATCTTTCTTTAGTAACTTCCTCAGAGTAATCATCAAACACCTTCTGTGCAATAACACGATAATTCGAAGGTAGCTTTTGGGACAAAAATCAGTGGCGACGCGCGACGGAACACCTTGCTGAGACGAGCAAGTCTACAAATCTCCGGTGGATCAAGCCGCGTCATAATCAACGCAACACAGTTCTCCGGTATATCAACGAATGGGGTTTCTCGAGTAAACGTCATCGTTCCGATCAAACTCCGGGAACCCACCTGAGGTATTCGTGGCCCATAATATCCACCCCTAAACCAAACCCTTAAATTTGCATAGTTGCGGAGAATCGAGACACATTTTAACCAATCGATCGACGAAAACTAACAAAGCTGTTTGGTGCTTCTTTGTTTGTTTTCTTGGTTTTAACTTCTTTTTATACATTATGAACATACGGAGGAGGAGGATACAAAATACCAAAGCAAACTTTATTATATAGAAGAAGATGAATTTTAATTCACACATTTTGGTTTTGTAAACATTCAAAGGTCATATTCTCCTGAGCCTAAACAATTTATATAATAATCATCCAGCAGTGTACTAACGTAACTTCATCTGAAGATGTATGTATTGTATGTATGTATCTACGTGATCCGGTTTAGGTCGATCGGGTCGGATCAGATTCAGATAAAGTGATTGTAAGTTGGCCACTTGGCCTAATAGTTTTGGTTAAAAGTGCATTACACCGCGTTATAGTCAATTACGTGGGGTTTGGGGATTTTTAAAAAACACCCCAAGTCTTTTTTTTTTTGTCTGAAGTGTATAATAGTAGTAAACTTTATACAGTGTTCAATTGAATATTATAATTTGGTGAATCTTATTCATACATTGTTTGTCGACGACTTGAGTCCACTTTATCCATTTTTGTTTGTTGTGTATTTTAATAAAGAAGAAAGTTATGGTAATGGTGGTGTACTGGCTGCGATTGATCTTGTAACGGTGGAACTCGAACGATTATAATTAAATTTTATAGATATAGGTAGTGACTTAGTGGATTACAAATGTTGTCCTGATAAATAAATTTCAGTTTCCAAAATGAATTATTGTATTTAGCTTACGTAATTGTTTAAGCTAAACATAATATAATAACGTTCTACTTTTCGCCCGTCGGTAATTAAAGAAAACTAAAATTATTAGATATCACATGCACCTTTTAAGGGTTATTCTTATAACAAAACAGAAATAATAATGTACACGTCGTACGTGAATAATAATAACTTAAGAGTTAGATATGAAGTAGTAAAACGACCTTTTAAGACTATCTTCATTAGTGTGTTTTTTAGTTGTTTCTTAAGGCAATTTTTAATAATAAAAAGGGAAGAAGAAACTTTGTTAAGAAAAAAGGAAAATTTTGTTGATTATTAATAGAATCAAGTTAAGGTGTTTTTTAGTAATAAATATAGTAAAATAATAATTAATAACTTAAAATATTCAAAATTATTTTATATATCATAGAAACATATTTTAATAATAAAAACATAAAATAACATACAACATTTAAAATTAAAACACAAAACATTAAAAAATAAAAACATAACACACAACATGAAGAGAGAACACACGAAAATGAAAAAGAAATGTCAAAAAAATTTATCCCATTAATCCCATTTCACCATTCATATCGCGCCACCTGTCCATTAAGAAACGTTTCTTTTGGTTCTAAAATTAGAAACGTTTCTTACAATCCTTAGTTTTTTTTTCATTAATAATTAATATCTATACTTAAAAAATTTCTTAAGAAACATCTAAGGACTACCATCTTAAGAAACATCTAAGGACTACCAATGAGTATAGTCTAAGGGTTGCATACATATCCATCCACCATAGAATAATATTACTTTTAATATAGATGTATAATATGTATGGTAAGTTTAGAGAATTGAAAACGAAGAATCGTTGAAAAATAGACGAACTGGATACAATACATCAAATATTAGGACGACTATTAGTTTAATTATAAGAAAAATGTTGTGATGACATAATGTACTTGATTGAGTGCTTTCGTATGATAACATAAGTTAGAAGAAAAAGTAAATAGAGAAGCATCAACTAGACCTAAGTTGGCCAATTAACAAAAGCAAATTGCCTTAAATAACATCATTCATAATTTCATATACTAATTAGATAATATTTTCGTAATGCAATTATTTGCGAATAAAAATAGAATTATTTACGAATAAAATAAAAGGTCGGCCTGTGGTCGGGACACTTTATCCACTTGGCTTACGTATCAACCAATCAGCACACAGTTTAGAACTTCCCACAGTTTAGGCTTACGTGGATCCAAGTCATCGGCTCGTGTTAACACGTCAACCAGTTTCTCGTCCCAGTCTCCAGATATTGTTGTGATTTTGATAATATCAAGTTATCATTTATCAACAAACACAAAAGATATTGTTGATCTTCTGTAATAGTTCTAAGCTTTACCAAAAAAAAATCCGTAACGTTGTTTTGTTCTTTTTGTAGATTTTTTTGAGTGAAGGGTTATCTAAAAACATTGGTCTTACAACGACTAAAGGTGGATGAGACCGTAATCGTTTGGAAGCCACATACTTTTAACAATATATTAAAATATTATAATACCAATAATGGTACTTTGAACGTTGGTCCAAAATAGATAAGAAAGATTTGTTCTTATCATTTTTGGGATATTTGTTTGTTGAGTGAGTCTCTACATTTTCTCGTCATGAATTTTTATGGTATTAGAAGTTTATACATGACAAAGAAAGCTACGAGCACGACGTTTTATCTGAAAGTGTGATAGTGAAATCCACTTTACGTTATCTATAATTAGCTTGTGCTCTTGACTGAACATTTTACTTCCAATCATTAAGTTTTTTTTAAAAAAATTGTTAACTTAAACCGATGATGTTAGCATGTTTTAATTATATACTTTAAATATATATGAAAGTCTGACACATAATTTTTGGCAATATAAGCGTGTGTTATTGCCACTTTACTACGTACGATAAGTATACAACTTATCATGCTTTGTGAAGAACAAAATAATACTAATATTCTTGAACCCAAATATATAATATTATGATAATATTTTTAAAGAATGTAAAATACAACTATTCATTCTCCCAAGAATGGTATACTACTTGACAGTAAAAAAAATCAATACCATGGTCAGAGAGGAGTATTTAAACATTTAATTTGTAATATGGATATGAAAATTAAGAACACAGATTCTCGTTCAAGTCTTACTAATATATCCTTTTGATTTCCTAAAGATTTAATACGAACTTCTGTTATTTATGTGTAAAGGTTGAAGTGGTGAATTGACCACGGTGAACTGAGGGTGGTGGTGGTTGCTTGGTGGAGCAAAAGGAAAAGAGATAATGTCTCAAGTGTTATGTGAGTTTGAAATTAATATAAAAAATAGAATTATATATTTTTAAAGGAGTTTAGTAAATTATTGATAAATTAATTATTTAGTAGTTTATATTGCATAAACATTCTCTTAAATAAGTATTTCTCAAAACTTGTACAAAAATGATAAAAAAATTCTCTCAATTATGGTTTTATAGTTTTTTTTAGTTCTTTCAATAGTTTTTCCAATGTCCAACAAATGCAAGAAAACTTACCTATTATTTATTATATTGTTTAAATTCATTATAAAAATAACTATTATTCGAGAGGATTAATCGAAAATGTGTACCTCAGCAAGTAGAGCAACAACAACAGATACAAGGAATCTCCCATAAGACCACCGAAGCATGTTTTTTTCCTTATCAGAGGAAAATAGGAACTTTGCCGACTTGCAGATGAAGCTAGACATGCTTCGGTGGAGAAATAATCATCAACCGTCCACGCCGATATTAGTTGTTGTCTCAGACAAAGATTACCTCCAGACCATTCAGACGTTAATGAGACATAAATTTACGTTGTTCGTTCTTTATAAATCTGAAGACACTGGCCCAGAAATAATATATGTCACAACTAACTCGATCGTATGAGAAGATGTGGCTAAGGGTCTTGTTCTTGTAGACGTCGTCGCCATGGCTGGTGCAATAAGCGAATCTCCCCCTAGGAAAATTCTTCCTAAGTGCCTCTAAAAACTTTGGTTAAGGTACGAATCTTTAATCCCCTTTATAATAAAACGGAAGTACACAACATTGTTTTGGTAGACTTTATAATTTTACTAAATTGTTACAAATAGGTTATACGTAGATTATAAATTCATCTATATATTAATTGTAACAAATAAAACCTTAATTATAACCAAAAATCTTAAACGGGTTACAAATTGATAGTTCATGGATATTCCAAACTTTATTTTCAGAAGATCACGTATATGGTTCCAAATATCTAGAATCACAATATTACCAATTTATTTTCCACAGACTTTATTGATAAACCACATCAATAAAAATGTTATTAAAGGGATAAAAATATACTCTCAATCATAAAAAATGAATCAAATCTCGCTAATTTAACAAGATTAATAGTGATCTTCAGTATCATATTCAGAAATTAAAAATTAAACTTTAATGTTAGATTATGACCCGACTTAGAGCACGACTTGAAATTCATTTTATTTATATTATAGTTTTAGAATAAAATATAATTTATATGATTGATTTTAAAAGTTTTTAATGTCCTAATCTAGCATTAATTGTGATTTTTGGGACCGTACTTTATTCTAAAATTATAATATAAATAAAATGAATTTCAACCTGTGCTAGAGCACAGATTCTAATCTAGTAGATAATGTATTTCATAAGTAATTTGATAATTTTGATATCCCGATATACTTTGGTTAAGGTAAAGATCTTTAATAGTTCTTAATAATTTGCAATTAATAATAAATCTAGACGATAAAAAAAAACGGTAAAGATCTTTAATTAATAGATAATATATTTAGTAACTACTTTGATAGTTGTGATATCCCGATATTATAGGTTTGAATAAGCAATTTAGTTATAATTAATATAATTGATATGCTATTCTTTTTAAACTAATAAATCCGTTTCTTTGTGTAGGTTTTCTGGGATCCGGCAACATCCCCTTTGCCACCCCAGTTTAATATAATCCAGATAAGAGAGAATGTCAAGAAGGGTTTGAAAACCCTTGGCCATCTAGGTGTTTAGGCAACATTTTAGGCTGTGTTAGGGATGTCACATTAACAAAAGCAGCTATGAGAAATTTGAAGAAGACGGCTAGTGGAGTTGATATCACCGTTCTCTTTCCTCCTACGTCCAAGAAAAGAGCCAACGAGGGATATGCAGATGTGTGCATTAGTGAAAAAAATGATACACTGGTGTATTGAGAATGCAAATAAAGTCACTTTGCTACTTATCTCTAATGACTGGCGCATAGCTTCGACGGTGAGTACATTGATCACTGATTGGTACGCCGCATATTAACGTTGTTATACTTTTCTGTTATTAATGTTAACCGTCGAATATAATTATAATTATCCAAGATTAAAAATAAGAATCTATATAGATGTTAAATTTATTTTGTTAAGCAATATATAACCTATCTACAGTAATAAAACCTCTATAAATTAATACTCTATAAATTAATAATCGCTATAAATTAATAAATTTTGCTGGTCTCAAGTCGGGCCAGTGTAAAAATTAACAAATTTCGATAAAATAATATGATAATAATTTTTTTGAAATTTCCAATATAAAATATGGTCCCAATAATATCATAAATTAATAATCATGTAAATTTACATATATATATATATATAGTGATATAATAATGTATGTTTTTCCTAAAGCTCATTTTTATAGAACAATTATAATGTTGTATTTTCAACATATAACTATATCTCTAAAATATTCTATAACATGTCATAAAAATAGTTAAATTTTTTAATTTTTCAATTTTTATGCATCATCATTTGCAATTTGATAATTTGACAGACTATTAAAATAGGAAAATTGATACTATTCATAAATTTGAATTTATCTATGTCATGTGTATATATAAGTCAATTTGTCTATAGTATTTGTAATTAATTGTCAATAAAGTTTTCTAAATATTACAAGTTCAATTCCTAAACCATAAAATTTACAGCATTCGAAAATCTAATCTTATATTGCTAAAATTGTCTCAATTCATAATTTTAAAAAATTTAACCAATTAAAAATATATCTATAAATTAATAATAATTATTTTATAGTGTAAATTAATAATTATTAATTTATAGATAAATTAATATCACTATAAATTAATAAAATGTCTTGGTCCCAACATTATTAATTTATAGAGGTTTTACTGTATTTCTTTTAACATTTTTTCACAATTATTTTTTTCTTTATTTTCCATTATACACTCGTCATCTCTTGCATCTACTCTCTTTTTACATTCTATTATCTCATTTATAATATATTAATTATGAAAACATATCATAACTATTTTTCAATTTTCATCTTCTAATACTCATTTTTTATCAGTTGAGTGATCATTACTTACTAACGTAGATATAAAGAAATCTTAGAGAATTTACCCACCATTTGTCGCCAAGTTTATTTGACAATGTTGTATTACACGTAAATTTTGCTTCCTAGTAATGAATCTCATAATTGGACTCATTTCTATCCATAAATATCATATTATAACATCAAATATTACATTTTATCTTAATTATTTGACAAACGAAAAATTATGTTAACATATAATTTTTTTCTACTTTAAAATATTTATAGTCTACTATGTTTCTATATTGTGTTCTTTTGTTTTGATTCTCCTAAATCTACAAACTCATAAGATTACTCTAACTTTTAAATATGTGTTCTTATCCAAAATATAATTCTTTTTAAAATTTTAATTAAAAATTCTACAATCTACCACTACTATTATAATTGTTTTTATTACAAATAGCTTTATCAAATTTCTTCTAGGTATTTTCACTATATTTTTTTTTTGGTGTGTGTCATGTTCAGAATAAGTTTTCTTTAATTTGTTTTTTATTGCAAGTAACCTTATATATTTCTCTTAAATATATACATAATTTAATTTTTGAGCATTTGATTAATATTTTCTATTTTTCTGAATATACCTTATAAACAAATTTCACCAGTTTTCAATTTTGAAAACGATAAATAATATAGATATCTCAAACTATTTTAATTATTTATATTATTTAGAATTTTAAATAATAATAATATGCACCAAATCCTTCTAATTTTAATCGGTAACATGAATTTATAATTTAATATTAACAAACATAGTCTCAAATTTTAATATATTACACTATAATTAAAAATAATAATATACACCGACTTTTAATCGATAACATTGTAACACCCGCAAACCTTTTCTTGGTATTCTGGCAAGGGCGTCGACCGACACCCCCCGAAGGTGGCATCGATCGACACTAGTGGCAGCCGGTTTGGTCGGTTCAATTTTTAATTGTCCGGTTTGCGTGGTTGGTTTAGGAAATCCCTAAATCGAGTTTTTAGAGGAAGGAAACGATCTAGGGTCGTGTTGTTTGGTGTTTTCCGCTGTTTTCAGAGAAAAACAAAAGAGAAGGTAGTTCTTGAGCTTTTGAGAGAGATTTGGGAGATTCCTTGCTGTTTTTGAGAGATTTGGAGCTAGGGAAGAGTTAGAAGCTTGCTAGGAGTGAGGATTTCGTTTCTTTTGGTCCAAATCTTCCTGGAAAGAGGTGAGTGCTTGACCATGGTTGATCTAAGCATGAGATCTCTTGTAATTGGGTGATTTGTTTGTTGTTATTGTTGTTTGCTTGCTTGGGTGTGTTGTTCTTGAGTTTCCTACAGGTTTACATGTCATCTGGGCGAGTTTGGGGACGAAATTGGAGTGATTGGTTTCGGAATTTCGTATTTCGCGTCGCTCTGTTCGTGGTTGCAGAAGGAGCATCGATCGGCACCTTGTGGCATCGGTCGGCACCTTCTTGTGAGGCATCTATCGGCTCCATATTGTGGCATCGATCGGCACCAGGTCAAGGAGCATCGGTCGGCACCGATGTAGCATCGGTCGACAGTACCTTATATCCGTTACTCGTTTCCCTTGTTTGATGTATTGTTGTGTGTTGCTTGTTGCTTGATTATGAGGATCTCAAATGCTTGTGTGTATAACCTAGTAGATGGGAGGACGGCCTCAATAAGTATTTGTGATAATACTTACGCATCTCAATTTGTGTTTGTGGTGCAGGTAAAGGCAAAGTGTGATCGTGGAATTCAGGCAATGAAGAGGAAGATGTTCTAGGGACTCGATTGGATGTTGTCTGGCATTGCTAGGTTGCTAGAGTTGAGTCATTAGAAACATTGTTAGGTGCTATTTTCCTATGTTCTGATGATTGATTATTGGATTTTGGTTATGCTATGTTATTGGTTATATTATTGGTTTATTATTGGTTATTGATATTGAGTATTCCGCTGTTGATTGTGTTTGTGGTTAGGTGGCTAGTGGATATGGGACCACTAGTTGTAGTTTATATTTTTATATTTATTATTTATTATTTATTAAAAAAAAAAAGGTCGGTCACTTCATTTTGGTATCAGAGCCCTTACGGTTCTAGGTTTGGGTTCACTAGGTTTCTGTTGTAGATGTTTGGGATTGCATGTCTTGATTGATTATGTGAGTTAATCAATTGTGTGTGGCATGGAGTCCTAGAACATCCTCTTCGAGCCTACTTGTGATTCCACGATGAGTTTTTATTTCTGTGTTAATTAGAAATTGTGTGCTTAGCCTTCTGTTCATGGTAGTGCAGAGTGGTTAGAGAGGATGCTGTTGCTGGTCGACGTCGTGGACGCGGACGTGGTCGCGGACGTGGTCGTGGTAGGGGCAGAGTCCCAGTGGTTAGCGAGACCGAGGACCAGAGTGTGACAGCTGAGGGTGTTGGCGAGTCGCAGGGAGTTCCGGGGGATTCAGTGAGTGTGGCCGGAGGGGGCGGTGTTGATGCTCCAGTGGCCGGTGATGCTAGGGTCCCGGGTGTGGGAGCCCCAACGGGTGGAGTCCCTGGTGTGGACATTGCGGCTTTGCTAGCACAGGTGTTAGAGCGGTTACCACCAGTGGTACCGGCTCGGGCTCAGGTAGTGCCACCAATTGTGGCGGAGGAGCGGCAGCCAGTGGCTGCGGATGTGGGAGTCCATGCTCGTTATCTCAGCATGTTGACAGAGATGGGTCGGTTGCGTACCGAGCAGTTTTCGAGAGGTGTAGATCCTACTGCTGCGGATGCGTGGAGGACGAGAGTGGAGCGTAAGTTCCATACTCTGAGATGTCCTGAGGAGTTCTGGGTGGACATAGGGGTCTACTTTTTGAGTGGTGATGCTGAGTTGTGGTGGAGATCTGTGGCTTCTAGGAGGGCGCAGCGGGAGATGACTTGGGCTGACTTCGTCTTGGAGTTCAACCGCAAGTATTTTCCTAGGGAGGCATTGGATCGTCTGGAGGTGCAGTTCCTTCAGTATTCTCAGGGGACACGGTCAGTGCGGAAGCTGGACTTGGAGTTCAGTCGACTTCTGTGTTATGGGGGTCGGGCTATGGAGCCTGAGGAGGCTCAGGTCAGGAGGTTTATGAGGGCTCTACGTGATGATTTGAGAGTTCATTGTAGAGGGAGGTCTTGTGCTACGCGAGCAGAGCTGGTTGAGACAGCGGCAGAGATTGAGAAGGATATCCGGGCACAGTCAGTGACGGTTACTCCAGCAGTTCAGCCTGGTAAGGCTCAGCAGCAGGGTGGTTCCAGCAGGGGAGGTAGGCATGCTCAGGGAACCAAGAGGAAGTGGGAGACTACGCAGAAGCCGAGTGGTGCGGGTTGCTTCGGTTGTGGGAGCAAGGATCACAAGGTTGCTAGTTGTCCCAAGAGGAGTGCTCCGATGGTAGGGCCTCGGGTATGTTATCATTGTAGGGAGGCAGGGCACATCAGGCCTTTCTGTCCCAAGTTGCAGCCGGTAGCAGTGGCAGCGTTGCAGCAGGTGCAGCCTGGAGGTCAGCAGGTGGCACGGATTGAGTAGACGCCACGTGCTTACACGACAGCGGAGACTGGTGGAACCAGTGCCTGGGCGATCACAGGTATAATTTCTGGTACTTAATCCTTGTCAATTTAGTAGGGTCAGATTTTTATGTTTCCTGTGATAAAGTGTTAGGTTCTCAACACATAAGGTTTGTGTCGGGACCTTGTTGGTTGTGACAACCCGTCCCGTGGACCCCACTAGCCTCACTGCTAGCCCGCTAGCCTCACTGCTAGCCGCCCAAACGGACCCCAAGCTGGCCCTGCAGGGCATCGATCCTAACCCCTCACTGGGCAAATGGAAATATTCATCCAAATCCACAGTAGGTTATTGGTGTACCAGGCGTTCCTCGAACCCTGGTCCCCACCCTTTAACAACCTTCCCACAGGACAAGTTGCCACCAATTGATCTGCTTGTCCTGTGGGGTGACAGCTTGTGCTGTGGGAAGGTTGTTAAAGGGTGGGGACCAGGGTTCGAGGAACGCCTGGTACACCAATAACCTACTGTGGATTTGGATGAATATTTCCATTTGCCCAGTGAGGGGTTAGGATCGATGCCCTGCAGGGCCAGCTTGGGGTCCGTTTGGGCGGCTAGCAGTGAGGCTAGCGGGCTAGCAGTGAGGCTAGTGGGGTCCACGGGACGGGTTGTTACATTGGTGAGCGGGTTTAAGTCCCACGTTATGTTTGATTCTAGAGCTTCTCATAGCTTCATTACTCCGGAGTGTGCAGAGTGTGCGGGAATCAGAGGGGATCCCGGGGAGCGTACATGAGTGGTCAGGGTTGCGGGAGGCAAGTTCCTGAGAGTTATCGGACGAGCTGGAGGGGTTGATATTCAGATCGCGGGAGAGTCATGGCCAGCGGATTTGCTTATCAGTCCACTGGAGCTATATGATGTTATACTCGGGATGGATTGGTTGCATCGGCATATGGTGCATTTGGATTGCCATCTGGGTAGAGTGGAGTTTGAGCGTCCAGGAGAGAAGTTGGTTTTTCAGGGTATTAGACCGACTTCGGGGAGTCTCGTGATCTCAGCCATTCAGGCTGGGAAGATGACCGAGAAGGGCCGTGAGGCTTATTTGGTTACTATTTCTATGCCAGAGTCAGTGGGGAAGTCTACGATTAGCGGTTTTCCGGTAGTGGAGGAGTTTGAGGACGTGTTTCAGTCTTTGCAAGGATTACCACCATCTCGGTCGGATCCTTTTACCATTGAACTGGAACCGGTGACGACACCGTTATCCAAGGCTCCTTACAGAATGGCTCCAGCAGAGATGGCAGAGCTGAAGAAGCAGCTAGAGGATTTATTGAGTAAGGGTTTCATCCGTCCTAGTGTATCACCGTGGGGAGCGCCGGTGTTGTTTGTGAAAAAGAAGGATGGGAGTTTCAGGTTGTGTATCGATTATCGGGGTTTGAACCGGGTCACTGTGAAGAACAAGTATCCTCTTCCTAGGATCGATGAGTTGTTTGATCAGTTGAGGGGTGCTACTTGGTTCTCTAAGGTAGATCTGGCGTCGGGTTATCATCAGATACCAATAGATGAGGCAGATGTGAGGAAGACTGCTTTCAGGACGAGGTATGGGCATTATGAGTTTGTGGTGATGCCTTTCGGGCTGACTAACGCACCAGCAGCGTTTATGAGATTGATGAACAGTGTGTTTCAGGAGTTTCTGGATGTATCTGTCATCATTTTCATCGACGATATCCTGGTTTATTCTAAGAGTCCTGAGGAGCATGCAGTGCATTTGAGAGCAGTTATGGAGAAGCTGCGGGAGCAGAAGTTGTTTGCTAAGTTGAGCAAGTGCAGTTTTTGGCAGCGTGAGATGGGTTTTCTGGGGCACATTGTTTCTGCAGAGGGGGTTTCTGTGGATCCAGAGAAGATTCAGGCTATCAGAGATTGGCCTAGACCGCAGAATGCCACAAAGATCAGGAGTTTCCTTGGATTGGCAGGATACTACAGGAGATTTGTGCAGGGGTTTGCAAGCAGAGCACGTCCCGTGACTAAGTTGACAGGGAAGGATGTTCCTTTTGTCTGGTCAGAAGAGTGTGAGGAAGGCTTTACAAGCCTGAAGGAGATGTTGACTACTGCGCCAGTGTTGGCTTTGCCTGAGCAGGGAGAACCCTATGTGGTTTATACAGATGCATCTAGAGTTGGTTTGGGGTGTGTTCTGATGCAGCATGGGAAGGTGATTGCCTATGCTTCGTGGCAGTTGCGGGTGCATGAAGGCAACTATCCTACTCATGATTTGGAGATGGGTGTTGTAGTTTTTTCCCTGAAGATTTGGAGATCTTATCTTTATGGTGCAAAGGTACAGGTGTTCACAGGTCATAAGAGCCTAAAGTATATATTCACTCAGCCTGAGCTGAATCTGAGACAGAGGCGGTGGATGGAGCTTGTGGCGGATTATGATTTGGAGATAGCCTATCATCCTGGTAAGGCTAACACGGTTGCAGATGCTCTGAGTCGGAAGAGGGTAGCTTCGGCTCAGGAGCAGGAGATGGAGTCCCTGGTAGGGGAGATCAGTGCCTTGAGTTTGTGTGCTGTTTCACTGGAACCGTTGGGTTTGGAAGCAGTTGACAGAGCAGATCTTCTGGGTAGGGTGCGGTTGGCACAAGAGAAGGATTTGGGGCTGGTGAATGCCTCAAAGGATGTTGATTCAGAGTATCAGGTCTCAGATAATGGTACTATCTTAGTGCACGGACGTGTTTGTGTGCCTAAGGATGAGGAGTTGAGGCAGGAGATTCTGAGAGAGGCTCATGCGAGCAAGTTATCCATTCATCCAGGAGCGACTAAGATGTACCGTGATCTCAAGAGGTACTATCACTGGGTCGGGATGAAGAAGGATGTAGCTAGTTGGGTCGCGAGGTGCGATGTATGCCAGCTAGTGAAGGCTGAGCATCAGGTTCTTGGTGGTTTACTGAAGAGTTTACCCATTCCTGAGTGGAAGTGGGATATGATTACCATGGATTTTGTGGTAGGATTGCCAGTGTCACGGACCTTTGATGCTATTTGGGTCATTGTGGACCGGTTGACTAAGTCAACACGTTTTCTGGCCATTAAGAAGACTGATGGAGCAGCGGTCTTGGCTAAGAAGTATGTGAGAGAGATAGTCAGATTGCATGGGGTGCCAGCGAGCATTGTGTCTGACAGAGATTCTAAGTTCACTTCGGTGTTCTGGCAGGCTTTTCAGGCAGAGATGGACACTAATGTGCATATGAGTACATCTTATCATCCCCAGACAGATGGACAGTTTGAGAGGACGATCCAGACGTTGGAGGATTTGCTGAGGATGTGTGTTTTGGATTGGGATGGCCATTGGGCAGATCACCTGAACCTGGTAGAGTTTGCTTACAACAACAACTATCAGGCGAGTATTGGTATGGCTCCTTATGAGGCTTTGTATGGGAGGCCGTGTCGTACACCGTTATGCTGGACTCAGGTGGGGGAGAGGAGCATGTACGGGGCAGATTTTGTTCAGGAGACCTCAGAGAAGATTCGCGTTCTCAAACTGAACATGAAAGAGGCTCATGATAGGTAGAGGAGTTATGCTGATAGGAGAAGGAGAGATCTTGAGTTTCAGGTAGAAGACAGAGTGTACCTCAAGATGGCCATGTTGCGGGGTTCGAACAGGTCATTGACTGAGACTAAGTTGAGTCCGAGGTATATGGGTCCGTTCAGAGTGATTGAGCGAGTTGGACCAGTGGCATATAGACTGGAGTTACCTGAGGTTATGCGAGCTTTCCACAAGGTATTCCATGTGTCTATGTTGCGGAAGTGTCTCCGTGAGGATGATCAGTTGTTGGCTAAGATTCCTGAAGATCTTCAGCCTGACATGACTTTGGAGGCGAGACCAGTGAGGGTTCTCGAGAGGAGGATAAAGGAACTTCGGAAGAAGAAGATTCCTTTGATGAGAGTCCTTTGGGACTGTGATGGTGTGGAGGAGCAGACTTGGGAGCCTGAGGCGAGGATGAAGGCAAGGTTCAAGAAGTGGTATGAGAAGCAACCACGACTTGAGCTTGCCTAGTCTGGTTCCGTCTGTAATCCGTGGCTGGAGCGGGAACAGAGTATTCCAGCCCATCTCTCTTGTTACTCGGTCGCTTGGGGTGGTTGGTTGTGCGACTCAGTAACAAGATGAGGTGGTGCTCGGGGTACAAAGTTTCCGTGAGGCGGGATTTGGGGAAAGTTTCCCGAAATAGAAGTTTTCCTGAAATGGAAAGTTTCCAGAAATGGAAAGTGCTAGTTATGGAAAGTTTCTCGGGAGAGAGAATTTGTCCGTTGTAGCGGTGGAAAGCCTTGGAAGGGGATTTTGTGGCCTTTGTGGCGGACTTTCGAGTCAGTGCGCCCGTGGGTGGCGGTCTTTTTGGACAATGTGTGGTCTTTGTGACGAGCTTTTAGCCAGAGTGTCTTTGTGACGGTCCTCTTTAGGACATTTGTGTGGCCTTGGTGGCGGTCCTTTTTAGGACATTTGTTTGGCCTTTGTGGCGGGCTGTTTAGCCAAAGTGTCTTTGTGACGGTCCTTCGGGACAGATGGTCTTTGTGACGGTCCTTCGGGACAGATGGTCTTTGTGACGGTCCTTCGGGACAGATGGCCTTTGTGGCGGGATTTTTAGCCAGAGTGTCTTTGTGACGGTCCTTCGGGACAGATGGTCTTGGTGACGGTCCTTCAGGACAGATGGCCTTTGTGGCGGGCTGGTTAGCCAGAGTGTCTTTGTGACGGTCCTCTTTAGGACATTTGTTTGGCCTTGGTGGCGGTCCTCTTTAGGACATTTTGTTGGCCTTTGTGGCGGCCCTTGTGGCGTATATATGATCCTTGTGTGGTCATGGGGTATCCCGGTGAGGGGATATGTGGTTGGTAGGACATTGAGATGTTTTTACGCGAGCCACAGGAAGGAAACCTGGATAGGGATAGGACTCAGACGTGTTCAGAATTGTTTGCTCGCGGCTCTTGGAGGACTTTGGTTCTCCTAGTACTGCCATATTCGGAGACTTTGTGACTTTGGAGTATGGTTGGTATATCGACTTCGGACGACGATCCGGAGACGCGCTGTAGGGTGACGACCCGAGAGACGAGTTTGGATTTTTCCTTATATATTATGGCATGCGGGTTTAGGCCCGATGAGGAGCCAACATTGGCATGCAGACTTAGGTCTGATGAGGAGCCAATGAAAACTCAAGGTTTAGGCCTATGAGAAAAGGAAAGTCCAAAAGTCGAGAGCAAATGACGCCTGGAGCGTGAGTCTATCGCCTAGAGGTGACCTTCTATAGATCGGTCGGGGGAGTGCGGTCCGTGGAGACGGTTGCACGGGAGTCCTTGACTGATGGTTGTTCGAGATTCGAGGACGAATCTAGATTGGTGGGGGAGAATTGTAACACCCGCAAACCTTTTCTTGGTATTCTGGCAAGGGCGTCGACCGACACCACCGAAGGTGGCATCAATCGACACTAGTGGCAGCCGGTTTGGTCGGTTCAATTTTTAATTGTCCGGTTTGCGTGGTTGGTTTAGGAAATCCCTAAATCGAGTTTTTAGAGGAAGGAAACGACCTAGGGTCGTGTTGTTTGGTGTTTTCCGCCGTTTTCAGAGAAAAACAAAAGAGAGGGTAGTTCTTGAGCTTTTGAGAGAGATTTGGGAGATTCCTTGCTGTTCTTGAGAGATTTGGAGCTAGGAAAGAGTTAGAAGCTTGCTAGGAGTGAGGATTTCGTTTCTTTTGGTCCAAATCTTCCTGGAAAGAGGTGAGTGCTTGACCATGGTTGATCTAAGCATGAGATCTCTTGTAATTGGGTGATTTGTTTGTTGTTATTGTTGTTTGCTTGCTTGGGTGTGTTGTTCTTGAGTTTCCTACATGTTTGCATGTCATCTGGGCGAGTTTGGGGACGAAATTGGAGTGATTGGTTTCAGAATTTCGTATTTCGCGTCGCTGCTCGTGGTTGCAGAAGGAGCATCGATCAGCACCTTGTGGCATCGGTCGGCACCTTCTTGTGAGGCATCGATCGGCTCCATATTGTGGCATCGATCGGCACCAGGTCAAGGAGCATCGATCGGCACCGATGTAGCATCGGTCGACACTAGCTTATATCCGTTACTCGTTTCCCTGGTTTGATGTATTGTTGTGTGTTGCTTGTTGCTTGATTATGAGGGTCTCAAATGCTTGTGTGTATAACCTAGTAGATGGGAGGACGGCCTCACTAAGTATTTGTGATAATACTTACGCATCTCAATTTGTGTTTGTGGTGCAGGTAAAGGCAAATTGTGATCGTGGAATCCAGGCAATGAAGAGGAGGATGTTCTAGGGACTCGATTGGATGTTGTCTGGCATTGCTAGGTTGCTAGAGTTGAGTCATTAGAAACATTGTTAGGTTGCTGTTTTCCTATGTTCTGATGATTGATTATTGGATTTTGGTTATGCTATGTTATTGGTTATATTATTGGTTTATTATTGGTGTTGATATTGAGTATTCTGCTGTTGATTGTTTTTGTGGTTAGGTGGCTAGTGGGTATGAGACTACTAGTTGTAGTTAATATTTTTATATTTATTATTTATTATTTATTTTAAAAAAAAAAGGTCGGTCGCTTCAAACATGAATTTATAATTTAACACCAAAAATTGAATAATATCTTAATTTAAAAAACCTTTCAATTTTTATGTTTTTTTAAACTCTTATTTTCTTTATCCTAATAATTGTAAGACCATCTCCAATGGTTTTCCCTATTTTTACCTCTAAAATAGAGGAACTCTATAATAGAGGTGACTTTTGCTCCAATGGATACCTCTATTTTTTCCTCTAAAAAAGAATATTCTGTAGAGATTTTTTTTTTATTTTACTACTAATATCTTTTACTTATAAAAGTTGCAAACTAACCCATGTATTTTAGTATTTGTGAAACTTTTATAAAATTATGATATTATTTTAATTTTTAACATTCATAAATATTATTTAAATATCATATTTATTAAAAGAAATACATTGCATCATATAAAATAATAAAACATAGTAGATTTTTTTAACCATCAACATTAGTGTATTATTGAATCTATAATAAACATAGTATATCTGATATGAGAATTGAATCTTAGGACAAAGGCCCTGTTTGTTTTTAAGTAGCTGGATTAGCGACAGCGACAGAAATAATAGACATAAACGGAATCATAACTGTCGCTGCCGTTGTGAAAAGAGTCGCCGTAAGTTGCCGTACTGTTGAAATAACCTGTCGCAGCGGTCGCTATAAATTCCGACGACTCATCTTTCTCTCCAGCGACACTTTTTCTTACTTTAAAAGAAACATCTGCATCGTCATCTTGCTTTCTCCGTTGTCGTTTTAGTTTTTAATTGCCGTTGTCAAAGTCGTTTTGATCGGTCGCAGTCGCTCAGTGAGCGACTTAAAAAAGAACAGGGCCAAACTTTCAGTATTGTGTTGTTCAATACAAAACCTCCACTTCATTAAATTATTATTAAACTATTTAAATTTATATTTTATTTATTTTAATCATAAATATAAAAGTGTTAAAAGTTCAAGAACCATTTTATAAATAAAAAAGTTTAACTCTATTATAGAGGAAAAAATAGAGTTCTTCTATATATAGAGGAAAAAATAGAGATCTCTATTATAGAGGTAGAAATAGAGATGGATTGGAGTAGATTTTACTCTAAAATAGAGTTAAAAAGCAAATATAGAGGTGGGTTGGAGATGCCCTAACTCTTGAAAGTAATTAATGTTTCATTAAATATATGATTGCTTTTTTTTTTCCTCTATTTTTAGTCTTTTACAAATGTTTACCCAATTATTATATATTATGATATAAATAACTAATTTTATATTTATGTAATCTCTATTTATATTTTACTTTGCTATTTTTTTTAGTTGTATTTTTTTCATTTCATTTTTGATTTATACTTTAGCTTAAATTATTGTTTTAATAATAATAAAAATATTACAAAAATGATGAATTAGCTAATGTATTAACTATAGATTTTATGTTTTTTGATGATGTTGATTAATTTTTAAAAAATTGAAAATAAGAAATGATGAGGTGGAGGAAAGAGTAGAGAGAAAACCAACTTTATATATATATAGATATTATGACCTTCGTTTTTGGGTTTAATTAGGTATTGTAGATTTGCAATAGGGACGATGTATCAACTGAGTCAAATTTGGGATATTACTTCCCCTAGTAAGTAAGTAACCTAGAGTATTTCTCTCATTTCTTCTTCGTAACTCGTAAGACGCATAACGGAGCATAACTGGCCCAAAAAAATGAAAATCGTTAAGAGCTCTTGAATCATAAAAATGATCTCAAGCTTACGAAGTGATCTCAAGCTTCTTGTCTAATTGACAAGCGAACTACACACAAAATGGTATCCTATAAAATCTAATAATTACTTTTATTTTTTCCTTTGTAACATCTTATTATCATGTATTTATATCCCGAGATTCTAGCTGAGCTAAGATCTTTCTTGGAACTAGGTCCAGACTATGAAATCTATTATCTATAGAAGTCAGCTATGTAGTGACATATTAGAGAAATTTGGGAACGGGGTAGTTATCTTGAAATCTATCGCTCTGTTTCACCCATAGGTCTTGTTAAGTGGTGTTGTATGAACCACAACGAACGCACTTGCGTCCCAAGTCGTTGAACATTGTACGGCTCCTCTCCCAGCAGTCATTGCAAAGAATATCAACCTGCAAGCAGTTTCTTGGTCATTCATGCCAGCCAAAACCATGGATCGAGAGGCTAGAAGATGGCCAAAAGGAAACAGAGATGTCAAAACGTAATAATGTTGGTAGAGAGAGAGAGAGAGAGAGTATGTATAAGAAATCCAAAATTGATACTGTGAAAAACAAATAAGATTTCACTGAGATTATTACGTTTCTCTACGGTCGATATGCTCTATGAAGCAATTCGTATGCATAGTATGCCCACATTTCATCACCAATTCACCATTATCTGTTTTACCGAATCAAACAGATCCTGAGCAAATCATAAAAATGAAAATCGGTTAGAGCTCTTGAATCTACTTACTAACAAACAATAGACCTGCCATTGACAAGTAATAATTCCATTCAGACAAACCTCAGAACAGAGAGGACAAGAAGTCTTTGTGGAGTTCTCAATGCACACGTGATCATTGCACAAGCTCGTTGCGTAGCAAGCTCCTGCAATATTTGACAGAGGAATTTCCTAACAACATACGATATATAACTATAAAACAAGTGGCCGCACAAGATTCAATAGTTACAGCAAAAAAAGAAAAATTGTAACCACTAAATCAATTATATAGACTTATAGGGTATTGAACATCCAGGACTTGGTTATGGGACAGTATGAAAGATCCTACAATCCTACAAGACTTGGCATTTCTCTGGTGGAATATTGTTCTCTTGGTCCTTTGAATTTGCGAAATCAGTAAAATCTTTAAGACACATCAAATACAGTGTCATGGCTTTATCGTACTGAGTGCTCCAAAACAAGTTTACAGGGCCAAACCTGACAAAGATCAATAAAAGGTTTTTAGTTATAAAACGCTGAAGAAACTACCAAGACAAAACTCACCAAAAGACTCGCGTAAAATCAGCACAAGACATATGTTTTAAGTTCAACTCCAAGAATAATAAACCAGTACAAGACTATGCCAATTAAGCAATGAATATTACTTACAGCTCATAAGTTTCGTTGTTGCTGTCTACAATTCTAGGATAGCTCCCCATCGGCTGCATCTTAACTCGACATCTTAAAAAGGGTTACTGGTTAAGAATAAAACTTCATAAACAGTAAATAGTATCCAACAACGAAACTACAATAAGGAAAAGAATTGTGAGAAGATAGTAACAAGGATACTGAAATTTTGGCCGAAAATAGTTAGGCATCGTGTGGAGGAGAAGACAGGCTTGGCCCCAAGCAGCATTGATCTCATCCCACTCAACCTAATAATGTTTCATAATGACCTAAGTTTACACTTTATATGAGCAGGAAGAGGTTATAATTTTTCTAAAGTTAATGTTTCATATGTGATGTTGCTCGTATCTAATTTTTTGGCTCTCGAAATTTAAAGTTCTGATTTTACGTACAGCTATGGAAATGGAATGAATCTCTAAAAAGATTAACTGGAATTAACTTTAGAAAAAAACAGACACATGAAGTCAGTACTCTGGAAGGATGACAAATATGTAGTCAGCTAAAGATACGTGTTTCAAAATTACAGTGGTCATCTTTGCATGGCCGGCTTTAAATGTATATATAATATATGTATACCACAATTTTTTTTAAACATGTATAAAGTTAACCTTAATTTTTTTATTTTTTGACAAATTCATTGAGATAATAATAGTATGTTGACTGATTTTTTTTTTTTTTTAATTCCATAAGTGAAGATATATTTTGGATATATATTCTTTTTATATACGCTTTTCCTATATTTAATTTAGAACATTTGTTTGTTTTAAGAAAATTTTAATATATAGTTTCAATGATTTAATTTTGTTTTATAAAATGATTAAGTTTCTCTAATTTTTAGTACAGATATTACTTACCACTTAAATGTATTTATGAATCTTATTATATAAAGTTCGGTTTTGAAAGTTGATTAACAAAATTTTGACATATGTCAAGTTATCAATCTCAAATTTTTACAAGTGTAAAAGTTAATATTTAAAAGGAGAAATTTGATTATAACAAACATATAAAATATTTTGTTTAAAAAAAGTTAATAATGTAAGAAGATAATTATCAAAAAACACAGAATTTATTAAAAAATACAAAGTTTTTTAAATAATTATAAGGAGATTATATATATATATATTTCATAAAATTCGAAATTATAATATTATTTACTTATTTTTAATTTTAAGTTATTAATTCTACAAAAAATAGAAAAAAGGATTAAGGAAATATATATATATATATATCTTATTATATAAACTTTGGTTCTCAAAGTTAGTAACTCACCAGATCGTGACACGTGGTTTAACGATCAGAGATCAAAGTTAAAAACTCACCAGATCATGATACGTGTCAATTTTAACGATCAGAGATCAAAATTAGTAACTCATCAGATCGTGACACATGTCAATTTTAAAAAGTTAGTAACTCAACAGATTGTGACATGTGTTAATTTTAACGATCAGAGATCAAAGTAAAATACTCACCAGATTATGACACGTGTCAATTTTAACGATTAGAGATCAAAGTTAGTAACTCACAGATCGTGACATATGTCAATTTTAACGATCAAAAATCATAGTTTTCAAGCTTGGTAAAACAAAGCATAATATAATTGTAATCTTATTATATTAAAAACAAAACAACTAAAATAAATATACTATGTGTCATCCATATCAAAGTTTCACTGTTACAAAGATTCTTAACCACTACATGGTAAAATAAATATACTATTTGTCATCCATATTTGGTCGTATAATCTTACTATATAACCTATCACATTAAATTTTATGTCTTTGTTTGCACAAAAAAAAAAAAAAATATGTCTCTATTGTTAGCCAAATCACGAGCAACCGCAGCAGCAGCTGCAGCACGTGCAGGAATCTCCAAACACACAAAAATAAATTAATAAGCATCTGGTGGCACTGAGTCACATGAACATCTGTTTTTCCAGTGTCCTTACTCATCTGAGGTTTGGAGCTTCTTCGCTAGTAAGTTCATCCCACAATCACCTGTCAATCTTCATGCGGCGGCGGACTGGATTATTCAGCATCAGCAGCCTCACCATGCATCTACAGTAACTCTTCTTAAGCTTCTGCTTTCAGTCAACGATCTACTTGATTTAGAGGGAGCGGAACTCTAGGATATTATCCTCCAGTTTCTCTTCGCCAGCTTCTCTTCAAGTCTCCATCGATCGC
Source organism: Camelina hispida (assembly GCA_023657505.1). Taxonomy (NCBI): domain Eukaryota; kingdom Viridiplantae; phylum Streptophyta; class Magnoliopsida; order Brassicales; family Brassicaceae; genus Camelina; species Camelina hispida. The sequence continues at coordinate 41,680,628 of CP094634.1, read as the reverse complement.
ACTCTGCGGGACCGCCTTCTTTCCCTACCGGCTCGAAGACTGTCTTCCCTTTCTCTTCTCCTTATTTACTTTTCTTATAATCCCAATAGTTTCTTATATTTTCTTAGACTTTTCTTATACTTTTCTTATATTACTCATCCTTTGCCGGTTGGTATCGGGTAATTAAATCTTTCACGTTCCTGTTGGGATTGGGATTTTGTATGTAAGTGGGAAACTATTGTAACTTGGTCGATAAATGGAATTTTAACATTAAAACCAAAAAAAAAGAAAAAATATATTGTCATCATTCATATTGGATGTCAGTAGTCTTTGATGTAAGATCTCCATTTTTTTTTTCTTTAATTTTATTTTGTTCTTTCTTTATTTGTTTTCATCATCTATTTGCTTGTTTCTCTTTACTTCAGTCTCCATTTTTATTTATTCTATAATTTTATTTTTTTCTTCTTTCTTTGTTTGTTTTTATCATCAGTTTGCTTGTTTCTCTTTACTTCAGTCTTCATTTTTCTTTTTTCTCTAATTTTATTTCTTCTTTCTTTATTTGTTTTCATCATGTGTTTGTTTTTTCTCTTTACTTCAGTCTCCATTTTTTTGTTTTCTCTAATTTTATTAATTTATTCTTTCTTTATTTGTTTTCATCAACTGTTTGCTTGTTTCTCTTTACTTCAGTCTCCATTTTTTTTTTTTCTCTAATTTTATTTCTTTCTTCTTTATTTATTTGTTTTCATCATCAGTTTGTTTGTTTCTCTTTACTTCAATCTCCATTTTTCTTTTTTCTCTAGTTTTATTTCTTTCTTCTTTCTTTATTTGTTTTCATCATGTGTTTGCTTGTTTCTCTCTACTTCAGTCTCCATTTTTTTGTTTTCTCTAATTTATTTCTTTCTTTTTTCTTTATTTGTTTTCATCATGTGTTTGCTTGTTTCTCTCTACTTCAATCTCCAATTTTCTTTTTTCTCTAATTTTATTTCATTCTTCTTTCTTTATTTGTTTTAATCATGTGTTTGCTTGTATCTCTTTACTCGAGTCTCCATTTTTCTGTTTTCTCTAATTAAATTTCTTTCTTCTTTCGTATTTTAAACGATAATTATATATCTACCATAGGAACCTTTATAGTTTACACTTAACTGGATCATCTACACAAGGCTAATATTCAACCCACACGAGAAGTCACAACTCTGATATCTATAGCAATTATTAACATATTGTCATCATTCATATTGGCTGTCAGTAGTCTTTGATGTAAGATCTCCATTTTTCTGTTTTCTCTAATTTTATTTGTTTCTTCTTTCTTTATTTCTTTTCATCATCTGTTTGCTTGTTTCTCTTTACTTCAGTCTCCATTTTTCTTTTTTCTCTAATTTTATTTCTTTCTTCTTTCTTTGTTTGTTTTCATCATCTGTTTGCTTGTTTCTCTTTATTTTATTCTCCATTTTTCTTTTTTCTCTAATTTTATTTCTTTCTTGTTTCTTTATTTGTTTTCATCATGTGTTTGCTTGTTTTTCTTTACTTCAGTCTCTATTTTTCTGTTTTCTTTAATTTTATTTATCTCTTCTTTCTTTATTTGTTTTCATCATCTGTTTGCTTGTTTCTCTTTACTTCAGTCTCCATTTTTCTTTTTTTCTCTAATTTTATTTCTTTCTTCTTTATTTATTTGTTTTCATCTTCAGTTTGTTTGTTTCTCTTTACTTCAGTCTCCATTTTTCTGATTTCTCTAATTTTATTTCTTTCTTCTTTCTTTATTTGTTTTCATCATCTGTTTGCTAGTTTCTCTTTCCTTCAGTCTCCATTTTTCGGGTTTATCTAATTTTATTTCTTTCTTCTTTTTTTAATTTGTTTTCATCATCTGTTTGCTTGTTTCTCTTTACTTCAGTCTCCATTTTGATTTTTTCTCTAATTTTATTTCTTTCTTCTTTCTTTATTTGTTTTCATCATCTGTTTGTTTGTTTCTCTTTACTTCAGTCTCCATTTTTCTGTTTTCTATAATTTTATTTCTTTCTTCTTTCTTTATTTATTTTAATCATCTGTTTGTTTGTTTCTCTTTACTTCAGTCTCCATTTCTCTGTTTTCTCTTATTTTATTTCTTTGTTCTTTCTTTATTTGTTTTCATCATCTATTTGCTTGTTTCTCTTTACTTATGTCTCCATTTTTCTTTTTCCTCTAATTTTATTTCTTTCTTCTTTTTTTATTTGTTTTCATCATCTATTTGCTTGTTTCTCTTTACTTCAGTCTCCATTTTGATTTTTTCTCTAATTTTATTTCTTTCTTCTTTCTTTATTTGTTTTCATCATCTGTTTGTTTGTTTCTCTTTACTTCAGTCTCCATTTTTCTGTTTTCTATAATTTTATTTATTTATTCTTTCTTTATTTGTTTTCATCAACTGTTTGCTTGTTTCTCTTTACTTCAGTCCCCATTTTTATTTTTTTTTCTCTAATTTTATTTCTTTCTTCTTTATTTATTTGTTTTCATCATCAGTTTGTTTGTTTCTCTTTACTTCAATCTCCATTTTTCTTTTTTCTCTAGTTTTATTTCTTTTTTCTTTCTTTATTTGTTTTCATCATGTGTTTGCTTGTTTCTCTCTACTTCAGTATCCATTTTTTTGTTTTCTCTAATTTATTTCTTTCTTCTTTCTTTATTTTTTTTCATCATGTGTTTGCTTGTTTCTCTCTACTTCAGTCTCCATTTTTCTTTTTTCTCTAATTTTATTTCATTCTTCTTTCTTTATTTGTTTTAATCATGTGTTTGCTTGTATCTCTTTACTTCACTCTCCATTTTTCTGTTTTCTCTAATTAAATTTCTTTCTTCTTTCGTATTTTAAACGATAATTATATATCTACCATATGAACCTTTATAGTTTACACTTAACTGGATCATCTACACAAGGCTAATATTCAACCCACACGAGAAGTCACAACTCTGATATCTATAGCAATTATTAACATATTGTCATCATTCATATTGGCTGTCAGTAGTCTTTGATGTAAGATCTCCATTTTTCTGTTTTCTTTAATTTTATTTGTTTCTTCTTTCTTTATTTCTTTTCATCATCTGTTTGCTTGTTTCTCTGTACTTCAGTCTCCATTTTTCTTTTTTCTCTAATTTTATTTATTTCTTCTTTCTTTGTTTGTTTTCATCATCTGTTTGCTTGTTTCTCTTTACTTTATTCTCTATTTTTCATTTTTCTCTAATTTTATTTCTTTCTTGTTTTTTTATTTGTTTTCATCATGTGTTTGCTTGTTTTTATTTACTTCAGTCTCCATTTTTCTGTTTTCTTTAATTTTATTTATCTCTTCTTTCTTTATTTGTTTTCATCATCTGTTTGCTTGTTTCTCTTTACTTCAGTCTCCATTTTCCTTTTTTTCTCTAATTTTATTTCTTTCTTCTTTATTTATTTGTTTTCATCTTCAGTTTGTTTGTTTCTCTTTACTTCAGTCTCCATTTTTCTGCTTTCTCTAATTTTATTTCTTTCTTCTTTCTTTATTTGTTTTCATCATCTGTTTGCTAGTTTCTCTTTCCTTCAGTCTCCATATTTCGGTTTTCTCTAATTTTATTTCTTTCTTCTTTTTTTTTTATTTGTTTTCATCATCTGTTTGCTTGTTTCTCTTTACTTCAGTCTCCATTTTGATTTTTTCTCTAATTTTATTTCTTTCTTCTTTCTTTATTTGTTTTCATCATCTGTTTGTTTGTTTCTCTTTACTTCAGTCTCCATTTTTCTGTTTTCTATAATTTTATTTCTTTCTTCTCTCTTTATTTGTTTTAATCATCTGTTTGCTTGTTTCTCTTTACTTCATTCTCCATTTCTCTGTTTTCTCTTATTTTATTTCTTTGTTCTTTCTTTATTTGTTTTCATCATCTATTTGCTTGTTTCTCTTTACTTCAGTCTCCATTTTTCTTTTTCCTCTAATTTTATTTATTTCTTCTTTCTTTATTTGTTTTCATCATTTGTTTGCTTGTTTCTCTTTACTTCAGTCTTCATTTTTCTGCTTTCTCTAATTTTATTTTTTTCTTCTTTTCTTATTTGTTTTCATCATCTGTTTGCTTGTTTCTCTTTACTTGAGTCTCCATTTTTCTTTTTTTCTTTCTTTATTTGTTTGATCATGTGTTTGCTTGTTTCTCTTTACTTCAGTCTCCATTTTTCTGTTTTCTCTAATTAAATGTCTTTCTTCTTTCGTATTTTAAACGATAATTATATATCTACCATAGGAACCATTATAGTTTACACTTAACTGGATCATCAACACAAGGCTAATATTCAACCCACACAAGAAGTCACAACTTTGATATCTATAGCAATTATTAACATATTGTCATCATTTATATTGGCTGTCAGTAGTCTTTGATGTAAGATCTTCATTTTTCTGTTTTCTCCAATTTTATTTATTTCTTCTTTCTTTATTTGTTTTCATCATGTGTTTGCTTGTTTCTCTTTACTCCAGTCTCCATTTTTCTTTTTTCTATAATTTTATTTCTTTCTTCTTTCTTTATTTGTTTTCATCATGTGTTTGCTTGTTTCTCTTAACTTCAGTCTCCATTTTTCTGCTTTCTCTAATTTTTTTTTTTTTTTTTTTTTTTTTTTTTTTTTGTTTTCATCATCTGTTTGCTTGGTTCTCTTTACTTCAGTCTCTATATTTCTTTTTTTTCTCTAATTTTATTTCTTTCTTCTTTCTTTATTTGTTTTAATCATGTGTTTGCTTGTATCTCTTTACTTCAGTCTCCATTTTTCTGTTTTCTCTAATTAAATTTCTTTCTTCTTTCGTATTTTAAACGATAATTATATATCTACCGTAGGAACCTTTATAGTTTTGTGACAACCCGTCCCGCGGACCCCACTAGCCCACCGCTAGCTGCCCCAACGGATTGTCCGTGGACCCCGCTAGCCCCCCCCGCTAGCCGGCCCAACAGACCACAAGCTGGCCCTGCAGGGCATCGATCCTAACCTATCACTGTGGAAATCAACATCCACCAGTAGGTTATTGGTGCGCCAGGCGTTCCTCGAACCCTGGACCTCACCTTTTAACAACCTTCCCACAGGACAAGCTGTCACCAATTAAAGGGTGGGGACCAGGATTCGAGGAACGCCTGGTACACCAATAACCTACTGTGGATTTGGATGAATAGTTCCATTTGCCCAGTGAGGGGTTAGGATCGATGCCCTGCAGGGCCAGCTTGGGGTCTATTGGGCCGGCTAGCGGGGCCCACAGACGGTCTGTTGGGGCAGCTAGCGGTGGGCTAGTGGGTTTCGCGGGACGGGTTGTCACAACATCATGCACCAAGCAACAAGAAAATAATTCCACCAATCAAAATTCCCTTAAACCATTCTAACACCCAATCCACTTAACCGCCCTAGAACCATAAGGGCTAGCTGATACCCAACTGAAACAACCCAATCTTTTTTTTTTAATAATAATAATATAATTAAATATCCCATAATATTTAATTGAACTAATGACAACATCACTAACCAACCACAATACCAATAATAGACCAAAGTCCAACAACCATCATTAACCAAACATCATACCACAATAACCAATAATATGCACAACGGGAACATATAACATAACCAGCGACCTAGCAGATTCCTATCCAAGGTTCCAACAACACAACATAACATAACCATCAACACTCAATCGAGACCCTAGATCATCCTTCTTCTCATCACCATGATTCCAAGTCAAATATCTGCACCACATAAAACAATTGAGATGCGTAAGTATTATCACAAATACTTAGTGAGACAATCCTCCCATCTACTAGGCTAAACACACAAGCAAAGCAGACAACTTTGAACACATAAGTTGACTGACACTCCTCGTCACCACGCTCGACACTGAACCTTTGCATCAAGCAACACACTCTTTGCATCTATCAATGCTTACTCGCGTCTCCACAAAAACTAAGCTGTATGTCGCTCAAAACAATGCCAATCACGATCTCTCTCGACTTCTTTCGGCTCCAAAGATCACCACAATGTCTGTGATGCCAAATCCGAGGTCCATAGGCCACAACCACCACGACAACCAAGCACATTCAAGCATACAAGCAATCAATCACACAAAATTGCACAAAACACACATCTAATCGCTTGGATAAGACATGGTCCCATACTCACCTCTTCAAAAAGCGAATCTGACTCAACCACGTAGAACAAAACACCAAAGCAACCTCCTCAACCGACCACCACCTTAAATCACCACCCTTAATGAATAGAACTCCATCAAATGGCCCAGATCCACCGAAAACTCATAAAAACCTCTTGAGAATCTCTCTGAAATATTCTCTCTTTGCAAAGTTGAAAATGGCCAAAAGCATGGCAAGGACGTCGAGTCTCCCCCTTAAATCTCACCACTAGGTTTCTTTAACCCAACCCAAACCAAACCGTCAATTCAAAAAAAAACTGCATAACCACTAATTGATGGTGTTGATTGACGCTAGCCTTGCATCGATCGACACCCACTAGAAGATAAGTGCACTTTGGTGACATAGGTGGTCAAATCAATTCTTTTAATTCTCTTTGCAAGTCTCTGAAACTGGGGTGTCACAATATGTAATAACACTAGCATTAATACAAAAAATCAACTAAAAATATTAGTTGATATGGTTTTAGGATTTAAAGTTCTGTTGTATTATAATCCTATATAATTATAACGATGTATAATATGTGTAATATTCTAAAATTTACCTCTTAATAACATATTTTTTTAAAGTTAATCAATTCTAATATATATAAGACTATAATATATATATATATATATATAAAAGACTATCATGATTTTTAAGTCTACATGGGTTGGTTTGCGAAACTCACAATCATATGATAGAATGGGTTATGATTTATATTTTCATGAATAAATCTTTAGAGCATCTCCAACCCATCCCTATTTTTTTTCTCTATAATAGAGGCGAGTTTTACTCCAATTCACCTCTATTCTCACCTCTAAAATAGAGGCTGCTATGTTTTCCTCTATTTAGAGCATCTCCAACCCATCTCTATTTTTTTCTCTATAATAGAGATCCTCTATAATAGAGGTGAGTTTTACTCTAACCCACCTCTATTCTCACCTTTAAAATAGAGATTGTTATTCTCTCCTCTATGTATAGAGGCTCTCTATTTTTTTCTACAAAGGTTCCTCTATAAATAGAAGAAAAAATAGCAATCTCTATTTTAGAGAAGAATAGAAGTAGGTTGGAGTAAAACTCACCTCTATTATAGAGTTTCTCTATTATAAAGAAAAAAATAGGGAAAACCATTGGAGATGGTCTTATAGAGGAACTCTATTTTTTTCTACAAAGGGTTCCTCTATATATAGAGCAAAAAATAGCAATCTCTATTTTAGAGTTGATAATAGAGGTGGGTTGGAGTAAAACTCACCTCTATTATAGAGTTTCTCTATTATAGAGAATAATAGAGAAAAAAACATTGAAGATGGTCTTACAGGTTGGTTCGTCAAAATATATCTTGTCCGTCTGTTTTTACAAATGCATATTTTTACGTATCCATTTTCTTAGCGCGAATCTGATTTCCTGAGAGGTTTCTTTGATTTTATGTGGATTGATGTGCCTGTTTTGGTGTGTTTGAAACGTTGGGAAGGAGATCTAAGTGTGGGTGACATTTTGAACCGATTCATTGTTAATATCTGTCGAGTTTACTCTGCCAAATGGTGAACATGATGTTTTGAACAATCTGGAGTTGTATGTAAACTTAGACAGTGGGTACATTAATTGAGTTAAGTTGTTTAACAGTTTTATGTCTTCGTCTGATGTGCGAGATTTACCACTATAATGAGTATCCTTGCCCTGCCTATAGTCGATTGGGTATCAAAATGTACACATATTGCAGGCACATGTTTCCCCCACATTCGGATGTCTTCCAAGAAATTACAAAGCAATTTAGCTTCCGATAGAGCTATCTTCAAAGCTATGAATTCTGATTCCATAGTTGATTTAGCCGCTAGAGTTTGTGTAACACCCTCTTTCTAAAATTAGGATTGAGGAATGTGGAGCAAACCAAAGGACTGAATTTTAATTGATTTTGGTTTAATTAAATAAACCAAAAGCCTGTAATCTCCTTCATAAAGTCGATGCCTCCTCTCTAGTTGTGCTATTGTAGACATTGTTCTGATCAGAGAGAAACATAATTGTCAGAGTTTGGGAGAAGGCGAATCCGACTGATCAAATTATTTCGGAAGGTATTGAGTTTTGGTAGAGTTGTATCTAAGACATTTTAGTAGACTCTCATTTTTACATAAGTGAATTTTAGTTAATCCTCCATGAGATATCTGCAGTTTCGTGGGACGTTTCTTCTCAGTCGCGAATTGAGACCAACGAGTGTTTGGGGCTCAATTGCGGGTTCATTTGAGATCTGATCATGACAAAATTTTGTGGAAACATTCAAGACGTCTTGACCTTCTTCTTCATCGGAGGGATTGGAAAGTTCACGGTTCATTTCGATTTTGTGGTTTCACTTGTGAGATATTTCTTTTCTGTTTTTCCTGGCAATTTGGTTTCAATGTTTTTCTGTTGTCTTGATTGGTTGTAGGAGCGGATTTGGTTGTTCCTAGAAATTGTAGAGCCTTTTTTATGGTTCTAGTTATTTTCTTGAATAACTTTTGTTAAGTTGAGTGCATGACCATGAGCTTATCTGAGCAATTGGATTGTATGACTTGTTTTGTGTGATGATGTGTAGGTGCGGTGAATGTGTTTGGGTGTTCTGTTTAATGGCTGGTTTGTTATATTTGATTTGTGGTTGTACTCTTGATTTGATTGTGTGTATAGCTCGTAGATAGGAGGATCGCCTCACTGAGTATTTCTAGTAAATGCAAAATATAACTTTGGGATCATGACAATGAAGAGGATGATGTTCTAGGGACTTAGTTGTTATGTCTTGATTTTAGCTAGGTTGCTAAAATTGGAATGTTGGTGTTAGAAATATTGTTTAAGTTGCTAGCTGTTAGTTAATGATTTTGGTGAATTATTTATTGATATTGTTTTATTGGTTTATTCTTTTGTTGGTTTAATGTTTTGATATTTTTGCTGGTTGTATTAATTGATATTAGCTTGATAGTGAGTATGGGATCAGTAGTTGGGTTGTTTCAGTTTGTTTGATAGACTTCCAAAGCACTGCTGTAACTCTAGGAGTAAAAATGTATCCCTCCTAGATTTTGAGTTCCTCGAGTCTGAGATCTAGTTGGCATCACTATAACCTTCCAAAACTGCGGGTTTTGTACCATAGTGTAAACCATGATCTTTGGTATAATGTAGATAGTCCTAGTCCTGAGACGGAGCTAGATATCCGGCCAAAATAGGGGTATCCGGATCCGGTTACGGATCCAGCTCCGGATCCGCCGGATACACAGTTATACTATCCGTCTCTGGATCCAAAATCCCGGATATCCGAGTTTCGGATACCCGTAAAAAAGCCGGATATCCGCAGATATCCGGATCCATAGTTAAACTCATTCTAGATTTTAGATCTTCTTCTTCTCTCATGATTCTCTCAATCTCATGTCGTTGCACCATGTCGTTGATGAGATCAAACCGGTGAAAAGCGACGACGGATTGACAAGATGAAAAGATGGTGAAAATCAATGCGCCAACAATATTCTCTTCCGCCGCCGGTGGTTGGTCTCAAACAGATCTAGGTAAAAACTTAAAAGTTGTAAAAAGAGGAGATAGGTTTAGGGTGAAGAAGTTGGGGTCTATAAATAAATTATAGTGTTTTAGTTTTATATATTTGTTTAAATTGGGCTGGGCTTTTATTTTAGTTATTTTTTGTTAATAGACTGGGTTTTGTTTCTTAATGAATTGAGTTTTGTTTATTTTTAGGGGATAAAATAAAATAATTATAATATATATAATAAATAATCGGATACCCGAATATCCTCTAAGAATTTGCTACTATCCGGCTCCATATCCGGATCCTCCGGATCCGAGAATTTACTATCCGAATCCGGATCCGGACCACCTAGATATCTGTTATTCTAGTCTAGATAGTTCAGAATTCTAGTTATAGCCTTCCAATGCTTATGTTCTGGATTGATTGTGTAGCGACTAAATACATTTACAGAGTACGCTAAATCTTGTCTTGTACAGTTTGTCAAGTACATTAGAATGCACAAAACTCAATAAGTAAAATATGGTAAACTGACCAAACCAATTAGCGCCCGGACCGCCACCTCTTAGTGGGTCCGATGTCTAATTTCTATCCATGGGTCCACCTTAATTAATGAGCCTCACGTCCTTTCACTAGACCCGTGAGCCCATCCATATCCGACTGCCGGTTTGCTATGTCCGGGAGGCTTAAAAGAGTTGTTAACGTCCCAACAAATCACCACATGAACTTTTCTGGTGTTTTGTCCTCACTCGCATAGTTGCGGCAGTGAAAGGACCCAACTTTAAAAAAAAAATAATAAATAATAATAATAATAATAATAATAAAACTACAACTAGTGGTCCCATACCCGCTAGCCACCTAACCACAATCACAAAACAGCGGAAATAACAATACCAATAAATAACCAATAATCCAATAACCAATAAAATAATAATCAGTATTAATTCCAATCATAAACTAATGATCCAAACAACATAAACCAGAGAACCATCAATCCTAAATAATACTCTACGACTCAACTCTAGCAACCTAACAGAAGCCAGACAACCAAGCGAACCACTAGAACATCCTCCTCTTCATTCCCTTAATTCCACGATCACACTTTGCCTTTACTTTTGCCAAGACGATTCTAAACCTCAAACAAGCAAGAAATCACTCCTAGCAAGCTCCTACAACGTTCTAAGCCTCAGATTCTCACCAGGAAACGCCACAAACCTCCAAGAATCTCCCAAAACTCTCAAGAACTCTTTTCCTCTCTTCTTTTCTCTCAAAAACAGCTAAACTCGCTTAATGAGACAAAAACACGAGTTAAGGGTTTTTCTAACCCAAAACGCAGCGTTTAACTTAACTCGTCCGCAGAAAAACCAACCTTGCATCGACCGATGCGATCTCTAAACCGGGATTTCGGTTCGCAGATATTACAGTTCTCCCCCACCAATCTAGATTCGTCCTCGAATCTCGAACAACCATCAGCCAAGGACTCCCGTGCTACCGTCTCCACGGCCCGCACACCTCCGACCGATCTACGGAAGGTCACCTCTAAGCGATAGACTCACGCTCCAGGCATTATTTTCTCTCGACTCTTGGACTTTCCTTTACTCATTGGTCTAAACCTTGAGTTTTTATTGGCTCCTCATCAGACCTAAGTCTGCATGCCATAATGTTGGCTCCTCATCGGGCCTAAGCCCGCATGCCATATATAAAAGGAAGCCCAATATTCGTGTGACAACCCGTCCCGTGGACCCCACTAGCCTCACTGCTAGCCGCCCAAACGGACCCCAAACTGGCCCTGCAGGTCAATTGGTGACAGCTTGTCCTGTGGGAAGGTTGTTAAAGGGTGGGGACCAGGGTTCAAGGAACGCCTGGCGCACCAATAACCTACTGTGGATTTGGATGAATAGTTCCATCTGCCCAGTGAGGGGTTAGGATCGATGCCCTGCAGGGCCAGCTTGGGGTCCGTTTGGGCCGCTACCAGTGAGGCTAGTGGGGTCCATGGGACAGCTTGTCACATACAAATCGATTTTTATATGACAACCCGTCCCGTGGACCCCACTAGCCTCACTGCTAGCCCGCTAGCCTCACTGCTAGCCGTCCAAACGGACCCCAGGTTAATTGGTGACAGCTTGTCCTGTGGGAAGGTTGTTAAAGGGTGGGGACCAGGGTTCGAGGAACGCCTGGCGCACCAATAACCTACTGTGGATTTGGATGAATAGTTCCATCTGCCCAGTGAGGGGTTAGGATCGATGCCCTGCAGGGCCAGCTTGGGGTCCGTTTGGGCGGCTAGCAGTGAGGCTAGTGGGGTCCACGGGACGTGTTGTCACAATTCGTCTCTCCGGTTGCCACCCTACAGTGCACCCTCGGATCGTCATCCAAAGTCGATATACCAACCATACCCCAAGCCACAAAGTCTCAGAATATGGCAGTACTAGGAGAACCAAAGTCCCCAAGAGTCGCGAGCAAACAATTCTGAACACGTCTGAGTCCTATCCCTATCCAGGTTTCCTTCCTGTGGCTCGCGTAAAACATCTCAATGTCCTACCAACCACATATCCCCTCACTAGAATACCTCATGACCACACAAGGATCATATACATGACACAAGGGCCGCCACAAAGGCCAAACAAATGTCCTCAACAGGACCGCCAAAAAGGCCACACAAATGTCATAAACAGGACCGCCACCAAGGCCAAACAAATGTCCTAAACAGGACTGCCACAAAGGCCAAACAAATGTCCTCAACAGGACCGCCACCAAGGCCACTCTTCCCGAAGGACCGTCACAAAGACCATACATCCTGAAGGATCGCCTCAACAGGCACATCTGGCTAAACAGCCCGCCACAAAGGCCACACATCTGGCTAAAAAGCCCGTCACAAAGGCCACACATCTGGCTAAATAACCCGCCACAAAGGCCACACATCTGGCTAAACAGCCCGCCACAAAGGCCACACATCTGGCTAAACAGCCCGCCACAAAGGCCACACATCTAGCTAAACAGCCCGCCACAAAGGCCAGACATCTGGCTAAACAGCCCGTCACAAAGGCCACACATCTGGTTAAACTGCCCGCCACAAATACCACACAATGTCTCAAAAGACTGCCACACACGGGCACAATGACTCAAAAGTCCGCCACTAAGGCCACACAAGCCCCTCCAAGGCTCTCCACCACTAAAATGAACAAATTCTAACTCACAAAAACTTTCCATTTTTAGCACTTTCCACTTTTGGAAACCTCCCACTTTTGGAAACTTCCATTTCAGGAAACTTTTCTCCAAAATCTTGCTTCACGAGAATTTTGTACCCCGAAACCCACCTCATCTTGTTACTTAGTCGCACAACCAACTACCCCAAGTGACCAAGTAAACAAGTGAGATGGGCTGGAATACTCCATTCCCGCTCCAACCACGGATTACACATGGGACCAGGCTAGATAAGCTCAAATCGCGGCTTGCTTCTCATACCACTTCTTAAACCTTGCCTTCATCCTTGCCTCAAGCTCCCAAGTCTGCTCCTCAACACCATCATAGTCCCAAAGGACTCTCATCAAAGGAATAATCTTCCAGAGTTCCTTGATCCTCCTCCCGAGAATACTCACTGGTCTCGCCTCCAAAGTCATGTTAGGCTGAAGATCTTCAGGAATCTTAGCCAACAACTGATCATCCTCACGGAGACACTTCCGCAACATAGAAATATGTAACACCTTGTGGAACGCACGCATAACCTCAGGCAACTCCAGCTTATATGCTACCGGTCCCACCCGCTCAATCACTCTGAGTGGACCCATAAACCTTGGACTCAACTTAGTATCTGTCAATGAACTGTTCGGACCCTGCAACATGGCCATCTTGAGGTACACTCTGTCTCCTACCTGAAACTCAAGATCTCTCCTCCTCCTATCAGCATAACTCCTCTGCCTATCCTGAGCCTTCTTCATGTTCAGCTTGAGAACCCGAATCTTCTCTGAGGTCTCCTAAACAAATTTTGCCCCGAACATGCTCCTCTTCCCCACTTGAGTCCAGCATAACGGTGTACGGCATGACCTCCCATACAAAGCCTCATAAGGAGCCATCTTAATACTCGCCTGATAGCTGTTGTTGTAAGAAAACTCTACCAGGTTCAGGTGATCTACCCAATGGCCACCCCAGTCCAACACACACATCCTCAGAAAATCCTCCTGAGTCTGGATCATCCTCTCCGACTGTCCATCTGTCTGGGGATGATAAGTTGTACTCATATGCACCTTAGTGCTCACTTCTCCCTTAAATGCCTTCCAAAACACCAAAGTGAACTTAGAATCCCTATCAGACACGATACTCGCTGGCACCCTATGTAATCTGACTATCTCTCTCACATACTTCTTAGCCAAGACAGCTGCTCCATCAGTATTCTTATGGCCAGAAAATGTGCTGACTTAGTTAACCGGTCCACAATGACCCAAATAGCATCAAAAGTCTGTGACACTGGCAATCCTACCACGAAATCCATCGTGATCATATCCCAGTTCCACTCATGAATGAGTAGAATTTTCTTTAACCCGCCAGGAACCTGATGCTCAGCCTTCACTAGGTGACATACATCGCACCTCGCGATCCAGTGATAGTACCTCTTGAGATCACGGTACATCTTAGTCGCTCCTGGATGAATAGAAAACTTGCTCGCATGAGCCTCTCTCAGGATCTCCTGCCTCAACTCCTCATCCTTGGGCACACAAACCCGACCATGCACCAAGATAGTTCCATTATCTGAGACCTTATAGTCTGAATCAACATCCCTTTAGGCATTCACCAGCCCCAAATCCTTCTCCGGAGCCAACCGCACCCTACTGAGAAGATCTGTTCTATCAACCGCCTCCAAACCTAACGGTTCCTGAGACACAGCACACAAACTCGACGCACCGATCTCTCCTACCAGAGACTCTATCTCCTGCTCCTGAGCCGAAGCTACACTCTTTCGACTTAGAGCACATGCAACCAAGTTAGCCTTACCAGGGTGATAGGCTATCTCCAAATCATAATCTACCACCAGCTCCATCCACCGCCTCTGCCTCAAGTTCAGCTCGGGCTGAGTGAATATATACTTCAGGCTCTTATGATCTGTAAACACCTGTACCTTTGCACCATAAAGATAAGATCTCCAAATCTTCAGGGCAAAAACTACATCAGCCATCTCCAAATCATGAGTAGGATAGTTGCCCTCATGCTTCCGCAACTGCCGCGAAGCGTAGGCAATCACCTTCCCATGCTGCATCAACACACACCCCAAACCAACTCTAGATGCATCAGTATAAAACACATAGGGTTCTCCCTGCCCAGGCAAAGCCAACACTGGCGTAGTAGTCAACATCTCCTTAAGGCTTGCAAAGCCCTCCTCACACTCATGTGGCAAAAAAAAAGGAACATCCTTCCCTGTCAACTTAGTCATAGGGCGTGCCCTACTTGCAAAACCATGTACAAACCTCCTGTAGTAACCTGTCAAACTAAGGAAACTCCTAATCTCTGTGGCATTATGCGGTCTAGGCCAATCTCTGATAGCCTAAATCTTCTCTGGATCTACAAAAACTCCTTTAGCAGAAAACAATGTGACCAAGAAATCCCATCTCCCGCTGTCAGAAACTACATTTGCTCAACTTAGCAAAAAAAACTTATGCTCCCGCAGCTTTCCAGAACTGCCCTCAAATGCACTGCATGCTCCTCTAGAATCTTAGAATAGACCAGGCTGTCGTCGATGAAGATGATGACAGACACGTCCAGAAACTCCTGAAATACACTCTTCATCAACCTCATAAACGCTGCTGGCGCGTTAGTCAACCCAAAAAGGCATCACCACAATCTTGTAAACCCACACCTCGTCTTTCTACTTGACAAACACACCAACGCACCCACAGTAAAGTGATAGGACGAATGAATCCCCTGCTCAGTATATCCTCTAGCTGCGTCTCCAGCTCTACTAGACATATAGTCAAGTATGCCGACAACACCTCACCGCCACCTGAATATCAACCTTCTTGTTCGTCAAGAATCTCTTGTAACTTGCCTCTTAGTGAAACTTCCACAAGATAGCTTAATCCATAAATGGCTTTTCCACTTGGCAATCCTCCACAAAAAAAACATCAATACGAGCGTAATAAAACAGACAAGTACCATACATTCGCATATTCTAATTCTCCGCGTCAGATGCTTTGCAAGCCGCCAACTCAACCCACTTGACTTGTTTTCCCCTAGCAAGCTTACAAAAACTTGAATCTCGCAACCCTATCCATCTCCAATGAACTCCATCCACCCTCTTCGCAACGATTAGTTTATCCTGCCATGAAGGTTTCTCGTAAATCTTTATGTAACCATGCCCTTGCCGGCTCATATCTACGGCAGCTCCCCTTCCCGGGACTCCAGCACCACCCGCCACACGATCCTGACACATTCATGACCACACCGGTCATAAATCCTGGCCCACCGGCCAACACAACTAAAATCTAGGATTAAATCACCATCAATTCTCGAGTTCTACATCCCGTCATTATATTTATACTCACGTCCTAGGCATTGCTTGCTCCCAACTCCTCCACCCTTAGGTTGCAACCTTCGAGCCATACCGATCTCACTCTTAGACCACCGTCTTTGAGTTATATCGTCTCACTCTTGGACCACAATCCTCGAGATCTCGGCATCAGGGGAACTACTCATCCTCTTAGGGGAACATCTTCCCCTCTGCCACTCTTGGAGCCCACACCCCCTCGAACTATCGGTATTCAGGGGAATCACCATCCCTTCAGGAGAAACAATCCTTAACGACTATAAACATCTCCCAACCAACAGTACCTCCAGTGGTCCGAGTATAACTTTGCAATGTTACACCTGCCCACTCAACTTCTAATATCCAACTGGATTAACCACCAAACAGAGAAATATCTGTTCCAACTGCATATGTCCACCTATCCGCCTTTCTAGGCTCGATAACACTCGAGAAAGAATCTAGCATTTACAACTGCTCCATCCTCCTAACATAAGAAGGAAAGTCCTCAACATCCGTAGCCCTATGATATCTTGTGTTTTTATGAGTTTTTAAAGCTTATTTCCTCATTATTTTGTGCATATTCATGAGCATTTAGTTTGTTTAGGCTGCATTGTGCATCAAGTCTGGTATTTCAGGTGTTAGAGTGGAGATATGAAAGGAAAGTGTGCTTTGGAGCCAAATAAGTCAAGAATTTGCAAGGAAATGAAATGAGGACAAGGAGGCCGAACAATCGACCAGCCAATCGACCAAATGGTTGATCATCGCATCACCAGATTCTTGGACTTCAAGCAATCGAGCAAACAATAGACCATTTGGTCGATCAAAACACTCTCGGATCCCTCGGACTGGACGCAGGACAAAACAATCGACCATGCAATCGACCAAATGGTTGATCATGCCGAACCAGACATCAACGATCGACCAAGCAACCGACCAAATGGTCAATCATGACTCGAGCCGAACTTCGGACTTCAAAACAAGATGATTGATGATTCGGAACCAATCTGCAGTCCCTCAAATATCTACTCGTATGAAGACTTTTCCTTGGGATTTAGCTCCAGAGTTCTTCACCAAAGTTATTTGAAATTGAGTAAGCTTTGCAATGGAGGTAATTTCAGGCCAATCGGAGGTGTGTATCAAGAGTTATACCTGTTTTGGTGAACGTATATACAACCAGAGTGAAGACTGGAGACAAAAGAGAAAGCGATCGACCATTTGGTCAATCACGTGGTCAATCAACTCATCCCCAGACTTGAACGGACTTCAGATTTCATCATAGGGTCGATCAACTTGTGCTGGACTTGAGCAGACTTCCGAGACTTGACCAATCGACCAAGAGATCGACCAATGGTCGATCAAGTACTATTTTCTTTGCTAGGAAGGAAACTGGGAACATCAATGAGGGATAGCTAAAGATGATTGACTTGGCTCTCAATGGAGTTCTTCTTTAAACAAGGAATGGAACTATCATCCTTGGTAGCACAGTGGAGACTGACCTAGGAATGGTGCTCATTGACCACATGACTCAATTGAGAAGCTGGGTAGGAAAGTTGGAAAACAAACGAGCAAGAGGAGCACTTACCATTGGAGGCATCATTACTCCAATCCTTCAAGCTGCCAACATCCCACTTAGAGGAGAAGGGGTCTCACCAAGATGGATTGACTCAAGCTACCTCACCTCTACTCTCATCCTGGCCAAGGAGATGCATCAAGGGAACCACATTTTTAACTTTGAGCTTCCAACACTTGGGAAAAAGCAATTCATATTGCCTAACCAAGAGCTCACCACCATTCAAGAAGGAGCCAACATTGACTTTTGGCCAGTTGAGGAACATTGGTTTGATGGAGTGGTTCAACCTAGAGTTGAGGAAGCTGGGAATGCACAAGTGGCTGATGGAGAGGAGCAGTTCTACTTTGAGGACTATGAGCCCAATCCAAGGGATAGTAGAGGAGTGAGAGAGCATAGCAAGAGGTTGACATTGTTGCAAAGATGGAACAAGTGGCATGGGAAGAGGTTTGACAAGCTGAAGAAGAAGGTGACTAACATGGCTAAGTCCATCAAGGGACTAAAGAAGGAGATTGCTGAGCTGAAGAGTGGAAATTCATCTCCAAGCCATTCAAGCCCTTTGAGGAGAAGTAGCTCAACTAGAGCACTTTCAAGAGTTGCAAACCCTGTGGAACCAGCTAGGGCTTCAATGTATGAGCCAAATCAGAGGAAGAGGAGCTCAAGTACACGAGAACAACAATTTTCGAGACACTCGACCGGGTCACTCGAGCACCCACTCGACCGAGCACCCCCAATGCACTCAGTCGAGCACCAGCCCAGATCACCCTATGGCTTCCCACCTTCAGCTGCTTATCCAGGCTATCCAGGTTACCCTCCCTTCCCACCCCAATACTTTATGGATCCAGCAATATACCAGCAGTACCAGTAGTACCAGACTCAAGATATGGAGACTCGCGGTCCAGCTCGACCCCCCCCCCCACTCAGACATGCACTCGACCGAGTCACGGTCGATTGGCATCGTCGAGTTGCCCCAAAGTCCGTCTCCAAGCCACCAAGATGACCCCAACTACTCATATGACAGCATGCAGATGGATGTGGACAACTTCTTCCACAATCCCTAAGGTACCATCATCACCTTCACTTGTAAATACCATTGCATTTCATATTGTGTTTTGTGTTTTGTTTTAAGTCTTGAATTCTCAAACAAATTTCTTTCACACAAGGGACTGTGTGATTTAAGTTTGGGGGAGGGTCTGAGATAGCATTTGACATTGTGTTTTGTTTTCTTATTTCAAATTTTTAGCATCATCATGTTAGTATTTGCATAGCATCTAAGGCATAGAAAAACCCTAAAAATTTGAAATTTTTTTGCAAAAATCTTTATAAAAAAAGAATGTTCATGTAGTTTGCATTGCATATTTAAGTATTTTGTTTATCATATAGGACTGCTTGCATTAGGGATCTATGATGAGTTTGACCTTGTTAGCTTGCTAGATTCACCAAACTAGGATCAATGCCCAAGTTAATAGTACTTTGATGCTAGTTGAGTGGTTAGAAGAATAAGATTGAACCAAGCATTGAATTCCTGCATTGCATTTGGTCTAAATTGAAGCATGTTGTGATTTGATGCCATTTCCTATTTATAAGAACCTAATATTGACTGTTAATTATCAATGTATGCATTGCTTTAAACTCATGGATACCATATACATATTTGGATCATCTTTCTCCTTTTGCCACTCTTGTTGATCCAAGTAGCTGATTTCACTTTTAAATCAGTTTCCCTACCCCTAACCAAACCTTCTTTCAAGCCATGTTTATTCTTGTGTGTGTGAGGCCTATTTTTAGGATTGAGCTTGGTAGAAAGTGTTAGGTTTGAACTGACAAGAGTAAAACCTTGTGTAGTTATAGTTTGCAATTTTCAAACTAGATAGGACTAGGTAGTTCACTTGTTGGGTTTGTGACTTGGTTGCTTTGAAAAAGAAAAGAAAAGGAAAGAGGAAAAAAAGAGAATGTGTTTAAGTAAAAGCTAAAGTCTAGTGAAAGGATGGGAAGTAAAAATTATTATCTAAGATGGTTCTAGTTAAATAAAAGAAAAGAAAGCAAAGATAAGTTTAGCACAAAGCTTATATGTCTTAAGAATAAGAAGAAAAGAGAACCATAGCAATCATAAGAATTCCCCATCCCACTAGAAAGTTCAAATAAGAAACATCTCCGAAGACTTGAAAACCAAAAGAGAAAAGGGTGAAAGAGAAAAGAAGAAGTTAAAGGGTAGCACTAGGATCATTTGGGTTTAGATTGTTAGGATAAACACTTTGGGTAGACAAGGTTTTGTTCTTGTATGTGTCTAAGTGTTCTTACTTTTAGCATTCTTCTAAAGCTCAATCCATTTCATGAGAGAACCTTGATATTGACAAGCCCCACTCTAAAAAGAGACCATCATTGTCTCAAAACCCTTATTACCAAACCAAATGAGTTTAAGAATTGCATAGAATTGATTCATGTACTTGATTAATGAATGTTAAAGGAAAATGTTGATTTGAATGCATGTGGATATCTAAGGCTCAAATCAGTAAAGGTTGTGATATGCTTGTCTAAAATTTTTAAGTACAGCTCATTCAACTTGCATCATACTACTAGTAACTTGGACATTCATTCTAGATAGTCTATTTGCAAACTTTAGGAGCTGAGATCCCACTTTCAAACCTCATCTACCTTCTTATGTCTTGTTTATTTGCTTGAGGGCAAGCAAAGACTAAATTTGGGGGTGTTGATGTTCATATATTTTACCATGTTTTCCCTTAGTTTATTCACATCTTTTGCATCTTTTGTTAGCCATTTTCACCATTATTGTGTAGCTTTAGGACTAATCATGCATTAGAGTTTTAGTTGCATTGCATTTGCATCTTTTCATGCATAAACAGGTGATTTTGGAGCTTAAGGAGCATGGAAGCAATGGTGAGGAGAAGTGAAGCAATCATGAAGGGAAAGCAAGGGAGTTAAGGCTGAAGAACCAAGGTCCAGAGTCCAACTCAACCGCACACTCGACCAGACACTCGACCGTGTGCTGAGGAGGACTCGACCGAGTGGAGAATGCACGAGAGAAGCCAGCTTGACCAGCCACTCGACCGAGCACAGGTCGAGTTGACCAAGCCGTTGACTACTTTGACTTTTTGCATTTTTTAGGGCTTCCACTCC
This sequence comes from Camelina hispida, assembly GCA_023657505.1. Classification (NCBI taxonomy): domain Eukaryota; kingdom Viridiplantae; phylum Streptophyta; class Magnoliopsida; order Brassicales; family Brassicaceae; genus Camelina; species Camelina hispida. The sequence continues at coordinate 41,659,805 of CP094634.1, read as the reverse complement.
CCTTCCTATATAAAGCCTTGTACCTGCAGCCACCAAAAGAGTCCAGCTTTTTAGATATTCTCTAAACCTAGTTTTTACCCTTTTTGGGATTTATTCCTTTTGCACTTTTATTTTTATTAGATTTTGTACTTGAAAAAGACTAAATTCCTCAATATTGTTAGTTTCATAACTTTCTTAATATTGAGAATTTGAGTTTGATCCTTTCATCAATATTAAAGATCTCTGTTTTATCTTTCTAATAATGCAAGTTTCAATATTTTCTGGGTTTTTGACTTGTTTTATCATGTATTGTTGTGAGTAGTTTGCTTAGGATCTTGAGGATGGGTTAGGATGGATTGATCTTGTGGTTTGTTTGATTTGGTCAAGCTTGATTGTTGTAGATCTCTTCTAGGCTAGATGTTCTTAATGCTGATCCTATATCTGAGAGGGTAGGATCTGATTTCAAGCTTCTTAGCATCACACCAATCTTTAAGAAGCATAGATAAGGCTAGATCTAGAGCTTACCATTAGGCTTGCTAAGAGATTAGAGGTCTTGTTTGGTTTGAGATGTATTGCTTAATGCCTGCTTGTGTAGATTCTTTACTGTGTGAGAACAAGTCTAGAAGATGCATAGGTTTGATTGTTTCTTGACCATGAGAGTGGGAGAAACTTGTCTTAGATTTATATGTCTAGAGGTCAGCTCAAAGTTTGCTTGAGATTTGTTGACCAAGTTAGATAACCACAATGATTAGTTCATCCCATGAATCCATCCTCAGGACCTTCTTTGTTTACAGATTTTAAAGTCTTAATCCTGTTGCTTGCTTGTTGTTTGATTTGTTTTTCCATTGCTCTGTTTTTCTTGTGTTGCTCTGTTTTTCCGGATTTGTCTAGCTCGACCACCCGCTCGACCACCCACTCGACCTACACTCGGTCGAGTGCTTGCTCGAGTTCAACCCCAGAACTTTGTGTTTTATGGTTTGTGATCACCTTGTTTCATTCTAGTTGCATTTCTGTTGCATACATTTAGTTTTCAGTTCATTGATTGTCTTGCATTAGTTCATTAGTAGTAGTTTATATTTCTGTTATTGCATCATTGCTTCTATAATCATCCTGTTTCATTTGCATTTAGTTTTTAGTTCTTGTAGTTTACTTTCTGCATTTTACATTTTCATCTTAGGATTGTTAGTGACAAACAATCTTTACATTTGGCTTGACTTTGATTGATATTCATATCTTAATTGTTCACAAACACTCATTTAGGATTGACACCTCTTATACTGCAACTGCATAAGGGAAATTGAAACACCCATCATTCCATGTCTCACCATTGCATACACCTCCATCTTTCATCCCACATACAAAATAAGCTTGTTTCACCTCCCATAAAAAGCCTCATAAGGTGCCATCCCGATATTCGCCTGGTAACTGTTGTTATAAGCAAACTCTACCAAGCTCAAATGATCTGCCCAATGGCCACCCCAATCCAACACACACATCCTCAGCAAATCCTCCAACGTTTGGATCGTCCTCTCTGACTGTCCATCTGTCTGGGGATGATAAGTTGTACTCATATGCACCTTAGTGCCCATCTCTGCCTGAAATGCCCTCCAAAACACCTGTATTTCTCTATTGCAAACCATCAAACATTTTAATCAAAAACCTCTTTCTACTTGTTTGATCTGAGAAGTGTGTAATATCTTCTCAACTTGTTCTTCTTAGTGTGTCATATCTAAGTTGAATTCGAGCCTGAAGTCTAAGAGATTTCCATCTCTCTTGGAAGTTCATTTCGTTCCCCTTTTCATCTGCTGCATCTTTTCACCCCTTTCATCTTCTTCGATCCACCGCATATCCACCGCTTCACCTTCTTCGTCGATCTTGTCTTTGCATCTTCGACCCATTGATCATTAGCTTTCTGACCGTTCATCTTCAAGACCTTGCGAGTGTGTTCTTGGGAGCAGATTCCTCACCTAGGAGTCTATCATGTGGTATCAGAGCAACCACTCTGCAACCAGGTTTTGAATTCCAATCGTCACTTTTGTGTTTTTCAGATCTGTCGCTTCGTCTTACAGGAATTTTATAAAATGTTTTACTCGTTCAAAAATTACAAACTCAACTGTTTTAGAACCAGGAACGAGTCTAGTATATTTGAAAATGTATTTGAGAATTTTTGGATTCGTTTTCATAATTTTCCTAGATCTGTTTTCATTTACGCGTTTTTGGAACTATTTACTGGTGGATCTTTGTTTTCTTTGCAGGTACCATGGTGACGTCGGAAGAGGAAGAGTCATCTACATCCAGTCTTGAAAGGAGGATTCTTAAGTCTGCCACCGCAGCTATGACAACCATACTTGATGCAAGACTTGGCGCTCTACACTTGAATCAAACCAACCCGGAAGCAAATCAGCGTCAAAGGAACCACCAGGATCTTATACCCAAGCCACCAGATGACACATCTAGATCAACATGGAGCTGCCTACAGAAAACCTCTCATACTCTTAAATCTAAATCGGTGTTTCATTCTAAAATATCTTTAGCTCATAAACTCTATAAATTTGCAGGAAAAGGAGATTACCTTGAATGGGAGAAACACGTGGAGGATTGGTTCTACTACAAGGATATCCCAAGAAAGGAGAGATTAGCTTTTGCACTTACCCAACTCACAGGAAACGCTTACAAATGGTGGTTGCAAGAAGTTGATGACTGTTGGTATTATAAGGAGCCAAATATCACATTGTGGAGAGATCTTAAGAAGCTTCTAAGGAACAAGTATGCTCCACAAGCGCTACACTGTGTTCCCCAAGCCAATGGCACAATCCAACCAGTTACTGAAAAGAAACCAGTAAAAGTACCAGACTTAAAAGAAAACGCAACATCTGTGGAGGCTAAGGCGCAATCCGATCTTCTTGAGGCATTAACCGAGTACATTAAATTTGAAAAGATGAAGACTAAGTCAACATCCCAACAAAAGAAGGTCCCTGAACAAATTATCGTTCAAGAGCAAAGTCTAGAGCCATCGCTTGAATCATGTGGTGAACCGAAGCAATGTAAGTCTTCTACACTTTCAAAATCCAAGGAAGTAACTGTTCAAGGTTTAGAAAATTCCAATTCTTGTATGATGCACTTGTCTTTGCCCAAAAGTGTTGAGATAGGTATATATTCTAATGGAGGACAATGGAAACAAGCAGAACAAGAAAAGGAGAATAAGGAGTTTGAAAAAAAGGATAAGCGTGGAACCAAGGAGAAACAGCTTGGAGAAGAAGCCACGGAGACGCAGTTCATTGCAAAGGATGATGTTGTTATACCAACTGGACCTATGACTCTATCTCAAGCTAAGTGTGATCTTTCTTTTATCCAATCTGATTTTGTGCTTGAGAAACTAACCCATTTTGAACCGGAGCAACCGAGTAGCATTATTTCCTTTTTAAAGGTTCAGGAAGAAGAATCACTAGAATCAACAAAAATGAGTTTTCCATTGATTAGTGATTTGGAGCAGATAAACATTGTGCCAAACCCAGTCCCTATGCCATATCTTTGCGGCTAATAAAAAAGCACTGTAAGGAAATTGATTTGGTTAGGACAGATCCTAATTATTTTGTGATGTTTTTTTGCTCAAGATGAAAAACGTTTTGGTTTAGAAAATGTGAAAGAATTTTGTGTTTTAAAATCTGTTTTTAACAAAATGATTCCAAATTTTAAAATATTTGCCCTTGAAAAGTTCTTAAAGCCAAAATGTCTGTTGTTTAAAAATTTTCTTGACTTTAATTCTTCTTTGAGAGTTTCTTTGTGTAGCATTGCAATGGAACCATTTAAAACTAAAACTGAGCATGTAATGGATAAACCTTTTTCTAAAATGAGATATTTACTTGAAAAAGAGTTGTGTGAGTTTAAAATGTTCAATGAGCTTTGGAAACTAATTGTGAAATATCAAGTTTTTGATTTCTCTATTTTAAGTATAATGCACTTGTTCTTTCCCATGATTGCTAAGAAAGGAACAGGTTACATGAAGGAGTAAAATTACTTTGGAGAAGAAAGATGTTCTGTTCAAATCAAAGAGAAACTACCAGATATATGCCTACAAATGATTTATCATTTTGGAGTTAGAAGCTGGAAGTATTTCAGAAAAAACATTATGATCACCAAAGGATGCTCCATTCTAAAACTCTATTTTGATAACAACTACATGAATATCTGTTTGATCTTTTCCTATGTGCCTAAACTGTTTCTTTTTTATGTAGGAAATCTTGCGAAGCATGGAAAAGTAGTGAAAGCTTACTCAACGCTCAAAGATGAACCACCTGATGCAACACTTGTGCTCATAACAAACTGTCATAAGATAAGTATTTTTGTTATCAAGGATACTTTTATCCAAGATCACACATATATGATTCGCTTGTCTTTGTCAAAAGAGCCAAATACAGATTTTAGAGTGGTCAAGAAGTGCATAATCAAAACTGAAAAGAAAGTGGGAGATAAACAATTCAAACCACCTGATTTGATTCAAGATGAACACCAAGATGTCAGCAGCTTCGTACTGATCGAAGAAGAACCCCCATATCCACTTCCATTAACCATGACGAGTATCAATAATACCCAAGGCCTTATCCAGCAAAGTAATTCCTTAATCCAATTTGTTCATGATTCTAGAGCTTTGATTATCAGTTTGTTACATTCAGAAAACCATGGGAAAATGTTAGGTTTATTCAAATAAAATTCAGGAAATTACAAGGATAATTATTTGTACCAAGCTGAGATTTATATCATGACTATAATAACACACTTGATCATTGCCAAAGGTATTGACAACTTTGCAAGAACAAAAGAGGAGCCCCCAGATTTAGCAGTTCTTTTGTCCAAAATCTTTGTGAGAGCCGGCATTGGAGATGTTTTGAAACATGATCATAAATCCAATGGTTTTTTTAGGATGATCTTTGAGGTTGGAGAACAACTAATGGTACACTTGAGAAGTAAACAATTTCCAGCTGGAAAGGAGTCCAAATTAATGCCAAAGATTGATGGACCGTTCAAAGTGCTCAATTGGATCAACAACAATGCCTACCAACTCGATGGCCAAGGTAAGTACAATTTGAATAGTAGTTTCAACGTTTCTGATCTTCTTCCTTATTGTGCAGATAATTCGGATTTGAGGTCAAATCCTTTTCAAGTGGGAGAGGATGATGAAACCATGGACGGCTCAACCGAACCACAAGGACTTGAGGAGCAGCTTGAACCTGAGGAAGCATTAGAGGACCAGCTTGAACCAGAGGAAGCACCGGAGGAGCAGCTTATACCAGCAGAGGAAGCACTGATCGTCCCGGCGGATCCTATAACAATGTCACGGTCCAAGAGGTTCAACCAAGCCATTAGTGGACTACTCAAGGAGCTGGAAAAGAAGCTAGAAGACGTGGCTCAAACCATACTCACCATGCTCACAGCTCAAGGTGCTCGGTAAAGGGTAAAGTGTTGCTTTGGTGCTCTTTTTCTCTTGGTAAAGTTTTGTCCCATTGAGTTTTCTTGACAAGGTTTTTAATTAGGCCTAAGTAACATTTTCAGACCCCCTTTGCCAGCCCAAGTCGTGGTCCAAAGCCCATTACAAAGCTTTGGCCCATTTTCTATCTCTTTCTCATTCAAACTTTGCATTTATTGTTTCGTCATTTCCTAGACATCTTGCATGAACTTGAACTTGAACTTGCAAGGCTGTCTAGGGTTTTTTCTTCTCTATCTCGTCCCCCCTTCTCCTATTTAAAGACCATGTATTTCTCTTTTGCAAACCATCAAACGTTTTAATCAAAAACCTCTTTCTACTTGTTTGATCTGAGAAGTGTGTAATATATTCTCAACTTGTTTTCTTCTTAGTGTGTCATATCTAAGTTGTATTCAAGCCTGAAGTCTAAGAGATTTCCATCTCTCTTGGAAGTTCATTTCGTTCCCCTTTTCATCCGCTGCATCTTTTCACCCCTTTCATCTTCTTCGATCCGCTGCCTATCCCCCCCCTTCACCTTCTTCGTCGATCTTGTCTTTGCATCTTCGACCCATTGATCATTAGCTTTATGACCGTTCATCTTCAAGACCTTGCGAGTGTGGTCTTGGGAGCAGATTTCTCACCTAGGAGTCTATCATGTGGTATCAGAGCAACCACTCTGCAACCAGGTTTTGAATTCCAATCGTCATTTTTGTGCTTTTCAGATCTGTCGCTTCGTCTTACAGGAAATTTATAAAAAGTTTTACTCGTTCAAAAATTACAAACTCAACTGTTTTAGAACCAGGAACGAGTCTAGTATATTTGAAAATGTATTTGAGAATTTTTGGATTCGTTTTCATAATTTTCCCAGATCTGTTTTCATTTACGCGTTTTTGGAACTATTTACTAGTGGATCTTTGTTTTCTTTGCAGGTACCATGGTGACGTCGGAAGAGGAAGAGTCATCTACATCCATTCTTGAAAGGAGGATTCTTAAGTCTGCCACCGCAGCTATGACAACCATACTTGATGCAAGACTTGGCGCTCCACACTTGAATCAAACCAACCCGGAAACAAATCAGCGTCAAAGGCAACACCATGATCTTAAACCCATGCCACCAGATGACACATCTAGATCAACATGGAGAAGCCTACAGAAAACCTCTCATACTCTTAAATCTAAATCGGTGTTTCATTCTAAAATATCTTTAGCTCATAAACTCTATAAATTTGCAGGAAAAGGAGATTACCTTGAATGGGAGAAACACGTGGAGGATTGGTTCTACTACAAGGATATCCCAAGAAAGGAGAGATTAGCTTTGGCACTTACCCAACTCACAGGAGACGCTTACAAATGGTGGTTGCAAGAAGCTGATGACTGTTGGTATTACAAGGAGCCAAATATCACATTGTGGAGAGATCTTAAGAAGCTTCTAAGGAACAAGTATGCTCCACAAGCGCTACACTGTGTTCCCCAAGCCAATGGCACAATCCAACCAGTTACTGAAAAGAAACCAGTAAAAGTACCAGACTTAAAAGAAAAACGCAACATCTGTGGAGGCTAAGGCGCAATCCGATCTTCTTGAGGCATTAACCGAGTACATTAAATTTGAAAAGATGAAGACTAAGTCAACATCCCAACAAAAGAAGGTCCCTGAACAAATTATCGTTCAAGAGCAAAGTCTAGAGCCATCGCTTGAATCATGTGGTGAACCGAAGCAATGTAAGTCTTCTACACTTTCAAAATCCAAGGAAGTAACTGTTCAAGGTTTAGAAAATTCCAATTCTTGTATGATGCACTTGTCTTTGCCCAAAAGTGTTGAGATAGGTATATATTCTAATGGAGGACAATGGAAACAAGCAGAACAAGAAAAGGAGAATAAGGAGTTTGAAAAAAAGGATAAGCGTGGAACCAAGGAGAAACAGCTTGGAGAAGAAGCCAAGGAGAGGCAGTTCATTGCTAAGGATGATGTTGTTATACCAACTGGACCTATGACTCTATCTCAAGCTAAGTGTGATCTTTCTTTTATCCAATCTTATTTTGTGCTTGAATAACTAACCCATTTTGAACCGGAGCAACCGAGTAGCATTATTTCCTTTTTACAGGTTCAGGAAGAAGAATCACTAGAATCAACACAAATGAGTTTTCCATTGATTAGTGATTTGGAGCAGATAAACATTGTGCCAAACCCAGTCCCTATGCCATATCTTTGCGGCTAATAAAAAAGCACTGTAAGGAAATTGATTTGGTTAGGACAGATCCTAATTATTTTGTGATGTTTTTTGCTCAAGATGAAAAACGTTTTGGTTTAGAAAATGTGAAAGAATTTTGTGTTTTAAAATCTGTTTTTAACAAAATGATTCCAAATTTTGAAACATTTGCCCTTGAAAAGTTCTTTAAGCCAAAATGTTTGTTGTTTAAAAATTTTCTTGACTTTAATTCTTCTTTGAGAGTTTCTTTGTGTAGCATTGCAATGGAACCATTTAAAACTAAAACTGAGCATGTAATGGATAAACCTTTTTCTAAAATGAGATATTTACTTGAAAAAGAGTTGTGTGAGTTTAAACTGTTCAATGAGCTTTGGAAACTAATTGTGAAATATCAAGTTTTTGATTTCTATATTTTAAGTATAATGCACTTGTTCTTTCCCATGATTGCTAAGAAAGGAACAGGTTACATGAAGGAGTAAAATTACTTTGGAGAAGAAAGATGTTCTGTTCAAATCAAAGAGAAACCACCAGATATATGCCAACAAATGATTTATCATTTTGGAGTTAGAAGCTGGAAGTATTTCAGAAAAAACATTATGATCACCAAAGGATGCTCCATTCTAAAACTCTATTTTGATAACAACTACTTGAATATCTGTTTGATCTTTTCCTATGTGCCTAAACTGTTTCCTTTTTATGTAGGAAATCTTGCGAAGCATGGAAAAGTAGTGAAAGCTTACTCAACGCTCAAAGATGAACCACCTGATGCAACACTTGTGCTCATACCAAACTGTCATAAGATAAGTATTTTTGTTATCAAGGATACTTTTATCCAAGATCACACAGATATGATTCGCTTGTCTTTGTCAAAAGAGCCAAATACAGATTTTAGAGTGGTCAAGAAGTGCATAATCAAAACTGAAAAGAAAGTGGGAGATAAACGATTCAAACCACCTGATTTGATTAAGATGAACACCAAGATGTCAGCAGCTTTGTACTGATCCAAGAAGAACCCCCATATCCACTTCCATTAACCATAACGAGTATCAATAATACCCAAGGCCTTATCCAGCTAAGTAATTCCTTATTCCAATTTGTTCATGATTCTAGAGCTTTGATTATCAGTTTGTTACATTCAGAAAACCATGGGAAAATGTTAGGTTTATTCAAATAAAATTCAGAAAATTACAAGGATAATTATTTGTACCAAGCTGAGATTTGTATCATGACTATAATAACGCACTTGATCCTTGCCAAAGGTATTGACAACTTTGCAAGAACAAAAGAGGAGCCCCCAGATTTAGCAGTTCTTTCGTCCAAAATCTTTGTGAGAGCCGGCATTGGAGATGTTTTGAAGACTGATCATAAATCCAATGGTTTGTTTAGGATGATCTTTGAGGTTGGAGAACAACTAATGGTACACTTGAGAAGTAAACAATTTCCAGCTGGAAAGGAGTCCAAATTAATGCCAAAGATTGATGGACCGTTCAAAGTGCTCAATTGGATCAACAAAAATGCGTACCAACTCGATGGCCAAGGTAAGTACAATTTGAATAGTAGTTTCAACGTTTCTGATCTTCTTCCTTATTGTGCAGATAATTCGGATTTGAGGTCAAATCTTTTTCAAGTGGGAGAGGATGATGAAACCATGGACGGCTCAACCAAACCACAAGGACCTGAGGAGCAGCTTGAACCTGAGGAAGCATCCAGCTTGAACCAGAGGAAGCACCGGAGGAACAGCTTATACCAGCGGAGGAAGCACTGATCGTCCCGGCGGGTCCTATAACAATGTCACGGTCCAAGAGGTTCAACCAAGCTATTAGTGGACTACTCAATGAGCTGGACAAGAAGCTAAAAGACGTGTCTCAAACCACTTTCACCATGTTCACAGCTCAAGGTGCTCGGTAAAGGGTAAAGTGTTGCTTTGGTGTTCTTTTTCTCTTGGTCAAGTTTTGTCCCATTGGGTTTTCTTGACAAGGTTTTTAATGAGGCCTAAGTAACATTTTTAGACCCCCTTTGCCAGCCCAAGTCGTGGTCCAAAGCCCATTACAAAGCTTTGGCCCATTTTCTATCTCTTTCTCATTCAAACTTTGCCTTTATTGTTTCGTCATTTCCTAGACATCTTGCATGAACTTGAACTTGAACTTGCAAGGCTGTCTAGGGTTTTCTCTTCTCTATCTCGTCCCCCCTTCTCCTATTTAAAGACCATGTATTTCTCTTTTGCAAACGATCAAACATTTTAATCAAAAACCTCTTTCTACTTGTTTGATCTGAGAAGTGTGTAACATCTTCTCAACTTGTTTTCTTCTTAGTGTGTCATATCTAAGTTGTATTCAAGCCTGAAGTCTAAGAGATTTCCATCTCTCTTGGAAGTTCATTTCGTTCCCCTTTTCATCCGCTGCATCTTTTCACCCCTTTCATCTTCTTCGATCCGCTGCATCTTTTCACCCCTTTCATCTTCTTCGATCCGCTGCATATCCCCCCCTCACCTTCTTCGTTGATCTTGTCTTTGCATCTTCGACCCATTGATCATCATCTTTCTGACCGTTCATCTTCAAGACCTTGAGAGTGTGTTCTTGGGAGCAGATTCCTCACCTAGGAGTCTATCAACACCGAAGTGAACTTGGAATCCCTATCAGACACAATGCTTGCTGGCACCCCATGCAACCTGACTATCTCCTTCATATAATTCTTAGCCAACACCGCTGCTCCATCAGTCTTCTTAATGGCCAGAAAATATGCCGACTTAGTCAACCGGTCCACAATGACCCAAATCGCATTAAACGTCCTGGACACTGGCAAACCAACCACGAAGTCCATAGTATTCATATCCCACTTGCACTCTGGAATGGGAAGACTCTTCAGCAACCCACCTGGTACCTGATGCTAAGTCTTCACTAGCTGACACACATCACACCTCGCAACCCAACTAGCCACGTCCTTCTTCATCCCGACCCAGTGATAGTACCTCTTGAGGTCTCGGTACATCTTAGTCGCTCCTGGATGAATCGAGAACATGCTAGCATGAGCCTCTCTCAGAATCTTCTGCCTCAACTCCTCATCCTTGGGCACACATATCCGCCCATGCACCAGAATGGTACCATTAGCCGAAACCTGATACTCTGAGTCAACATCCTTTGAGGCATTAACCAGCCCCAAATCCGACTCCTGAGCCAACCGCACTTTGGTCAACAAGTCTGCTCTATCAGCTGCAACCAAACCCAACAGCTCCTGAGAAACCGCATACAAGCTCAACGCACTGATCTCTCCTACCAGAGAATCCATATCCTGCTCCTGAGCCGAAGTCGCCCGCTTCCGGCTCAAAGCATCTGCAACCAAGTTAGCCTTACCATGATGATAGGCTATCTCTAGATCATAATCCGCCACTAGCTCCATCCACCGCCTCTGCCTCAAGTTCAGCTTGGGCTGAGTGAATATGTACTTCAAGCTCTTATGATCTGTAAATACGTGTACCTTTGCACCATAAAGATAAGATCTCCCAATCTTTAGGGCAAAAACTACAGCACCCATCTCCAAGTCATGAGTAGGATAGTTGTCCTCATGCTTCCGCAACTACCGCGAAGCATATGCAATCACCTTCCCATGCTGCATCAACACACATCCCAAACCCACTCTAGATGCATCTGTATAAACCACATAGGGTTCTCCCTGCTCAGGCAAAGCCAACACCGGAGCAGTAGTCAACATCTCCTTCAGGCTTGCAAGCCTTCCTCACACTCCTGAGACCAAACAAAAGGAACATACTTCCTCTCAACTTAGTCATCGGACGTGCTCTACTCGCAAACCCCTGCACAAACCTCCTGTAGTAACCTGCCAAACCAAAGAAACTCCTGATCTCTGTGGCATCTTGTGGTCTAGGCCAATCTCTGATAGCCTGAATCTTCTCCGGATCTATAGAAACCCCATCTGCAGACACAATGTGACCCAGAAAACCCATCTCACGCTGCCAGAAACTACACTTGCTCAACTTGGAAAACAGCTTCTGCTCCCGCAACTTCTCCAGAACTGCCCTCAAATGCACTGCAAGCTCCTCAGAACTCTTAGAATAAACTAGGATGTCGTCGATGAAAATGATGACAGACATGTCCAGAAACTCCTAGAACACACTGTTCATCAATCTCATAAATGCAGCTGGTGCGTTAGTCAAACCAAACGGCATCACCACAAACTCATAATGCCCATACCTCGTCCTTCAACTTGACGAAGAACACTGACGCTCCCAACGGTGATACACTAGGGCGGATGAACCCCATATTTTCTTCCTTAGCTCTACTAGACTAATAAACAAGTATGCTGACAACAAATCGCCACCACTCAGATATCAACATCTCTTGTCCATCCAAGAACCTCTAGTAACTTGTTTCTTAGGAAAACTTCCACAAGATAGCTTATTACAAAGTTAGCTTTTCGCTTAGCAATTCTCCACAGCAAATCATCAATACGAACGTAATAAAACAAAAAAGTACCATACGTTCGCACATTCTGATTTACCGCGTCAAATGCCTTGAAAGCCGCCAACTCAAACCTCTTTCTTTGTCTCCCTCAGCAAGCTTACCATAACCTTGAATCTAGCAACCCTGTCCATCTCCAATGAATGCAATCCAACATCGTCGAAACGATTAGATTATCCTGCCATGAGGCTTCTCATCAACTTATGTATCTATCAAACATGCCTTTCCGGCCCATACCTGCTGCAACTCCCCTTTCCGAGACTCCAGCACCACCGGCCACGCACTCCTGGCGCAACAGTCACACATTCATGACCACTCCGGTCATAAAACCCTGACCCACTGGTCAACACAGCCAAATCCCAAGATTAAACCAACCTTAATCTCTCAAGGTCTACATTCAGTCGGTTTGTTTATACTCACGTCCTAGGCATTGCTTGCTCCCAACTCCTCCACCCTTAGGTCGTAACCTTCAAGTCATACCGATCTCACTCTCAGACCAGCGTCTTCGAGTTATACCGTCTCACTCTTGGACCATAATCCTCAAGATCTCGGTATCAGGGGAACTACCCATCCCCTCAGGGGAACATCATCCCCTCTGCCACTCTTGGAGCCCCCAGCCCCTCGAGCTATCAGTATTCAGGAGAATCACCATTCCCTCAGGAGCAACAATCCTTAACGACTAAAAACATCTCCCGACCAAAAGTACCTCATGTGGTCCGAGTATAACATTGCAATGTTACACCTGCCCACTCAACTTCTCATATAAACCTGGATCACCCACCAAACGGAGAAGTATCTGATCCAACTACATATGACCACGTAACTGCCCATCTAGGCTCGATACCTCTCAAGACAAAACTCATACCGGTCCTCTACAACTGCTCCATCCTCCTAACACGAGATGGATAGACCACAACATCCGCAACCCTTGGCTGCACCCCGCCACATGTGGTACACTTGAGCCTGCACTGGTACCCCTCTCGGTAATCGCTCCCACATCACGCCAACAGATCTGCCAAGCGATTATCTCGACCCTGGGCTCCACTTGCTGTAACCCCACACTTGGGTTCCCAGCACCCACGGCACGCTCACCGGCTAACCCTCTCTGGTCACTCCTGATAAGCTTGCGATTCTACGACGTACCTCCTCGTGGAACTCTAGACCACACACTCGCTAGCCTTGGAAACCCATCCGACCACGACCACCACAACGCCCACGTCCACCACCAACAACTCAAACACCTTCAACCACTGATCTTCCAAGAAAAGAGGCTAACAAGCATAGAACAAATCGAAACCACATAAAGAAACATAACAATAACTCACCGTGGAATCTCATTGAAGGCTCGAAGAGGATTTTCTAGGACTCCATGCCACACACAATTAACTAACTCACATAATCAATCCAGACATGCAATCCAAAACATCACAACAGAAACCTAGTGAACCCAAACCTAGAACCGTAAGGGCTCTGATACCAAACTGAAACGACCCGACTTGTTTTTTTTAAATAATAAATATATTAATATAATATGATAAAAAACAACTAAGCTAGTGGTCCCATACCAACTAGCCACCTAACCACAATCACATCAAACAGCGGAAATAATAAAACCAATGAACCAATAACCAATATCAATTAAACCGTAATAATTCCATAATCATAAGCTAAAGATCCAATCAATATAAACCAGAGAACCAGCAATCCTAAACAACATTCCAGGACTCAACTCTAGCAACCTAACAAAAGCCAGACAACAACCAAACGAGCCACTAGAACATCCTCCTCCTCATTGCCATGATCCCATGGTCACACTTCGCCTCTACCTGCACCACAAACACAATGAGATGTGTGAGTGTTACCAGAAATACTCAGTGAGGCGATCCTCCATTTAAACAGAACAACCAATAACACTTTCACCATACCTACACATCATCACACAAAACAAGTCATACAACCCAATCGCTTAGATAAGCTCATGGTCACACACTCACCTTAACAAGTGATTCACAAAAATAACAACAACCAAAAGAGAGGCTTTCCAATATCCAAGAACAACCAAACTCGCTCCTACAACCAATCACAACAACAAACAAACATTGAAAACAAACTGATAGAAAAAATCAAAGATAACCACCTCACAAGTGAAACCACGAAAACAAAACGAACCGTTAAATTTCTAATCCCTCCGGTAAAAAGCAAGGTATATACGTCCAGAAGCATCCCACACAATTTTCAGCACGATCGGATAACAGATGAAACCGCAATCGTCTCCGTAACACCCGCTGATCTCAATCCGCGAATAAGAAGAAACGCCCCACGAAACTGCCAATATCTCCTAGAATATTAAATCAAATTCACTTCTGTAAAAAGGAGAGTGTACGAAAATTGCTTAGCTACAACTCTACCAAAAATCAGTACATTTCGAAACGATTTGACCAGTCGGATCTTCATTCTCCCAAACCCTGACAGTTCTGTTTCTCTTTTAACTCTAAGGAAAAAACTTGTTCTCCTTCTCTTTCTCCTTTACACCAAATAACCAAGACTTATCTCTTTTTCACTCCCTCCTTCTGATGACAATGTCGACCAAAACACAAAAACATGAGAGGAGGCATAACTTTGAGAAAGAGATTAGAGATTTTTGGTTTAATTAGATTAAACCAGGCTTTAATTAAACCAAAATTAATTAAAATCCACTATTTTGGTTTACTCAACATAACTCAAACTCTATTCTTGGAACACGGATATTACATCTCTTAAACGAACTTCAGAGGAATCTCATCATAAATTATATATGTAGCTGAATTGTGTTGGCGATTACTATCAAACCATGATGAGAAATGACGGACATTAAGTTTCACCAATGGAACACACGTTTTAGGGAATTCTCGTGGTGGCTGTTTAGGTGCACCTTCAACTTCAGTCTCATTTTATGTGAAATTATAGATGGAGTTTTGCTAAAATTCTGGAGCTTTTTTGGTTGCTATGGTATTGTATATGTTAGTGAAAAGAAGTAGAGAGAAACAAGCAAACACATGATGAAAACAAATAAAAAAAAGAAGAAAGAAATAAAATTTGAGAAAAAAGATAAATGGAGACTGAAGTAGAGAGAAACAAATAAACAGATGATGAAAACAAATAAAGAAAAAAGAAAGAAATAAAATTAGAGAAGATAGAAAAATGGAGACTGAAGTAAAGAGAAACAAGCAAAGAGATGATGAAAACAAATAAAGAAAGAAGAAAGAAATATAATTAGAGAAAAGAGAAAAATGGAGACTAAAGTAGAGAGAAACAAACAAAAAGATGATGAAAACAAATAAAGAAAGAAAAAAGAAATAAAATTAGGGAAAACTGAAAAATGGAGACTGAAGTAGAGAGTAACAAGCAAATACATGATGAAAACAAATAAAGAAAGAAGAAAGAAATAAATTAGAGAAAACAGAAAAATGGAGACTGAAGTAGAGAGTAACAAGCAAACACATGATGAAAA
Organism: Camelina hispida; assembly: GCA_023657505.1. NCBI lineage: Eukaryota > Viridiplantae > Streptophyta > Magnoliopsida > Brassicales > Brassicaceae > Camelina > Camelina hispida. The sequence continues at coordinate 41,644,196 of CP094634.1, read as the reverse complement.
CAAATAAAGAAAGAAGAAAGAAATAAAATTATAGAAAACAGAGAAATGGAGACTGAAGTAAAGAGAAACAAGCAAACTGATGATGAAAACACATAAAGAAAGAAGAAAGAAATAAAATTAGAGAAAACAGAAAAATGGAGTCTAAAGTAGAGAGAAACAAGCAAACATGTGATGAAAACAAATAAAGAAAGAAGAAAGAATTAAAATTAGAGAAAAAAGAAAAATGGAGACTAAAGTAGAGAGAAACAAGCAAACACATGATGAAAACAAATAAAAAAAGAAGAAAGAAATAAAATTTGAGAAAAAAGATAAATGGAGACTGAAGTAGAGAGAAACAAATAAACAGATGATGAAAACAAATAAAGAAAAAAGAAAGAAATAAAATTAGAGAAGATAGAAAAATGGAGACTGAAGTAAAGAGAAACAAGCAAAGAGATGATGAAAACAAATAAAGAAAGAAGAAAGAAATATAATTAGAGAAAAGAGAAAAATGGAGACTAAAGTAGAGAGAAACAAACAAAAAGATGATGAAAACAAATAAAGAAAGAAAAAAGAAATAAAATTAGAGAAAACTGAAAAATGGAGACTGAAGTAGAGAGTAACAAGCAAACACATGATGAAAAAAAATAAAAAAGAAGAAAGAAATAAATTAGAGAAAACAGAAAAATGGAGACTGAAGTAGAGAGTAACAAGCAAATACATGATGAAAACAAATAAAGAAAGAAGAAAAAATAAATTAGAGAAAACAGAAAAATGGAGACTGAAGTAGAGAGAAACAAGCAAACACATGATGAAAACAAATAAAGAAAGAAGAAAGAAATAAAACTAGAGAAAAAAGAAAAATGGAGACTGAAGTAGAGAGAAACAAACAAACAGATAATGAAAACAAATAAAGAAAGAAGAAAGAAATAAAATTAGAGAAGACAGAAAAATGGAGACTGAAGTAAAGAGAAACAAGCAAAGAGATGATGAAAACAAATAAAGAAAGAAGAAATAAATAAAATTAGAGAATACAGAAAAATGGAGACTGAAGTAGAGAGTAACAAACAAACAGATGATGAAAACAAATAAAGAATGAAGAAAGAAATAAAATTAGAGAAGACAGAAAAATGGAGACTGAAGTAAAGAGAAACAATCAAAGAGATGATGAAAACAAATAAAAAAAGAAGAACGAAATAAAATTAGAGAAAACAGAAAAATGGAAACTGAAGTAAAGAGAAACAAGCAAACATATGATGAAAACAAATAAAGAAAGAAAAAAAGAAATAAAATTAAAGAAAAAAGAAAAATGGAGACTGAAGTAGAGAGAAACAAGCAAACACATGATGAAAGCAAATAAAGAAAGAATAAAGAAATAAAATTAGAGAAGACAGAAAAATGGAGACTGAAGTAGAGAGAAATAAACAAACAGATGATGAAAACAAATAAAGAAAAAAGAAAGAAATAAAATTAGAGAAAAAAGAAAAATGGAGATTGAAGTAAAGAGAAACAAGCGAACAGATAATGAAAAAAAAATAAAGAAAGAAGAAAGAAATAAAATTAGAGAAAACAGAAAAATGCAGACTAAAGTAGAGAGAAACAAGCAAACATGTGATGAAAACATATAAAGAAAGAGGAAAGAAATAAAATTAGAGAAAAAAGAAAAATGGAGACTAAAGTAGAGAGAAACAAGCAAACACATGATGAAAACAAATAAAAAAAAGAAGAAAGAAATAAAATTTGAGAAAAAAGATAAATGGAGACTGAAGTAGAGAGAAACAAATAAACAGATGATGAAAACAAATAAAGAAAAATGAAAGGAATAAAATTAGAGAAGATAGAAAAATGGAGACTGAAGTAAAGAGAAACAAGCAAAGAGATGATGAAAACAAATAAAGAAAGAAGAAAGAAATATAATTAGCGAAAAGAGAAAAATGGAGACTAAAGTAGAGAGAAACAAACAAAAAAATGATGAAAACAAATAAAGAAAGAAAAAAGAAATAAAATTAGGGAAAACTGAAAAATGGAGACTGAAGTAGAGAGTAACAAGCAAATACATGATGAAAACTGTAACATCCGCGAACCAGATTTTGTGTTTTTGGAAGGAGTATCGATCGACACCCTTGTGGCATCGATCGATACCACTAATTTCTGGGTTCGACCGGTTTGATTTAATTGCCGATTGGTTCGGTTTGGTTCAGGGGAATCCCTAATTCGTGTCTTAAAGGGAGAAAACGACCTAGGGTCGTGTTTTTGTTGTGGTGTCGCCGTTTTCAAGAGAAACAAAGAGAGAAAACAGTTTCCTAAGGTTCTTGAGAGAGTTTGTGAGATTTCAAGGCGTTTTTGGTGAGATCTTGCTGTGGGATTGAAGATCCAAGGCTGGGAACGTGTTAGAAGCTTGCTAGGAGTGAGGATTTCGTTTCTACTGCTCAGAATCTTCTTGAGAAAAGGTGAGTGCTTGACCATGGTTGATCTAAGCATGAGATCTCTCTTGTTTGTGTGTTTTCTTTGTTGTTTGTGTCGTTTTGTTGTTTGGGTTTGTTGCTTTCGTGTTTCCTAGTGATTTCTGGGGTAATCGGGTGAGTTTGGAACGGATTCGAGATGGTTTGGATTCGGGATTCGTCGTTCGTGTTCGCGCAGATCGTATCTGCAGAGTAGGCATCGATCGATACCATTCTCGAGGAGCATCGGTCGGCACCAGTGTTGTGTAGCATCGGTCGGTACCGTTTGAGGAGCATCGGTCGGCACTTGTTCTTGAAGCATCGATCGACACCGTTTGGCATCGGTCGATACCAATCTTATCCGAGACTTGTTTTCCTGGTTTGATGTATTTTGTGTGTTGCTTGTTTTGCTTGAACTTGAGGGTCTCATCTGCTTGTGTGTATAACCCAGTAGATGGGAGGATGGCCTCACTAAGTATTTGTGATAATACTTACGCATCTCAATTGTTGTTTGTGGTGTGCAGGTAAAGGAAAAGTGTGATCGTGGGATCAAAGGCGATGAGGAGGAGGATGTTCTAGAGGCTTGATTGATTGTGGTCTAGCTGATGTTAGGTTGCTAGATTAAGTCAATGGAACATTGTAGGATGTTAGATGTTGGTTTATTCTTTATTTGATTTATGTATTGGTTATTGGTTTATTGTTGTTGGAATTCTTTGGTTTAATGGAATTGGTTTTATTTGGTTATTCCGCGGTTATTGATTGTTGTTAGGATGTTAGTGGGTATGGGACCACTGGTAAATTTAGGTATAAAAAAAAAAAAAAAACGGGAAGGGTTGTTTCATTTTGGTATCAGAGCCCTTACGGTTCTAGGTCTAGGGTTCATTGTGCTTTTGCTGTTAATGTTTAGGATTCCATGCTATAGTTGATTGTGTGAATGGCAATTGTGTGTGGCATGAAGTCCTAGAACATCCTCTTCGAGCCTGTTTTGTGATTCCACGGTGAGTTATTGTTATGTTTCTTTGTGGGTATTGTTTTGTTTACTGCTTGTTAGCCTCTGTTCTTGGAAGATCAGTGGCTAAGGTGTTTGAGTTGTTGGTCGTGGACGGGGACGTGGTCGTGGTCATTGTCGGGCGGGTCCCGAGGCCAGCGAGTGTGTGGTCCAGAGGTCCACGAGGAGGTACGTCAGAGGGTCGCAAGCGTATCAGGAGGGACCAGAGGGGGTTAGCCGGTGAGCGTGCCGGAGGTGCTGGGAACCCAGGTGTGGGGTTGCAGCAGGTGGAGCCCAGGGTCGAGATGATCGCTTGGCGGATCTATTGGCGTGCTGTGGGAGCGGTTACCGAGAGGGGTACCAGTGTAGGCTCCAGTTGTGCCGCATGTGGCAGGGTGCAGCCGAGGGCTGCGGATGTTGAGGATTTTTCCACCTTATGTTAAAAGGATGGGGCGGTTGTAGATGACCGGTATGAGATTATTCTCAAGAGGTATCAGACCTAGAGAGGCGGATAGGTGGACTTATGCAGTTGGAGCAGATATTTCTCTGTTTGGGTGTTAATCCAGTTGGATAATGTAAGTTGAGTGGGCAGGTGTAACATTGCAATGTTATACTCGGACCACAGGAGGTACTTGTGTCGAGAGATGTTTATAGTCGTTAAGGATTGTTGCTCCTGAGGGGATGGTGATTCCCTGAATACCGATGTCTCGAGGGGCTGAGGGCTCCGAGAGTGGCAGAGGGGATGTTGTTCTCCGAGGGGATGAGTATTTCCCTGATACCGAGATCTTGAGGATTGTGGTCCAAGAGTGAGACGGTATAACTCGAAGACGCTGGTCTGAGAGTGAGATCGGTATGACTCGAAGGTTGCGACCTAAGAGTGGAAGAGTTGGGAGCAATCGATTCCTAGGACGTGAGTATGAACATAACGACGGAATGTAGACCTCGAGAGTGATGATGGTTTAATCTTGGATCTTAGGATTATGTTGGCCGGTGGGCCAGGATTTTATGACCAGAGCGGTTATGAATTTTTGGCTTTGTGCCAGGATTGTGAGGCCGGTGGTGCTGGATTCTCGAGAAGGGGAGTTACAGCAGTTTTGAGCCGGGAGAGGCATGTTTTGCCAGATACATAAGTTCACGAGAAGCCTTCATGGCAGGATAAACTAATCGTTGCGACGATGTTGGATTACGTTCATTTGAGATGGACAGGGTTGCAAGATTCAAGGTTTTGGTAAGCTTGTTGGAGGGAATAAGTCAAGTGGTTTGAGTTAGTTGCCTGCAAAGCATTTGATACGGTGAATCGGAATATGCGATCGTATGGTACTTGTTTGTTTTATTACGCTCGTGTTGATGATTTTCTGTGGAAAATTGCTAAGCGGGAAGCTAATTTTGGATTAAGCTATTTTGTGGAAGTTTCCCTAAGAGGCAAGTTCCTGAGGGTTATTGGACGAGCTGGAGGAGTTGATATTCAGATCGCGGGAGAGTCGTGGCCAGCGGATTTGCTTATCAGTCCAGTGGATTTGTATGATGTCATTCTTGGTATGGATTGGTTGCATCGGTACAAGGTGCATTTGGATTGCTACCGGGGTAGAGTGGAGTTTGAGCGTCCAGGAGGGAAGTTGGTTTTTCAGGGTATTAGACCGACTTCGGGGAGTCTCGTGATCTCAGCCGTTCAGGCAGGGAAGATGATCGAGAAGGGCCGTGAGGCTTATCTGGTTACTATATCTATGCCAGAGTCAGTGGGGAAGTCTACGGTTAGCGGTATTCCGGTTGTGGAGGACTTTGAGGATGTGTTCCAGTCATTGCAGGGATTACCACCATCTCGGTCGGATCCTTTACTATTGAGCTGGAACCGGGGACGATGCCGTTATCCAAGGCTCCTTACAGGATGGCTCCAGCAGAGATGGCAGAGCTGAAGAAGCAGCTTGAGGATTTGTTGGGTAAAGGTTTTATCCGTCCTAGTTGTTCACCGTGGGGAGCTCCGGTGTTGTTTGTTAAGAAGAAGGATGGGAGTTTTCGGTTGTGTATTGACTATCGGGGTCTGAACCGAGTTACTGTGAAGAACAAGTACCCTCTCCCGAGGATTGATGAGTTGTTGGATCAGTTGAGGGGTGCTACTTGGTTCTCCAAGATCGATTTGGCATCAGGATATCATCAGATTCCTATTCATGAGGCAGATGTGAGGAAGACAGCCTTCAGGACGAGATATGGACACTACGAGTTTGTGGTGATGCCGTTTGGGTTGACAAACGCGCCAGCTGCGTTTATGAGATTGATGAACAGCGTGTTCCAGGAGTTCTGGACGTGTCAGTCATCATTTTCATCGACGACATCCTGGTATATTCTAAGAGTCCTGAGGAGCATGCAGTGCACTTGAGAGCAGTGTTGGAGAAGCTGAGGGAGCAGAAGTTGTTTGCTAAGCTGAGCAAGTGCAGTTTCTGGCAGCGTGAGATGGGGTTCTTGGGTCACATTGTTTCTGCAGAGGGAGTTTCAGTGGATCCAGAGAAGATTCAGTCCATCAGGGAGTGGCCAAGGCCGCAGAGTGCCACTGAGATTCGGAGTTTCCTGGGGTTAGCAGGTTACTACAGGAGGTTTGTTCGGGGTTTTGCGAGTATGGCACAGCCGATGACTAAGCTTACAGGGAAGGATGTCCCATTTGTGTGGTCACCAGAGTGTGAGGCAAGCTTTGCAAGTCTCAAGCAGATGTTGACTACCACGCCGGTGTTAGCACTACCTGAGTAGGACGAGCCTTATGTTGTGTATACAGATGCTTCTAGAGTGGGGTTGGGTTGTGTACTTATGCAGCAGGGGAAGGTTATAGCTTATGCTTCGCGGCAGTTGCGGAAGCATGAAGCTAATTATCCTACTCATGATTTGGAGATGGCAGCAGTGATCTTTGCTCTTAAGATTTGGAGATCCTATCTGTATGGTGGGAAGGTACAGGTGTTTACAGATCACAAGAGTCTGAAGTACATTTTTACTCAGCCTGAGCTGAATTTGAGGCAGAGGCGTTGGATGGAGTTAGTAGCAGATTATGATCTGGATATAGCTTACCATCCTGGTAAAGCTAATTTGGTTGCAGATGCTTTGAGTCGGAAGCGGGTGGCTTCGGCTCAGGAGCAGGATATGGAGACATTGGTAGGTGAGATCAGTGCATTGAGTTTGTGTGCTATCTCACAGGAACCTTTGGGTTTGGAGGCAGCTGATAGAGCGGATCTGTTGAGCAGAGTGAGGTTAGCTCAGGGGAGCGATGAGGGGCTGATGAATGCCTCTAAGGCTGCGGGTGCAGAGTATCAGGTTTCTGCTAATGGTACTATCCTTGTGCATGGTCGGATCTGTGTGCCCAAGGGTGAGGATTTGAGGCAGGAGATACTGAGAGAGGCTCATTCGAGCAAGTTCTCTATTCATCCAGGGGCGACCAAGATGTATCGCGACCTTAAGCGGTATTATCACTGGGTCGGGATGAAGAAGGACGTGGCCGACTGGGTAGCTAAGTGTGATACTTGTCAGTTGGTGAAGGCAGAGCATCAGGTTCCTGGTGGGTTATTGCAGAGTTTGCCTATTCCTGAGTGGAAGTGGGATTTGATCACGATGGACTTCGTGGTAGGTTTGCCTGTGTCGAGGACGTTTGATGCTATTTGGGTCATTGTGGACCGTTTGACTAAGTCTGCACATTTTCTGGCCATCAAGAAAACTGATGGAGCAGCGGTTTTGGCCAAGAAGTATGTGAGGGAGATAGTCAGATTGCATGGTGTGCCTGCTAGTATTGTGTCTGATAGAGATTCCAAGTTCACTTCGGTGTTCTGGAAGGCGTTTCAGGCAGAGATGGGCACGAAGGTGCATATGAGTACAGCCTACCATCCTCAGACGGACGGTCAGTCAGAGAGGACGATCCAGATTTTGGAGGATTTGTTGAGGATGTGTGTGCTGGATTGGGGTGGTCATTGGGCAGATCACTTGAGCTTGGTGGAGTTTGCTTATAACAACAGCTACCAGGCTAGTATTGGGATGGCTCCTTATGAGGCTTTGTATGGGAGGCCGTGTCGTACACCGTTGTGTTGGACTCAGGTGGGGGAGAGGAGCATATTTGGTGCAGATTTTGTTCAGAGACCTCGGAGAAGATCCGGGTTTTGAGGCTGAACATGAAGGAGGCTCAGGATCGGCAGAAGAGTTATGCTGATAGGAGGAGAAAGGATCTTGAGTTTCAGGTTGGTGATAGAGTGTACCTCAAGATGGCCATGTTGCGGGGTCCGAACAGGTCATTGACAGAGACTAAGTTGAGTCCGAGGTACATGGGTCCGTTCAGGGTAGTTGAGCGGGTGGGGCCAGTGGCATATAGGCTGGAGTTGCCTGAGGTTATGCGTGCGTTCCACAAGGTATTTCATGTGTCGATGCTGAGGAAGTGTCTTCACGAGGGTGATCAGTTGTTGGCTAAGATTCCTGAGGATCTTCAGCCTAACATGACTTTGGAGGCGAGACCATTGAGGGTGCTCGAGAGGAGAGTCAAGGAACTTCGGAAGAAGAAGATTCCTTTGATGAGAGTCCTGTGGGACTGTGACGGAGTAGAGGAGCAGACTTGGGAGCCCGAGGCGAGGATGAAGGCAAGGTTTAAGAAGTGGTTTGAGAAGCAGACCGCTTGAGCTTGTCTAGCCGGGTCCGAGTTGTAGTCCGTGGCTGGAGCGGGTACGGAGTATTCCAGCCCATCTCTCTTGATATTTGGTCGCTTAGGGGTGGTTGGTTGTGCGACTAAGTATCAAGATGAGGTGGTGCTCGGGATGCGGGTTGATGGCTCCAGTTGTTGTATTTTTGTTTCCTGATGTATTTTCGTTGAGTTTGTAACGATTGTGACATTTGGGGATTAATAAGATGAGTATTTTTCTTTATGTTGACTGTGATTGTCATGGGAAAAGAGAAATAGCTCGGGTTTCTATTTTTGGAAGTTTCCATAAATAGAAAGTTTCCACAAAAGGAAAGTTTCCAGAATTAGAAAGTTTTCTAGAAAGGAAAGTTTTGTGGAAATGTTGAGGTAGATCTAGCCGGGAGATACTCGTTGGCATCAGTATTTGTTTTGCTCTAGGCCGTATGGGCCCAACTCACGTGATACCGATAGCTCGATGGACTTTGTGGCCAGAGAGTGGGAGTGGTATGTTGCTTCGGATGACGATCCGAGAGCGCTTGAGGGTGACGACCCGAGAGCGGGATATGTGAGGCTCCCTGGATACCGTAGCTGTGAGCCGAGGCTCGGCAGTGAGCCGGTATGTCTCGAGGGTTGCGACCCGAGAGCGGGGGAGTGTGTGTGAGTGACTTCCTGGATGCCGTAGCTTAAGGCGGTTGGCCTGATAGCGAGCCGGCATGATCCGTTGGTTGCGACCACGGACGGGGAAGCACTGAGTTGTGAGCAAATAGTGTTATGATGCGAGTATATTGGCTAGGGGAGACCTCGAGGGTCAGTCGGAGGTGTGCGGGCTGTTGCGACAGTGGCACGGGAACCTTGACTGATGGTGTTTAGTCCGGTCTGGGGACGTGCGGGCCGTGTTGACGGTGGCACGGGGTCCTTGGCAGATGGACGGTATTGCGGGATTCGGGGACGAATCCATATTGGTGGGGAGAATTGTAACATCCGCGAACCAGATTTTGTGTTTTGGAAGGAGTATCGATCGACACCCTTGTGGCATCGATCGATACCACTAATTTCTGGGTTCGACCGGTTTGATTTAATTGCCGATTGGTTCGGTTTGGTTCAGGGGAATCCCTAATTCGTGTCTTAAAGGGAAAACGACCTAGGGTCGTGTTTTTGTTGTGGTGTCGCCGTTTTCAAGAGAAACAAAGAGAGAAAACAGTTTCCTAAGGTTCTTGAGAGAGTTTGTGAGATTTCAAGGCGTTTTGGTGAGATCTTGCTGTGGGATTGAAGATCCAAGGCTGGGAACGTGTTAGAAGCTTGCTAGGAGTGAGGATTTCGTTTCTACTGCTCAGAATCTTCTTGAGAAAAGGTGAGTGCTTGACCATGGTTGATCTAAGCATGAGATCTCTCTTGTTTGTGTGTTTTCTTTGTTGTTTGTGTCGTTTTGTTGTTTGGGTTTGTTGCTTTCGTGTTTCCTAGTGATTTCTGGGTAATCGGGTGAGTTTGGAACGGATTCGAGATGGTTTGGATTCGGGATTCGTCGTTCGTGTTCGCGCAGATCGTATCTGCAGAGTAGGCATCGATCGATACCATTCTCGAGGAGCATCGGTCGGCACCAGTGTTGTGTAGCATCGGTCGGTACCGTTTGAGGAGCATCGGTCGGCACTTGTTCTTGAAGCATCGATCGACACCGTTTGGCATCGGTCGATACCAATCTTATCCGAGACTTGTTTTCCTGGTTTGATGTATTTTGTGTGTTGCTTGTTTTGCTTGAACTTGAGGGTCTCATCTGCTTGTGTGTATAACCCAGTAGATGGGAGGATGGCCTCACTAAGTATTTGTGATAATACTTACGCATCTCAATTGTTGTTTGTGGTGTGCAGGTAAAGGAAAAGTGTGATCGTGGGATCAAAGGCGATGAGGAGGAGGATGTTCTAGAGGCTTGATTGATTGTGGTCTAGCTGATGTTAGGTTGCTAGATTAAGTCAATGGAACATTGTAGGATGTTAGATGTTGGTTTATTCTTTATTTGATTTATGTATTGGTTATTGGTTTATTGTTGTTGGAATTCTTTGGTTTAATGGAATTGGTTTTATTTGGTTATTCCGCGGTTATTGATTGTTGTTAGGATGTTAGTGGGTATGGGACCACTGGTAAATTTAGGTATAAAAAAAAAAAAAAAAACGGGAAGGGTTGTTTCAAAAACAAATAAAGAAAGAAGAAAGAAATAAATTAGAGAAAACAGAAAAATGGAGACTGAAGTAGAGAGTAACAAGCAAACACATGATGAAAACAAATAAAGAAAGAAGAAAGAAATAAAATTATAGAAAACAGAGAAATGGAGACTGAAGTAAAGAGAAACAAGCAAACTGATGATGAAAACACATAAAGAAAGAAGAAAGAAATAAAATTAGAGAAAACAGAAAAATGGAGTCTAAAGTAGAGAGAAACAAGCAAACATGTGATGAAAACAAATAAAGAAAGAAGAAAGAATTAAAATTAGAGAAAAAAGAAAAATGGAGACTAAAGTAGAGAGAAACAAGCAAACACATGATGAAAACAAATAAAAAAAAGAAGAAAGAAATAAAATTTGAGAAAAAAGATAAATGGAGACTGAAGTAGAGAGAAACAAATAAACAGATGATGAAAACAAATAAAGAAAAAAGAAAGAAATAAAATTAGAGAAGATAGAAAAATGGAGACTGAAGTAAAGAGAAACAAGCAAAGAGATGATGAAAACAAATAAAAAGAAAAGAAAGAAATAAAATTAGAGAAAAGAGAAAAATGGAGACTAAAGTAGAGAAAACAAACAAAAAGATGATGAAAACAAATAAAGAAAGAAAAAAAAATAAAATTAGAAAAACAGAAAAATGGAGACTGAAGTAGAGAGTAACAAGCAAACACATGATGAAAACAAATAAAGAAAGAAGAAAGAAATAAAATTAGAGAAAACAGAAAAATGGAGACTGAAGTAAAGAGAAACAAGCAAACAGATGATGAAAACAAATAAAGAAAGAAGAAAAAATAAAATTAGAGAAAACAGAAAAATGGAGACTGAAGTAGAAACAAGCAAACACATGATGAAAACAAATAAAGAAAGAAGAAAGAAATAAATTAGAGAAAAAGAAAAATGGAGACTGAAGTAGAGAGAAACAAGCAAACACATGATGAAAACAAATAAAGAAAGAAGAAAGAAATAAAATTAGAGAAAAAGAAAAATGGAGACTGAAGTAAAGAGAAACAAGCAAAGATGATGAAAACAAATAAAGAAAGAAGAAAGAAATAAAATTAGAAAAAGAAAAATGGAGACTGAAGTAAGAGAAACAAGCAAACAGATGATGAAAACAAATAAAGAAAGAAGAAAGAAATAAAATTAGAGAAAAAAGAAAAATGGAGACTGAAGTAAAGAGAAACAAGCAAACACATGATGAAAACAAATAAAGAAAGAAGAAAGAAATAAAATTAGAGAAAAAAAGAAAAATGGAGACTGAAGTAGAGAGAAACAAGCAAACAGATGATGAAAACAAATAAAGAAAAAGAAAGAAATAAAATTAGAGAAAAAGAAAAATGGAGACTGAAGTAAAGAGAAACAAGCAAACAGATGATGAAAACAAATAAAGAAAGAAGAAAGAAATAAAATTAGAGAAAAAGAAAAATGGAGACTGAAGTAAAGAGAAACAAACAAAAGATGATGAAAACAAATAAAAAAAAGAAAGAAAGAAATAAAATTAGAAAACAGAAAAATGGAGACTGAAGTAAAGAGAAACAAGCAAACAGATGATGAAAACAAATAAAGAAAGAAGAAAGAAATAAAATTAGAGAAAACAGAAAAATGGAGACTGAAGTAGAGAGAAACAAGCAAACAGATGATGAAAACAAATAAAGAAAGAAGAAAGAAATAAAATTAGAGAAAAAAGAAACTGAAGTAGAGAGAAACAAGCAAACACATGATGAAAACAAATAAAAAAGAAGAAAGAAATAAAATTAGAGAAAACAGAAAAATGGAGACTGAAGTAGAAAGAAACAAACACATGATGAAAACAAATAAAGAAAGAAGAAAGAAATAAAATTAGAGAAAACAGAAAAATGGAGACTGAAGTAAAGAGAAACAAGCAAACAGATGATGAAAACAAATAAAGAAAGAAGAAAGAAATAAAATTAGAGAAAACAGAAAAATGGAGACTGAAGTAGAGAGAAACAAACAAACAAAAGATGAAAACAAATAAATAAAGAAGAAAGAAATAAAATTAGAGAAAAAAGAAAAATGGAGACTGAATTAAAGAGAAACAAGCAAACAATGATGAAAACAAATAAAGAAAGAAGAAATAAATAAAATTAGAGAAAAAAGAAAAATGGAGACTGAAGTAAAGAGAAACAAGCAAACAGATGATGAAAACAAATAAAGAAAGAAGAAAGAAATAAAATTAGAGAAACAGAAAAATGGAGACTGAAGTAAAGAGAAACAAGCAAACAGATGATGAAAACAAATAAAAAAAGAAGAAAGAAATAAAATTAGAGAAAACAGAAAAATGGAAACTGAAGTAAAGAGAAACAAGCAAACATATGATGAAAACAAATAAAGAAAGAAAAAAGAAATAAAATTAAAGAAAAGAAAAATGGAGACTGAAGTAGAGAGAAACAAGCAAACACATGATGAAAACAAATAAAGAAAGAAGAAAGAAATAAAATTAGAAAAAAAAATGGAGACTGAAGTAAAGAGAAACAAGCAAACAGATGATGAAAACAAATAAAGAAAGAAGAAAGAAATAAAATTAGAGAAAACAGAAAAAAGGAGACTGAAGTAAAGAGAAACAAGCAAAGAGATGATGAAAACAAATAAAGAAAGAAGAAATAAATAAAATTAGAGAAAAAAGAAAAATGGAGACTGAAGTAGAGAGAAACAAGCAAACACATGATGAAAGCAAATAAAGAAAGAATAAAGAAATAAAATTAGAGAAGACAGAAATATGGAGACTGAAGTAGAGAGAAATAAACAAACAGATGATGAAAACAAATAAAGAAAAAAGAAACAAATAAAACTAGAGAAAAAAGAAAAATGGAGATTGAAGTAAAGAGAAACAAGCGAACAGATAATGAAAAAAAAATAAAGAAAGAAGAAAGAAATAAAATTAGAGAAAAAAAGAAAAATGGAGACTGAAGTAAAGAGAAACAAACAAACAGATGATGAAAACAAATAAAGAAAGAAGAAAGAAATAAAATTAGAGAAGACAAAAAAATGGAGACTGAAGTAAAGAGAAACAAGCAAAGAGATGATGAAAACAAATAAAGAAAGAAGAAATATATAAAGTTAGAGAATACAGAAATATGGAGACTGAAGTAGAGAGTAACAAACAAACAGATGATGAAAACAAATAAAGAAAGAAGAAAGAAATAAAATTAGAGAAGACAGAAAAATGGAGACTGAAGTAAAGAGAAACAAGCAAAGAGATGATGAAAACAAATAAAAAAAGAAGAAAGAAATAAAATTAGAGAAAACAGAAAAATGGAAACTGAAGTAAAGAGAAACAAGCAAACATATGATGAAAACAAATAAAGAAAGAAAAAAAGAAATAAAATTAAAGAAAAAAGAAAAATGGAGACTGAAGTAGAGAGAAACAAGCAAACACATGATGAAAGCAAATAAAGAAAGAATAAAGAAATAAAATTAGAGAAGACAGAAATATGGAGACTGAAGTAGAGAGAAATAAACAAACAGATGATGAAAACAAATAAAGAAAAAAGAAACAAATAAAACTAGAGAAAAAAGAAAAATGGAGATTGAAGTAAAGAGAAACAAGCGAACAGATAATGAAAAAAAAATAAAGAAAGAAGAAAGAAATAAAATTAGAGAAAAAAAGAAAAATGGAGACTGAAGTAAAGAGAAACAAGCAAACAGATGATGAAAACAAATAAAGAAAGAAGAAAGAAATAAAATTTGAGAAAAAAGAAAAATGGAGACGGAAGTAAAGGAAAACAAACAAACAGTTGATGAAAACAAATAAAGAAAGAAGAAAGAAATAAAATTAGAGAAAAAAGAAAAATGGAGACCGAAGTAAAGAGAAACAAGCAAACAGATGATGAAAACAAATAAAGAAAGAAGAAAGAAATAAAATTAGAGAAAAAAAAATGGAGAGTGAAGTAAAAAGGAACAAACAAACAGATGATGAAAACAAATAAAGAAATAAGAAATAAATAAAATTAGAGAAAACAGAAAAAATGAGACTGAAGTAAAGAGAAACAAGCAAAGAGATGATGAAAACAAATAAAGAAAGAAGAAATAAATAAAATTAGAGAAAAAAGAAAAATGGAGATTGAAGTAGAGAGAAACAAGCAAACACATGATGAAAACAAATAAAGAAAGATGAAAAAAAAAATTAGAGAAAACTGAAAAATGGAGACTGAAGTTAAGAGAAACAAGCAAACAGAAGATGAAAACAAATAAGGAAAGAAGAAAGAAATAAAATTAGAGAAAAAAGAAAAATGGAGACTGAAGTAAAGAGAAACAAGCAAACACATGATGAAAACAAATAAAGAAAGAAGAAATAAATAAAATTAGAGAAAACAGAAAAATGGAGACTATAGTAAAGAGAAAAAAGTGAACAGATGATGAAAACAAATAAAGAAAGAAGAAAGAAATAAAATTAGAGAAAAAAATAAAAATGGAGACTGAAGTAAAGAGAAACAAGCAAAGAGATGAAGAAAACAAATAAACAAAGAAGAAAGAAATAAAATTAGAGAAGGCAGAAAAATGGACACTGAAGTAGAGAGAAACAAACAAACAGATGATGAAAACAAATAAAGAAAGAAGAAAAAAATAAAATTAGAGAAGACAGAAAAATGGAGACTGAAGTAAAGAGAAACAAGCAAAGAGATGATGAAAACAAATAAAAAAAGAAGAAAGAAATAAAATTGGAGAAAACAGAAAAATAGAAACTGAAGTAAAGAGAAACAAGCAAACTGAAACGACCGACCTTTTTTTTTTAATAAATAACAAATAATAAATATTCTACAGCTAGTGGTCTCATACTCACTAGCCACCTAAACACCAACACATTCAACAGCGGAAATAACATACCAACAAAATATCCAATAAACCAATAACCAATAACCAATAAAAATAATATCCAGAACTGATTCCAAACAGCATAAAACAAATAACCAGCAGTCCTAACAATACTCTAAGACCCAACTCTAGCAACCTAACAATGCCAGGTAACCAATCAATCGAGTCCCTAGAACATCCTCCCCTTCATTTCCCGGATTCCACTATCACACTTTGCCTTTACCTGCACCACAAACACAAATTGAGATGCGTAAGTATTATCACAAATACTTAGTGAGGCCGTCCTCCCATCTACTAGGTTATACACACAAGCATTTGAGACCCTCATACTCAAGCAACAAGCAAAACCACAACAATGCATCAAACCAGGAAAAACGAGTCACGGATATAAACTAGTGTCGACCGATGCTACATCGGTGCCGATCGATGCTCCTTGACCTGGTGCCGATCGATGCCACCATATGACGCCGATCGATGCCTCCCAAGGAGGTGCCGACCGATGCCACAAGGTGCCGATCGATGCTCCTTCTGCAACCACAAACTGCAGACGCGAAAACATCAATCCCGAGTCCAAAACTCCAATTCCATCTCCAAACTCGCCCAGATGATCCGCAAACCTGTAGGAAACTCAAGAACAACATACCCAAGCAAGCAAACAACAATAATAACACACAAATCATCCAAATACAAGAGATCTCAAGCTTAGATCAACCATGGTCAAGCACTCACCTCTTTCCAGGAAGATTTGGACCAAAAGAAACGAAATCCTCACTCCTAGCAAGCTTCTAACTCTTTCCTAGCTCCAAATCTCTCAAGAACAGCCAAGAAAACTCCCAATCTCACTCACAAATCTCAAGAACACTTGTTTTCTCTCTTTTCCTCTTTCTCAAACAAAAACGGCGACCACCACCTCTGAAACACGACCTAGGTCGTTTCCTTCCTTTTAAGACCCGGTTCAATGGTTTCCTTAAACCAAACCTAACCAAATCGATCAAAAATCCAATCTGGTCGAACCGGAAATAAGTGGTGTCGAACGACACCCCCTTGGTGTCGATCGACACCCATCCCAAAAACCAATTTTTGGTTCGCGGATGTTACACAAACATATGATGAAAACAAATAAAGAAAGAAAGAAAGAAATAAAAATGGAGACTGAAGTAAAAAGAAACAAGCAAACACATGATGAAAACAAATAAAGAAAAAAGAAAGAAATAAAACTAGAGAAAAAAGAAAAATGGAGACTGAAGTAAAGAGAAACAAGCGAACAGATGATGAAAACAAATAAAGAAAGAAGAAAGAAATAAAATTAGAGAAAAAAAGAAAAATGGAGACTGAAGTAAAGAGAAACAAGCAAACAGATGATGAAAACAAATAAAGAAAGAAGAAAGAAATAAAATTTGAGAAAATAGAAAAATGGAGACGGAAGTAAAGGGAAACAAACAAACAGTTGATGAAAACAAATAAAGAAAGAAGAAAGAAATAAAATTAGAGAAAAAAGAAAAATGCAGACCGAAGTAAAGAGAAACAAGCAAACAGATGATGAAAACAAATAAAGAAAGAAGAAAGAAATAAAGTTAGAGAAAAGAGAAAATTGGAGACTAAAGTAAAGAGAAATAAGCAAATAGATGATGAAAACAAATAAAGAAAGAAGAAAGAAATAAAATTAGAGAAAACAGAAAAATGGAAACTGAAATAGAGAGAAACAAGCAAACACATAATGAAAACAAATAAAGAAAGAAGAAAGAAATAAAATTAGAGAAAAAAGAAAAATGGAGACTGAAGTAAAGAGAAACAAGCAAACACATAATGAAAACAAATAAAGAAAGAAGAAATAAATAAAATTAGAGAAAACAGATAAATGGAGACTGAAGTAGAGAGAAACAATCAATCAAACAGATGATGTAAATAAATAAAGAAAGAAGAAAGAAATAAAATTAGAAAAAACAGAGAAATGGAGACTGAAGTAGAGAGAAACAAGCAAACAGATGATGAAAACAAATAAAAAAAGAAGAAAGAAAAAAAATTAGAGAAAAAAGAAAAATGGAGACTGAAGTTAAGAGAAACATGCAAACAGATGATGAAAACAAATAAAGAAAGAAGAAAGAAATAAAATTATAGAAAACAGAGAAATAGAGACTGAAGTAAAGAGAAACAAGCAAACTGATGATGAAAACACATAAAGAAAGAAGAAAGAAATAAAATTAGAGAAAAAAGAAAAATGGAGACTAAAGTAGAGAGAAACAAGCAAACACGTGATGAAAACAAATAAAGAAAGAAGAAAGAAATAAAATTAGAGAAAACAGAAAAATAGAGACTGAAATAGAGAGAAACAAGTAAACACATGATGAAAACAAATAAAGAAAGAAGAAAGAAATAAAATTAGAGAAAAAAGAAAAATGGAGACTGAAGTAAAGAGAAACAAGCAAACACATGATGAAAACAAATAAAGAAAGAAGAAATAAATAAAATCAGAGAAAACAGATAAATGGAGACCGAAGTAGAGAGAAACAAGCAAACTGTAACATCCGTGAACTGGAATTCCGGTTTAGGATGTGCATCGATCGATGCTCCTACTGCATCGATCGATGCTGACTCAATTCTGTGCGTTTTGACTTAAGTCAAACGCTGCGTTTTGGGGAGAAGAGAAAGGGAAAAAACCCTTAACTCGATTTCTTTTGGTCTCATTCGTGTTTTGGCCGTTTCTGGGAGAGAAAAGAAAAGAGAGAAAAGTTCTTGAGAGTTCTTGGAGTTTTGGTGCTTTCCTGAGGAGATCTGTAGCTGGGATTGTTGTAGGAGCTTCTAGGAAACGTTTTCTTGCTTTTGTGTTGTTCAGATTCGTCTTGGCACAGGTAAGTGCAGGACCATGGCTTATCTAAGCTAGAGAATTCAGTGATTTGCTTGTTGTTTGTTGTTAGATGTATTAGATTGTTGTTATGGACGTTAGGAAGCTTTTTTGTGGCTTGGGATTGAGTTTCTGTGGTTGTAGGAACGAGATCCGGCGAGAAACTTCGGAGAAATCACGGTGCTCGACGTTGCGTCGATCGATGCATAGCTTGCATCGGTCGATGCAAGTGCGAGGACGGCGCGATGAACTTTAGGGTTTTTCGTGTGCGTCGAGCATGCGTCGGTCGATGCAGACTGGGTATCGGTCGATGCAAGTTACACTTGAATCGATCGATGCAGTTTCT
Source organism: Camelina hispida (assembly GCA_023657505.1). Classification (NCBI taxonomy): domain Eukaryota; kingdom Viridiplantae; phylum Streptophyta; class Magnoliopsida; order Brassicales; family Brassicaceae; genus Camelina; species Camelina hispida. The sequence continues at coordinate 41,625,919 of CP094634.1, read as the reverse complement.
GTATCGATCGATGCTTCTCCTGTTGGCATCGATCGATGCAGGTGTGGCATCGGTCGATGCTACGTCCTATTTGTTATTGTTTGTTGATTGTTGTGTGAAGATTACTGATACTCTATTGCTTGTGTGTATAGCCCAGTAGATGGGAGGATTGCCTTACTGAGTGTTTGTAAAATACTCATGCATTGCAATATGTGTTTGTGGTGCAGGTAAAGGCAAAGTGTGACCGTGGAATCCAAGCAATGAAGAGGAGGATGTTCTAGGGACTCGGTTGATTGTTTATCTGGCATTGTTAGGTTGCTAGAACTATGTCCTAGATCATTGTTTAGGATTGCTGGTTACTTGGTTTATGATGTTTGGATCTTTAGTTAAGATTGGAATTTATATTGGATATTTAATATTTTATTGGATATTGGTATTATTATTTTCGCTGTTGGTTGTGTTTGTGATTAGGTGACTAGTGGGTATGGGACCACTAGTTGTAGTTTATTTTATTATATTATATTTATATTTATTTTTTTTAAAAAAAAAGGTCGGTCCTTTCATTTTGGTATCAGAGCCCTTACGGTTCTAGGTTCTGTTTCTGTTCTTGCATCATTACTTTCATAATCATCCTGTTTTATTTGCATCTAGTTCTTAGTTCTTGTAGTTTATTTTCTGCTTTTCATCATTATCATCATAGGATTGTTAGTGACAAACAATCTTTACACTTGGCTTAACTTAGATTCATATGCATATCTTGATTGTTCACAAACACTCAGATTGGATTGACACCTCTTATACTACAACTGCATAAGGGGAATTGAAACACCCATCCATCCATATTCATCATTGCATACACTGCCACCTTCCACCTTTTACCACCAAAATAACATGTTTCAATTCCCTAAATATAAAATAGAGAATCCAAACCTATAAAAAAAATTCTAAGGATTAATTTAACATATTGTAATTGTGTAAAAGAGGGTTATAGAATTTTTTATAAATACCCTTTTTGAGATACCCTTTTTCAAAAATACCATTTTTCTTGAACATTTTTATTTTTGCTCACTTTTACATAATTTAGAATTTTTTTTAGGTTTGGATTCTCTATTTTACATTTAGGGTATAGTTTTGAGGGAATAAGGTTTAGTGTTTGATGTTAGAGCTTGAAATTTAATCATTTTATACATAGAAAATGGTATTTTTGAAAGTAGACAATATGAAAGGGTATTTTTGAAAAGTAATATGGAAAAAGAATTAAAATAAAATTTTTACATGTTAAAATTACACTATTCAAAAACAAACTTCTTATATAGATATTAGAATTATGTTTTTCTAGTTTAAAAATGTGTTAAATATATATTTTTATAATTATATTTTTAAAATATAAAACATTAATTTTCTTACATACATATTAGATTTAAATTTAACAATATAAGAGTTTTTAATTTATAACCCTTTCACTTTTAAAAATTAATTAACAATGAATTTGTTGTTTTTATACGTATTAAAATTATCTTTTTAAAAACTTGTAGAAAATAAAAGTGACACGTGTCACGATCTGATAATTTATTAACTTTGATATTTAATCGCTAAAGCTGACACGTGTCACAATCTGGTGAGTTTTTAATTTTGATCTCTGATCGTTAAAACTAACACGTGTCACGATCTAGTGAGTTACTAAGTTTAAGAACCAAAGTTTATATAATAAGATATAATATCTTTATAATTATTTAAAAAACTTTGTAATTTTTATAATTTTTTTAATTTTTGATAATTATCTTTTATATTATTAATATGTTTTAAAACAAATATTTTGTTTTTGTTGTAATCAAATTCCTCCTATTAAATATTAACTTTTACACATGTCAAAATCTTTGACACATGTCAAAATCTTGTTAATGGCTAACATTCAAAACCCAACTTTATATAATAATATTTACTTATTTTTAATTTTAAGTTACTAATTCTACAAAAAAATAGAAAAAGGGATTAAGGATATATATATATATATATATATATATATATATCTTATTATATAAACCTTGGTTCTCAAAGTTAGTAACTCACCAGATCGTGACACGTGGTTTAACGATCAGAGATCAAAGTTAAAAACTCACCAGATCATGATATGTGTCAATTTTAACGATCAGAGATCAAAATTAGTAACTCATCAGATCGTGACACATGTCAATTTTAAAAAGTTAGTAACTCAACAGATTGTGACATGTGTTAATTTTAACGATCAGAGATCAAAGTAAAATACTCACCAGATTATGACACGTGTCAATTTTAACGATTAGAGATCAAAGTTAGTAACTCACAGATCGTGACATATGTCAATTTTAACGATCAAAAATCACAGTTTTCAAGCTTGGTAAAACAAAGCATAATATAATTGTAATCTTATTATATTAAAAACAAAACAACTAAAATAAATATACTATGTGTCATCCATATCAAAGTTTCACTGTTACAAAGATTCTTAACCACTACATGGTAAAATAAATATACTATGTGTCATCCATATTTGGTCGTATAATCTTATTATATAACCTAGCACATTAAATTTTATGTCTTTGTTTGCACAAAAAAAAAAATGTCTCTATTGTTAGCCAATTTCGGACACTGAGTACTGCAAGAAGATTTGTGAAGGCACATGCGAAGAAAATGAAGATCATGGAGAACCGATTGGCATTCTTAGGGAAAAAGCTTGAACTAATCTTTTTATTATATTAAAAATCTTATTATATAAAGTTGGGTTTTCAAATTAGCAACATGTCAAGTATACTGATGAAATGTTGACACGTGTCAAAAATTATTATTTTTCAAAACAACTAATTAAAAAAAATAACATTAAATCTAAATAAAATTTACATGTTTAACTAAAAAAAATCTAAATCAAAAAAAAAATTAACAAAACTAATTTATTTTCCATTGTATGCTACTTATGTTATACGTGTTTTCTCAATAAGATTTTGACATGTATAAACAAAAAAGAAATTCACTAAGCATGTATATTATTATGTCAAAAGAATAAGTTGAGAATAAATTGAGAATAATTAATAAATTATCCCCCTCTCCAGAATATCGTCGCCCTACTATTGATTCGGGTAAAAATAAGTTGAGAATTTATGTGAAACGACCGACCCTTTTTTTCAATAAATAATAAATAATAAATATAATAATATAAACTACAACTAGTGGTCCCATACCCACTAGCCACCTAACCACAAACACAATCAACAGCGGAATACTCAATATCAATAACCAATAATAAACCAATAATATAACCAATAACATAGCATAAACAATATCCAATAATCAATCATCAGAACACATGAAAACATCAACCTAACAATGTTTTCTAATGACTCAACTCTAGCAACCTAGCAATGCCAGACAACATCCAATCAAGTCCCTAGAACATCCTCCTCTTCATTGCCTGGATTCCACGATCACACTTTGCCTTTACCTGCACCACAAACACAAATTGAGATGCGTAAGTATTATCACAAATACTTAGTGAGGCCGTCCTCCCATCTACTGGGTTATACACACAAGCATTTGAGACCCTCATAATCAAGCAACAAGCAAACACACAACAATACATCAAACCAGGAAAACGAGTCACGGATATAAGCTAGTGTCGACCGATGCTACATCGGTGCCGATCGATGCTCCTTGACCTGGTGCCGATCGATGCCACAATATGGCGCCGATCGATGCCTCACAAGAAGGTGTCGACCGATGCCACAAGGTGCCGATCGATCCTCCCTCTGCAACCACGAACAGAGCAACGCGAAATACGAAATTCCGAAACCAATCACTCCAATTTCGTCCCCAAACTCGCCCAGATGATACGCAAACCTGTAGGAAACTCAAGAACAACACACCCAAGCAAGCAAACAACAGTAACAGCAAACAAATCACCCAATTACAAGAGATCTCATGCTTAGATCAACCATGGTCAAGCACTCACCTCTTTCCAGGAAGATTTAGGCCAAAGGAAACGAAATCCTCACTCCTAGCACGCTTCTAGCTCCTTCCCAGCCTTAGATCTCCCAAGAACAGCAAGAAAATCTCACAAAAACTCCCAGGAACTCAAGAACAAAGCCTTTCTCCTCTTTCTCTCTGTTTCTTGGCAAAAACGGCCAAAAGAGAAGAAAAACTCGAGCTCCCTCTTTTAAAACCCGATTCTAGGGTTTCCTAAACCAACCACACAAACCGGACGATTTAAAATCGAATCGACCAAACCAGCCTCAAACAGTGTCGATCGATGCCACCTTCGGTGGTGTCGATCGACTTCATTGCCAAAATACCAAGAAAAGGTTTGCGGGTGTTATAATTCTCCCCCACCAATCTAGATTCGTCCTCGAATCTCGAACAACCATCAGTCAAGGACTCCCGTGCAACCGTCTCCACGGCCCGCACTCCTCCGACCGATCTGCAGAAGGTCACCTCTAGGTGATAGACTCACGCTCCAGGCGTCATTTGCTTTCGACTTTTGGACTTTCCCCTTTTCTCATAGGCCTAAACCTTGAGTTTTCATTGGCTCCTCATCAGACCTAAGTCTGCATACCAATGTTGGCTCCTCATCGGGCCTAAACCCGCATGCCATAATATATAAGAAAAAATCCAAACTCGTCTCTCGGGTCGTCACCCTACAGCGTGTCTCCGGACCGTCGTCCGAAGTCGATATACCAACCATACTCCAAAGTCACAAAGTCTCCGAATATGGCAGTACTAGGAGAACCAAAGTCCTCCAAGAGCCGCGAGCAAACAATTCTGAACACGTCTGAGTCCTATCCCTATCCAGGTTTCCTTCCCGTGGCTCGCGTAAAAACATCTCAATGTCCTACCAACAACATATCCCCTCACCGGGATACCCCATGACCACACAAGGATCATATATACGCCACAAGGGCCGCCACAAAGGCCAACAAAATGTCCTAACGAGGACCGCCACCAAGGCCAAACAAATGTCCTAAAGAGGACCGCCTCCAAGGCCAAACAAATGTCCTAAAGAGGACCGCCACCAAGACCAAACCAATGTCCTAAAGAGGACCGCCACCAAGGCCACTCGTCCCGAAGGACCGTCACAAAGACCATCTGTCCCGAAGGACCGTCACAAAGACCATCTGTCCCGAAGGACCGTCACAAAGACACTCTGGCTAAAAAGCCCACCACAAAGGCCATCCACCGCCTCTGTCTCAAATTCAGCTCAGGCTGATTGAATATATAGTTTAGGCTCTTATGATCTGTAAACACCTGTACCTTTGCACCATAAAGATAAGATCTCCAAATCTTCAGGGCAAAAACTACAGCACCCATCTCCAGATCATGAGTAGGATAGTTGCCCTCATGCACCCGCAACTGCCGCGAAGCATAGGCAATCACCTTCCCATGCTGCATCAGAACACACCCCAAACCAACTCTAGATGCATCTGTATAAACCACATAGGGTTCTCCCTGCTCAGGCAAAGCCAACACTGGCGCAGTAGTCAACATCTCCTTCAGGCTTGCAAAGCCTTCCTCACACTCTTCTGACCAGACAAAAGGAACATCCTTCCCTGTCAACTTAGTCATGGGACGTGCTCTGCTTGCAAACCCCTGCACAAATCTCCTGTAGTAACCTGCCAATCCAAGGAAACTCCTGATCTCTGTGACATTCTGCGGTCTAGGCCAATCTCGGATAGCCTGAATCTTCTCTGGATCCACAGAAACCCCCTCTCCAGAAACAATGTGACCCAGAAAGCCCATCTCACGCTGCCAAAAACTACACTTGCTCAGCTTGGCAAACAACTTCTGCTCCCGCAGCTTCTCCATAACTGCCCTCAAATGCACTGCATGCTCTTCAGGACTCTTAGAATAAACCAGGATATCGTCGATGAAAATGATGACAGACACGTCCAGAAACTCCTGGAACACGCTGTTCATCAATCTCATAAACGCTGCTGGCGCGTTAGTCAACCCGAAGGGCATCACCACAAACTCATAATGCCCATACCTCGTCCTGAAAGCAGTCTTCCTCACATCTGCCTCATCTATCGGTATCTGATGATAACCCGACGCCAGATCTACCTTAGAGAACCAAGTAGCACCCCTCAACTGATCCAACAACTCATCGATCCTAGGAAGAGGATACTTGTTCTTCACAGTGACCCGGTTCAAACCCCGATAATCGATACACAACCTGAAACTCCCATCCTTCTTCTTCACAAACAACAACAGCGCTCCCCACGGTGATACACTAGGACGGATGAAACCCTTACTCAATAAATCCTCTAGCTGCTTCTTCAGCTCTGCCATCTCTGCTGGAGCCATTCTGTAAGGAGCCTTGGATAACGGTGTCGTCCCCGGTTCCAGTTCAATGGTAAAAGGATCTGACCGAGATGGTGGTAATCCCTGCAAAGACTGAAACACGTCCTCAAACTCCTCCACTACCGGAATACCGCTAACCGTAGACTTCCTCACTGACTCTGGCATAAATATAGTAACCAAATAAGCCTCACGACCCTTCTCGATCATCTTCCCAACCTTAATGGCTAAGATCACGAGACTCCCCAAAGTCGGTCTAACACCCTGAAAAACCAACTTCCCTCCTGGACGTTCAAACTCCACTCTACCCCGATAGCAATCCAAATGCACCATATGTCGATGCAACCAATCCATCCTGAGAATAACATCATATAACTCCACTGGACTGATAAGCAAATCCGCTGGCCATGACTCCCTTGCAATCTGAATATCAACCCCTCCAGCTCGTCCGATAACACTCAGGAACTTGCCTCCCGCAACTCTGACCACTCCTGTACGCTCCCCAGGATCCCCTCTGATTCCCGCACACTCTACACACTCTGGAGTAATGAAGCTATGAGAAGCTCTAGAATCAAACATAACGTGGGACTTAAACCCGCCCACCAACAAGGTCCCTACACAAACCTTATGTGTTGAGAACCTAACACCTTATCACAGGAAACATAAAAATCTGACCCTACTAAATTCACAAGGATTAAGTACCAGAAATTATACCTGTGATTGCCCCGGCACTCGTTCCACCAGTCTCTGCCGTCGTGTAAGCACGTGGCGTCTGCTCAATCCGTGCCACCTGCTGACCTCCAGGCTGCACCTGCTGCAACGCTGCCACTGCTACCGACTGCAACTTGGGACAGAAAGGCCTGATGTGCCATGTCTCCCTACAATGATAACATACCCGAGGCCCTGCCGTCGGAGCACTCCTCTTGGGACACCTAGCAACCTTGTGATCCTTGCTCCCACAGTCGAAGCAACCCGTACCACTCGGCTTCTGCGTAGTCTCCCACTTCCTCTTGGTTCCTTGAGCATGCCTACCGCCCCTGCTGAAACCACCCTGCTGCTGAGCCTTACCAGGCTGAACTGCTGGAGTAACCGACACTGACTGTGCCCAGATATCCTCCTCAATCTCTGTTGTTGTCTCAACCAGCTCTGCACGCGTAGCATAATGCCTCCCTCTACAATGAACTCTCAAATCATCATGTAGATCCCTCAAAAACCTCCTGACCTGAGCCTCCTCAGGCTCCACAGCCCGACCCCCATAACACAGAAGTCGACTGAACTCCAAGTCCAGCTCCCGCACTGACCGTGTCCCCTGAGACAACTGAAGTAACTGCACCTCCAAACGATCCAATGCCTCCCTAGGAAAATACTTGCGGTTGAACTCCAAAACGAAGTCAGCCCAAGTCATCTCCCGCTGCGCCCTCCTAGCAGCCACAGATCTCCACCACAACTCAGCATCACCACTCAAAAAGTAGACCCCTATGTCCACCCAGAACTCCTCAGGACATCTCAGAGTATGGAAACTACGTTCCACTCTCGTCCTCCAAGCATCCGCAACTGTAGGATCTACACCTCCCGAAAACTGCTCGGTACGCAACCGACCCATCTCTCTCAACATGCTGAGATAACGAGCATGGACTCCCACATCCGCAGCCACTGGCTGCCGCTCCTCCGCCACAACTGGTGGCACTACCTGAGCCCGAGCCAATACCACTGGTGGTAACCGCTCTAACACTTGTGCTAGCAAAGCCGCAATGTCAACACCAAGGACTCCACCCGTTGGGGCTCCCACACCCGGGACCCTAGCATCACCGGCCACTGGAGCATCAACACCGCCCCCTCCGGCCACACTCACTGAATCCCCCGGAACTCCCTGCGACTCGCCAACACCCTCAGCTGTCACACTCTGGTCCTCGGTCTCACTAACCACTGGGACTCCGCCCCTACCACGACCACGTCCGCGACCACGTCCGCGTCCACGACCTCGACCAGCAACAACATCCTCTCTAACCATCTGCACTACCATGAACAGAAGGCTAAGCACACAATTTCTAATTAACACAGAAATAAAAACTCACCGTGGAATCACAAGTAGGCTCGAAGAGGATGTTCTAGGACTCCATGCCACACACAATTTACTAACTCACATAATCAATCAAGACATGCAATCCCAAACATCTACAACAGAAACCTAGTGAACCCAAACCTAGAACCGTAAGGGCTCTGATACCAAAATGAAACGACCGACCCTTTTTTCAATAAATAATAAATATAATAATATAAACTACAACTAGTGGTCCTATACCCACTAGCCACCTAACCACAAACACAATCAACAGCGGAATACTCAATATCAATAACCAATAATAAACCAATAATATAACCAATAACATAGCATAAACAATATCCAATAATCAATCATCAGAACACATGAAAACAGCAACCTAACAATGTTTTCTAATGACTCAACTCTAGCAACCTAGCAATGCCAGACAACATCCAATCGAGTCCCTAGAACATCCTCCTCTTCATTGCCTGGATTCCACGATCACACTTTGCCTTTACCTGCACCACAAACACAAATTGAGATGCGTAAGTATTATCACAAATACTTAGTGAGGCCGTCCTCCCATCTACTGGGTTATACACACAAGCATTTGAGACCCTCATAATCAAGCAACAAGCAAACACACAACAATACATCAAACCAGGAAAACGAGTCACGGATATAAGCTAGTATCGACCGATGCTACATCGGTGCCGATCGATGCTCCTTGACCTGGTGCCGATCGATGCCACAATAAGGCGCCGATCGATGCCTCACAAGAAGGTGTCGACCGATGCCACAAGGTGCCGATCGATGCTCCCACTGCAACCACGAACAGAGCGACGCGAAATACGAAATTCCGAAACCAATCACTCCAATTTCGTCCCCAAACTCGCCCAGATGATACGCAAACCTGTAGGAAACTCAAGAACAACACACCCAAGCAAGAAAACAACAGTAACAGCAAACAAATCACCCAATTACAAGAGATCTCATGCTTAGATCAACCATGGTCAAGCACTCACCTCTTTCCAGGAAGAGTTAGGCCAAAGGAAACGAAATCCTCACTCCTAGCACGCTTCTAGCTCCTTCCCAGCCTTAGATCTCCCAAGAACAGCAAGAAAATCTCACAAAAACTCCCAGGAACTCAAGAACAAAGCCTTTCTCCTCTTTCTCTCTGTTTCTTGACAAAAACGGCCAAAAGAGAAGAAAAACTCGAGCTCCCTCTTTTAAAACCCGATTCTAGGGTTTCCTAAACCAACCACGCAAACTGGACGATTTAAAATCGAACCGACCAAACAGGCCTCAAACAGTGTCGATCGATGCTACCTTCGGTGGTGTCGATCGACGCCCTTGCCAAAATACCAAGAAAAGGTTGCGGGTTTTACATTATGATTCGAGAATATTTGAGACGAGGTCATAGCTTTAAATTGTTTTGGTACAATTGGGTACTTATAAAGAGTAAATAGGTCGTTGATCCTTAACGTGATTATGACATATGTCATGTTTTGGATTGTATATAAAGTTTCTATTTTGTATATCTGAATTATCTAAGACTTATATATATTATCATGATTATAATTTTCAAATTTTTATTTTCATTATATTATATTAAATTTCTTTCAGTTTCTCAATTTTTATTGGGTTAGTCATAAAATCATTGAAATTGAGTAGATAATTTTCACAGTTGTTCATCCAATATATTTGGAGTAAAAAAAAACTTCATGGTTAAAGAAATTATATCACAAAACAATTTTAGTAATTATAAGAACTATAATTATGCCAAAATGAAAGTAAATTTGTTTATTTTTTTTAGAAGACATTTTATAGGTGGTGATAAAGAGTATACTTTAACAATAAAATAATTTTGGGTGTAAGATCATATTTTTAATGGTAAATTATGTGGTTACTTATAAGATGTTGCTTTGATGAATTTGTTGCATGTAAAATATTTTGTGAATAAGTTGTGCAACGTTTTTGAAATTTGACAATAATAATATTTGTAATGATGAATATTTGACAAAAGTTTTAGTGGGATATAAATTAGCTTTAAATTATTATAATAATTATTATAATATATTAAAAATATAGAAATATAAATAAATGTATGAAGGTAAATACAAATATTTTCTAACCTAAATTATTTATATATTTACTTTAGAAAAAAAAAATTCTTTATATATTTTTGAAAATTTGTTTTAGATTTAGGATTTATTTTTTCAAACAATTTTTAAACCCGCACATTGTGCGGGCCCTTATATAGTATTCTATAAAGTTAATTAAACAACCAAATCGTTGACAGGAAAACTATTGTTTACGGGACGATTAAACAAATGACTTCTGTACAAGATTTCATTTTGAAAGCTGATCACAACGAAAACAAATTGATGCAGTTAATACAGAAACCAAATTCGAGATAAGTTTTAAAAAAAAAATCTATATATAATAGTAAACTCACTTTTTTGTATCAACTTTAATCCAACAGATGAGATTAGTTCTATTATTTCATCTAACGGTTTAAAATTATTAATGATCGCAACAGTTGCAAACTTTTTTCCTTTAAATAATTATGTTTTTTCGTTGTATCTCCATGTTTTAAAAATCGCACCTATTAATTTTTGCATCTCTTCGTTGTACCTTCATCTTTAAAATATCACACCTATTAATTTTTGCTCATTTTTGTTTCACACCTCTATGTTTTACACATTTATATTTTTCACTTCTTTGTTTATTATATATAAATTTTTATGGACTACAAAACACGTTTCAAATTTATTGTTTTCTGAGTATTTTTAAAACTTACAAGTTAATAAATAAAATTAAATAATTGTTTATATATATATAGATTTTTATGGACTTTGAAAAGACATTTTGTTCTTTGAGTATTGTTTCACCTCCAAGTTTTTTAAATTCTGAATATTATTTTCTTTCAACTATATATAATAGCAAACCCACTTCTTTTTGTCAGCTTTAATCCAACGGATGAGATTAGTTCTATTACTCCATCTAACGCTTTAAAATTATTAAAGATCCCAATAGTTGCAAGTTTTTTTCCTTCAAATAATCGTGTATCTTCGTCGTAGCCCCATCTTTCAAAAGTCGCACCTATTAATTTTTGCATCTGTTCGTTGTACCTCCATCTTTCAAAAATCGCACCTATTAATTTTGCACCTTTTTGTTTCACACATATATGATTTACACTTTTATATTTTACATCTTTATATTTTACACCTCTTTATTTAATATACATAAACTTTTATGGACTACAAAAAAATTTCGAATATATTATTTTTTGAGTTAAAAGTTACAAATTAATAAAGAAAATCAAAGAATTGATAGATATATATATATATATATATATAGATTTTTTATGGACTTTGAAAAGACTTTTTGTTCTTTGAGTATTGTTTCACACCTCCAAGTTTTTAAAATTCTGAGTATTATTTTCTATTAATCAACACTGATTCACCCATCTTCCTTAAAATCTATTATATTAAATTAGAAGTGAAAACGTCTCACATTCAATCTCAGCAAAGTTTTACCGTTTTGCCATTAATGAAATTTTCCCTGACGTTGAAATATTTTGCCCTGGACGTAAATTTATCTATTTTCGCATTAAAAATAAATCAAAAATCGCGATCGAATTAATCTAATTGCATAAAAAGTTATTTGCAATTGCTAATTTAATCCCTAATTTTCTCGGAAAATACCCTTTTATAACTATAGTTCTGTTTTATACTACAAATTCTATAGATTGGAGATAATTAGTGGGCTTAGATTGTTTATAGATAGATCGACGTTAATCTAAAAATTAATGGGCTTCTACAGGAAAAAAAAATCCGACGACAATACACCTCCTTACTGGAAACCCTAAAAAATTAGGTCTTTTACAACTATAAATACAATGCTATCGTTCGCTTTCACCATAACAAAAAAAAAAAAAAAAAAAAAAACTATCTTCTCTTGAATTTATAGTTTTATCAATTTCAATAATTCTTTCATCATGTTCTCAAATTTATATTTGTATTCCGATCTTGATGTTTTTTATGATTCATCGACTGATCCTATTTATTTTCCTAATCATATAGTGGTTTCTTGGAAAGCATAATCCAATAATCATAACGCTTTGGTTGTTGTTGGTTCACCTTACAAAAAGGTCTAATATTGTGTTTTTTTGGTTACGGTTTTACATTTAATTCTTTAATCATCTTCTCAAAAAAAATATCTTCTATTAAATTTATAGTTTTATCAATTTCAATAATTCTTTCATCATGTTCTCAAATTTATATTTGTATTCCGATCTTGCTGTTTTTTATGATTATCTACTGATCATATTTATTTTCCTGTTCATTTAGTGGTTTCTTGTAAAGCAAGATCCAAAAATCATAACGCTTTGGTTGTTGTTCGTTCACCTTACAAAAAGGTATAATATTGTGCTTTTTTGGTTGAGGGTTTACGTTTAATTCTTTAATCATATTCTCAAAAACATTTATTTGTATTCCGATTTTCTTTTTTTATGATTAATCGACTGATTCTTTTTATTTTCCTGTTCGTATAAGGGTTTCTTTGGAAAGCAAGATCAATAAATCATAAAGCTTTGGTTGTTGTTGGTTCACCTTACAAAAAATGTATAATATTGTGCTTTTTTGGTTGAGGTTTTACGTTTAATTATTTAATCATGTTACGTTTAATTATTTAATCATGTTCTCAAAAAAATTTATTTGTATTCTGATTTTCTGTTTTATGATTAATCGACTGATTCTTTTTATTTTCCTGTTCGTATAGTGGTTTCTTGGAAAGCAAGATCCATAAATCATAAAGCTTTAGTTGTTGTTGGTTAACCTTTCAAAAATGTATAATAATTATGCTCTTTGATGAGGTTATAAATTTAATTCTTTTATTATTTTCTCAAAATTATAATAACATTCAAAAAAATAAAAATTCTTCAAACGAATATTTATAATATATTCTTATATTTATCTTCCATCTTTTTAAAGAAATATATTGCATATGGATCTTATTATTCCTTTATTTTCCTGTTAGATAACTATTTTACATAGGTTTCAAGGACTAGATGAATCGATCAATAAATTTGTTTCTAATTAATAACATGTATTATTTTATATAATCGGAATGATTAACTTGTTAAATTATTTCTAATCCTTATAATTTCTTTTTCATGATTTGGTTACACTTGGATTGCCATATTTGCAGGAAAACAATGACCGTTAATAGCCATGTATATTTTTGGGAATATAAAAACGAAATTGTTTAATTTTTATCTTTAGCTTAAATTTCATTTAGATTATTTAAATAATCATGTTATATGAGAATTGATAATAATTCCATGTTTTAATTATTACTTTTCTTTAAAAAAAATTGAACAGGTTAAACCTAAAGAATACTACAATGAGGATGGTCATGAGGATGATGTTATGATTCCTTCAACGACTACAACAACTATATTCTCAGATTGGATTATATTCAATACACAAGCTCCTTAAGCCAAAAAAATCACTTATGCTAAAATTTCAAACTCATCCGTTTGACATGATGTGGATGTCAAGCTCAAAGAGAAGACAATTTTTTTCACCCTACAATATTGCTATAATATTTGTTTCTTTAATTTAATCTAATTTTTTTGAATTGTAACATTAAAGCTTATTTAATATATTAACAATAGAATTATGTAACTTATGAATTTTGTATAATAGAATTTTTTATTTTTAATAAAGCTTGGATTTATGAAAATATTTATTTAAAGGTTTCTGATAAAGTTCTAATTTATTTTATAATAGATTAATAAATTATACATTAATGAATGACGGAATAATCGTGTATATCTTCAAAGTTTTGAAATTTGGTAAATTTAAGACGATAAATATGTAAGAAAGTTTCATAATTAGAAAAACTTACTCTTCGTTTTCAATTTCAAAATAAAGTTCAGTGTGCACGTTGTTAGCCGAAAGGTATTCGGAGCTTTCAACAAGCACCAGACGTCTAATTAAATCTAAAGATCATAATTAATATAGTTTGGTCAGTTACACATATCTAATAGAAAATATAAATATAAGACAACTCAAATAATTTTTGTATACCTTTATTTGTAAAAATCATACTGGCAAAGGATAAACCTTTCTGTATATATGTAAATACAAAAATTTCTTGACAATTCAATAAAACATTTTAAATTTTTTCAAAAGATAAAACACTATATTTAAATATGTCAATTATTACATACTATTAAATAAGAAAGTTAACATATCATGAAGTTAAAAAACAGTTATTCTTAAAATCTTATTACCGCGCTTTAAGCGTGGGTACCTCCCTAGTTTGAATTATTCTACTTATTGATTCCTTCATCTAACTTTTGTTTGTTGTCTTGTCGTTTTCCACGTTTTCCATTTATACCTACATCGACAATCTAAGTAATTGATTGTGATTTCTATTTTTTTTTATAGATTATATGTTTATATATTATAGTAAATCCACTTTTAGAGTTGAATTTAAATCTAAGGGATGATAATTTTTTTTAATGGAGGAGAAATATTCAAGAACATACAACATAATACTTTTACTTCTTCAATTAACAAAGGGAGACTCTGATCCACATGACACAAGTGAACCTAATTTACCATTGTAGTTTATCAGCGTAATGAGAATTCCAATTAGATTTCAATAAAACTGAACTTCTCATGACCTAATAAAAAGCTCGACAAAACAAAACACCGTTGATGCTGATAAGTTTCCAACTCCTATTTATTCAATTGATAAGAAAAGAGACCTAATCTCTATTATTTATCTACCAAGAACAGAGCACAAGCTCTGAACCCTACACTCCACAATGATCTCTCCAGATACCTCTAACCAACTATTCTCTATGTATTTATAAGCTCTACACTATCTTAAGATTCTGTTACAAGTCGTCACTCTTCAAGCTTCTTCACACGTGACTCTAATTTCCCACGATCAGTTCTTCACGTGCCAACACATTACTCATGCTTCTTCACGCTTTTCTTTCTCACGTTACATTGCCTTAGAGAAACTATCAGATGCTGAGATGCATTACATTGCCTTAGAGACCTATCAGATGAAACAAAACGTACTTATGTCCAGTAAGCAAACAAAATGATAACTACAACACATGGTCATTAATCCTTATGATGAGAATTTAAAGAGCAAAACTAGCTTTGTTACATAACCTCCTCAAGTTACAAATTCCTAAAATGCTCGAATAAGCTCCACATTCTCTACATGATTTAAAAAGGCGATAACACCGTAACCATAAAACGCTTCCATTCCTCGGACTCCCACTCTAACGACAGTGTTCTCCTCGACATTGTAGTAGAAAACATAGTAAGGATCAGACAGAAATTCTGGCACAAACACAAATTCATTTGTACCAACCACTCCAGATAAGCGTAATTTGGTCTTCTCCTCAACTACATGCTGCCAAACAGGAGGGAATACATAAACATGATTGGACCATTCCTTTTTCTCCAAGTCTTCCAGAACCCATAACTCAAAACTTGTATCTCCTCCATTAAAAAGTCAGACGCAAGCGAACCTAGTTTGCCATTGTAATTAATCAGAGACCTTGCATCTTCCATCGGTCCACTAAGGTTAAGAAAGCTGAACTTCTCAGAACTAAAATCAAAACAAACTATCATAGACCTATTGACATTGTTGAGCCTAGTACCAAGATAGTAGAAAACACTATTGATGCATATCCCTTCAGTTCCAGGTAAATGGGGTATGCAACATTCGACCAGTCTCCAGGATGGTTTTCCAATTTCTAAAGTCAGAACTTGATACTCAAATTTCCCAAAATCTTCAGACAAGGAAACGGACAATACCTTGAACTGTTTCTTAACTGAATCATACCCCATACAACTAATCATCCCAAACATCCTGCTCCTAGTCTTCACTTTGGGTAAAGGTAACGATTGTCCGATTCAAAGAAAAAGTCATTCACATTGTGATCATATTTAGTGTGTCTGGCCTTGTGATACCTTTTGATGTCAGAGAACAAAAAAAAAAAAGCTATATGCCCAAACTTTATTTTGTGTATGATTCATACGAAAATGTGATGTGAAACACTCTGTTTTTATTTTTCGTCTTTATTTGTGACCTTATTTTTAATTTCCTACTGATGATATACATATGAGTGTCTGTCTTGCCGAACATTTTCTTCTTAACCAAGCAGTTCGCTTTCTCAGCATATTTTTTACACCCATAATCTTTACCATGACACAAGTCAACCTAGTATGTACCATTGTAGTTTATACAGCGTAATGAGAATCCCCTTGATTTCAATAAAACTAAACTTCTCAGACCTAATGTCAAATCAAACTAATATGTTAGCCCAACTATTTCCAGACCTAATACAAAGCTCGATAAAACAAAACACCGTTGATGCTGATAAGTTTCCAACTCCTCTTTATTCAATTGATAAGAACAGAGACCTAATCTCTATTATTTATCCACCATGAACAGAGCACAAGCTCTGAACCCTACATTCCACAATCCACAATGATTTCTTCATATACCTCTAACCAACTATTCTCTATGTATCTATAAGCTATTCTTATCTTAAGGTTCTGTTATGATAAGAATCAATGGGTAAACTCTTAGATATATTTCACTTAGATATATTTCACTATATTTTCTTAGATATATATATATATATATATATATATATTAACTTATTTGATTATTAATTTATAATATTAATGAGACCATATTTTTACATAGGATTTCCAAACAAATTATTCTCTTATTATTTTATCAAAATATATCAATTTTTACGCCCGGAAGAATTTGTTAATGTATATCGAGTGTTAATTTAAAAAGTATTAATTTATAGAGGTTCTATTGTATATCTGGTCGCAGATTATTCGTTTCATTATCATTATCGCTCTTCTCTAATTCCACAAGCTCTGTACCCATTAAATTTTTAAGCTTTGTTTCATCGTTAACTACTCCGAATTAGCTATCAGGTCTAGTAATTCCCATTTTTAAAAGTTGCAGGCAATTATAGTTCACCAGTTCATCACATCATCAATTTGGTATCGATCGTCTGATTCGGTAATTTTTTTTGGAAAATTTTAATTTGTATATAACGTTTTAAAAATAAATCTCACCACCTCAAACTGGGTCAACGCCACAGGTAAATTTTTTTCTTTCCTTCAAAAGTAATTTTTATACAGTATAAACAGTTTTGGTATAGATATCCTTTATTTCTTCACTTTAACATTCATCAATTTGTTTTCTCTACAGGCCAATATAATATAATCCTGCTATAGTATACTTATATTTAATTATAGTCCAGTAAAATATGATATAGTATGATCGTTCTGATATGTATATAGATATATATTTTTTAATTTAAAATGTCATCTATAATATCATGTTATTGTTCTTTTTTTAGTCTATTAATGTTCATCATTATCTATATTAACTTTTTTCAAGTGCATTTTGTGTTCTACCTTTTTAGTTATGATTATTTATAATTTTAGTCCCTACAAAATCACACTAAAAGCAATAAGTGAAATATGATAAATTCACAAAATCTATTTTTAATTTATAGAAACTAACTAATTCTACCTAAATTTCTTATTAATAGCAAATTTGTTTTCTATATCTGTGTCCAAAAATAAAATAAAAAACAATCATTAAATTGTATACCTTAGATATTATATGCCTCACTTAAAAATTAACAATCAATTAAATTAAATAATAATACATTATACAAACAATAATGGTATTCTCTTAAATAGATACAAAATATTATTCTTATTAATTATATATTATACAAATAGTAATATTTCATAGTGTTTTATCTTTATAAAAATTAGAATATTTTAAAAATAATTATGTCACAAGCTAAAATATAAAAAAGACTAAAAATTAAAAATATGTAATTTTATTACTAAATTAAATATCTTGAAAATTTAACATTATTATAAATAAAACTAAATAAGTTTTGGTGGTGTACCAAAACTTAATTTTGTGCATTATACAATCGTTTTTTGCTTTTTTGTACATCATATCGTATAACAATACTTTTTCTCTAACATTAATACATTCTATAAATCCCTTACACGCCTTTTTCTTGTGAGATGCTAAAAACGGTAATGTGGTGGGATGTTGATTCCTGTTTTGTTCCTCCGACATATGATGCCCACTATTTGGGACAAAACGTTACACAAGCTCTTGAACGGATGAATTTTAAAGGACATATTTGTGGATGACTCCAAGTTGTTGGAAGTTAGTTCTATTGGGATTTGCCTGCATCACATCCCAAAGCGTAAAGGAATTTCAATGTGTTTTGGCTTTGTTTTTTTATTTAATTTTTATTTGGTAATCTCATTTTGGTTTCATTATCATGCGATAAAGAATCCGCCTACAAAAAGATCATCGTCGCTATGATGGTTACGCATTGGACAACGGCCACGATACTAACCTTCTCTTTGTATCCAGCAACCGCGACTATTTTCACTGCTTTCACCAACTACAACGTCATTTGTTTGACATATTTTGACATATTTTTAGCCCAACCTAAGGAGCATGCATCAAAATCTCTCATTCTTGCAGTAAAATTTGTCTGGCTTTGGAGTAGTTTACTAGCAGGAGAAGGCCCTCTCAGCCAAACAGAAATTTCGCAACTCTATTCCAAAGCAAAGTAAGAGATTCTCTGCAATGGGAAATAGATATGCAACGTTTTTTAGATATCACTAACCTGTTTGGTTTTACTTCTTCCTTACGCATTCCTCTTTTCCTCCCTCGGTTTTTTCTTTTATTTGGAAAACCTATCACGAATTATAACACCAATAGTGGTACTTTGAAAATTGGTCCAAAATAGATTAAAAAAAATAGATTTTTCGTTATCATTTTAGGGATATTTGTTTGTTGAGTGAGTCTACATTTTCTAGTCATGAATTTTTATGTTATTAGAATTTATACGTGACAAAGAAAGATACGAGCACGACGTTTTATCTGAAAGTGTGATAGCGAAAGCCACTTTACGTTATCTATAATTAGCCACTTTAAGTATGTTTTAATTATATACTTAAATATGAAAGTCTGACACATAATTTTTGGTGATATAAGAGCATGAGCATCGGTCTGTATTTTATGCGTCCTTCAGTAAAAAAATTTAAAATTTAAATAGAAATGAGATATTTAGCGAAGATACGTTCCTTAATATGGGACGTATTTTTCTCTGTCATTCCTTACACGTGGCAGCCTTTATCTCTCTTCTCCTTCTTTTTCAGTTTAAATTGATCGTGAATTTCTATCTCCTCGAGCGAAAGCAATTCAATTTCAGAAATTTCAACTTCGATTGTTCGGTTTGTCAATCAGAAGAAGCGAAAAAAGATGGCGACGGTAAATGGGTACACAGGAAATATACCGGCGGCGACCACGCTGGTAGCCACTGGATCAAAGCAACCTGCTCCTCCGACTAAGACCGTCGATAGCCAATTCGTTCTCAAAAGGTTCTTTCTTTTCTACTTCTTTCTTTTCTACTTTTTTCTTTCCCTCGATCTTGGAATAATTCGCATCGTGGAATTTGTAATAGTCTTTAGCCTCTTTACGATTGGAATCGCTTCTTCGATTGTTTTGTTGATTTCATTAGATAGATTAGATTAAGATTTGACTATACCCATATATAGTTCTTGTTGTCTACATGTTTCTATATCATTTTCAGACAAAACGATAGATCCAAAAAAACTGATTGTGACTTCTCTTTTGTTCTCTTGTGAAATGATGGGTTCTTTTATTGCCCACCAATTGTTTGCTATAATTCCTCTGAGAGTTTGATGCATCGGGATTTATATGTACTACTGATTCACACATTTCACCAGGGACCAAATGTGAGTCAGGGCTGAAGCCTTGTTGTTTGACTCTTGATGAGATTTTGTGAGGACAACTTTTGAGTAATTTATGTATTTGGTTTAAGCTTGGAATGCATATGGCTAAGTACATTCGTTTCTTGAGTGACATTCTTTGATTCTTGATTCGGTTGATGTACGTTGGTTAAATCATCAAAAGTGGTGAGATTCTTGGTTATATATTGGATTGACAGGTGAACTTGAGCCCATATGAAGAAGGATGGATCATAAAAGTGGAGCTTAGTGATGCAGGGGAAGTGAAGAAACTAGTGGATTCAGACAAATACACCAAGTTCTGCGAAGAAGAAGATGCCAAGGACTGAGCCTTCTTCTAGTCTTGTTCTGTTTCGGTGGAGATGGACAGAGTATTGCGTCCAGAAGGGAAGGTTTTATTACAGCGCTTTTGTAAAGGTCACCGAGTGAATTAGTTTATAAACCAATCTTCTTGATATTGTTCCACTTGTATGCACTTTTGAGATTTCTTAGTTAAATAGTTCTGAGTTGTTGATAAAATAGTTGAACACTCTCTAGCTCTGTTTTAGTATGTTTACCTTTTACCTTCATTATGAAGATTAATTACAAAAATTCTATGCTGAGAATAAAATGTTTGTTTTTATTTTTGATGCTTTTATGGTTTATGTTTTTATTTTTCATGTTTTAATTGTATGTTTTGTTTTTTTTCCAAGTTTTTGTAACTTTGTAATTTTCTTATATTATTAATGTTAATGTTATATGTTTTATTTGAATTTAAACTTTAATATGATTTTACTTATTAATTTAAATATTTAATTTTAAATATTAAAAAAATATTATTTTTTACAGGGGACCAACTATTGAGGGACACCAATGCTTATACCAAAATTAAGAAACTCTGAAAATAAGATTAATATATTTGAGGGACTAAATTTTTGTCCCAACCAATGCACATGCTCTAAAAAGTTAAACAACCAAATCATTGACAGGAAATCTATTTTTTATGGGACGATTAAACAAATGACTTCTGTACAAGATTTCAATTTGAAAGCTCACAACGAAAACAAATTGATGCAGCGAATCCAGAAACCAAATTCGAGATAAGTTAAAAAAAAAAAAAAAAACAAACAATAAAGAGTAAAAAGAAGTCGCATCGCATGACAAGAGTAATAAGATGTTATCATCACAAATCTTGCTTAAACCCAATGGTGTTTACTTACTGTTGTTTCGCAACATCGTTCTCTTGAACCGTATTCACAGGTGTGGATGAGCCACTGCGTTTGCTAGTCTGACCTGTAATTGTTCTACCCATAAATCTCCCTGCTTTGCTCAACCCGCTACCCACAGCTCCAAAGCCACTACCAACCATACCAACACCTGAGGTCACTCCAGTCCCAACCAACCCGACTCCTGTACCAATCCCAGTCCCAACCATTCCTACACCAGCACCGAGCCCACTTCCTACCATCCCAACTGCATCTATTGTGCTACCTATCACACCTGCTTCTTTCTTTTTTTTTGAATTTAATGTTAAATTATATTCAAAAAGAAAATAAAAGTTTTACAAAATTTCTGTTGAAACCAATTTTAGGACAGTTTGAAAAATAAAAATTAAAAACATTTAGTAAAAACGTGCTTTAAACCAGACTTGAATGGATGTGCTTTGACCTCCGTTTAGTGTGCTTCTTTCAGTCTCTTCCTTTCCTCCATAATCTTCTTCTCGTCTTCTAATGCCGCCATTTGCTCCTCTTCTTCTCGTCTTCTGATGCCGCCTCAGTCGCTGGAACTGGAACAGAAAGAGTCTTCTCTCGAACTTCCTCAGTCAATGACGGACCTTCCTCTACAGGAGTAGTAGTCACACCAGTAGATTAGCAAGTTGACACATGATGACCCCATTTTTTGCAACCGGAACACCTTGGTGGGAGCCAAGGATAACTATATCGAACAACAAAGTCAACTTCCCCCTCTTCTTCACCAGCAAGAACAAATTCTCGCGGTAATTCTTGTGTTAGGTCAGCTTGAACCATACTCTTAGTCTTAGCTTCATCAAAACTTCCACATGCTTCAGTTGTATGATGCAACCGAATGGGATCCCCAACTGCACTTGCGAGAAACTCCAAACCTTTATCTGTAAACATCGATGGTGGAACATTCTTAAGAGAGAGCCAGAGTGGTACTGACTTAATAGCTGATTGAGCATCCTCCGCAAATGGTGTCCACTTAGACACAATCATAGGGAGGTCAGTAATGTTCCACATACCCCGAGATAACACCCTATGCCTTATTCCTTCATTCCGAATTCGAAACTTCACCGTTGAGTCATTCACCGCAATAACATCAATCAAAGACGTTCCATCTCCCAATCGCCAGATCTTCAGTCTCTTCCTTTCCTCCATGATCTTCTTCTCGTCTTCTAATGCCGCCATTTGCTCCTCTTTGTTGAACTCATGATAATGTACCTTCAATTCAAGCCATTTTAGGAACCGGGGAAAAGGAAAATATTTGCTGTTTATTCAAGGGAAGATCTATACCTTAAGAGTTATACTTCCTCGATCTTTCTTGTCTTTTACTTTCAAAGTATCAAGTGAAGACAACAGATTTAGCTCCAGTTCTTTTGTAACTCCGTTTTCCAAACTGCTTAAGGGAGTTTCACAAGTCCTAGACGCTCATCTTGACCTACATCTTTATCAAATACCTGTCAAAAGATTTAATAAAACGGAGAGGATAGTTAATGTTTGCAATGGCAAAATTAAACAACTATGAAGCATAAATATTTCTGATTCCAGACCTCTACAGTGAGCGACTGGGTTTCTTTGTCCTCTGCAATCAATTCAAATGTTTGATCCCAAACAGGATTCAGATTGTTCTCGATTTCCTTTGTTTTATACAATCGGACAAGCCATCCAGTAAGTGTAATCTTTAAACGAAAATACCCCATTCAGTTTTCTTGGCTTACAAGAAACTGTATTGTGTTGAAACCCTACTTAGTGTCTTAATGATGATTACTGTTGTGTTGCATGGGGTTGAAGTCGAAGGATACTTGCATGGTGGTTATTAGACAACTGTGAATAGAACGCAGGTTTTGGAGTCCGATATGGGCTGTTCTACGTCGATTACTACAACGTTAACGGACTAAAACGTTTTACGAAAATGTCAGCGATGTGGTTCAAAGAGTTCTTGAAGAGAGAAGACGAAGTTGAAGAGTCAGAGGAAGAAGAGTACGTGTTGAAATCTGCAATGAACAAGAAGAGATTCTTAATAGCAAATGGTTCCGCTTCAAATCAAACTCTGCCTAAGATGTCTGAATCTTCTAAAGTTCGTTGGACAAAAAGAAGATAAATATAAATCAAGTCGACCTCCAAATGTAACATCATTATATATATAACCTGAAAATTTCTTAGAAAGATCGTCGAGTACTTAAAGATGCACCATATACATATATGATAATTCTAATTTAAAGCAATTCCAACCCATAATAAGAAATATTTTTAAAAGTCCAATGATATGTTGACAACATATTAACATTAATTAATTAAAAATTGTAGGAAATCAAGCATATATATAAAAGAAAAAAATCTGAAAACATAAAATATTTTTAGGAATAGAGTTAGTATATGGAAATTTTAATTGATGACGAGAAATTTTTTTGAATTTCGGCGGTAGCGAAGGTAATATTAAGTCATGCAACATGTGCACTGTGTAGTGCACACTCGTTCTCGTCATTATATATACGACGTTCACCAGCTCATCACATCATCGATTTGGTACCGATCGTCGATTCGGTAATTTTTTTTTGTTTCTTTCTCTTATTTTATACATTATGAATTTTATTTGGAAATTCTTTTCGTATATACCTTTTAAATATAATTTTCAGCAACCCATGCATGTCCATCATATTCGCCGTCTCAAATAAGGTCAACGCCACAGGTAATTTTTTTTTCCTTCACGTATAAAGATCATGTATTTTTTCTCTTAACATTTTCAACAATTTGTTTTCTCTACACGCCAATATAATATAATCCTGCTATAGTATACTATTATTTAATTATAGCCCTGTGTTTCTAACTATAATCCTGTGTTCTAATATTTTTTTAGTTTAATCTGTCATCTATAATATCATATTACTATTATTTTCTTGATCGATTAATATTGTATCATATCCTATATTTATATCGCATATAACTCAGTAGTAAATTGTGTGTTTCTAAATTATATTTTCTGTGATGACATATGTTGATCATCATCTATATTAACATTTTTTAAGTGCATTTTATGTTCTACTTTTTTATTTATGATTATTTAAAATTTTATTTACAATTTTAATCCCTTCAAAAATCGCACCAAAAGCAATAAGTGAAATACGGTAAATTCACAAAATTGATTTTTTTTATAGACACTAATTAATTCTACCTAAATTCCTTATTAATAGCAATTTTTTTTCTATATATGTGTCCAAAATTTTTTTTTAAAAAATCAATTATTAAATTCTATACCTTAAAAATTATATGTCTCACTTAAAATTAGCAATCAATTAAATTAAATATACATTATACAAACAATAATAGTATTCTCTTTAATAGATACAAAATATAATTCTTATTAATTATACATTATACAAATAGTAATATTTCATAGTGTTTTATCCTGACAAAAATCATAATATTTTAAGAATAATTCTGCCAGAGGTTAAATATATAAAAAGTACTAAAAATTAAAAATATGTAATTTTATTACTAAATTAAATATCGTAAAAATTTAACATCATTATAAATAAAATTAAATAATTTTTACGTTATGTACCACAGATCAAAATATCAAATCCTAGTTTTATGCAATGTTTTTTTGGTTTTTTGTACATCATATCATATAAAACACCATTTTTCTCTAACTTTAATACATTCTATAAATTATTTACGCGTCTTTGTCTTATCAGATCCTAAAAACGGTATGGTGAGATGTTGGTTCCTGTCCTATTCCTCCGACTTATGATGCCCGCTATTTGGGACAAAATGTTACACAAGCTCATGAACAAATGAACTTTAAAAGACATATCACTATTCATGCATTTGGAGCTCAGTTCTACTGGGATTTACTTGCATCACATCCCAAAGGTAAAGGAATTTTAATGTGTTTTGGCTTCATTTTTTAAATTTTAGCTTGGTAGTCCCATTTTGGTTTCATTATCAGACAATAAAGAATCCGCCCATAAAAAGATCATTGTCGATATGATGTGTTACGCATTGGACAACGACAACGATACTAACATTCTGTTTGTATCCAGCAACCAGGACTACTCCGACTGCCTTCACCAACTACAGGCACGTCGATTTAACATATTTTTAGCCCAACCTGAGGAGCAAACATCAAAATCTCTTATTCTTGCGGCAAAATATGGCTTTGGAGTAGCTTACTAGCAGGAGAAGGCCCTCTAACTGCAATGTGAAATTGATTTGAAACGTTTTTTAGACATCACTAACGTGTAACACCAATAGTGTTACTTTGAAAATTGGTCCAAAATAGATAAAAAAAGATTTGTCCTTATCATTTTAGGGATATTTGTTTGTTGACAAAGAAAGGTACGAACACGACGTTTTATCTGAAAGTGTGATAGTGAAAGCCACTTTACGTTATCTATAATTAGCTTGTACTCTTAACTGAACATTTTACTTCCAATCATTCAGTTTTTTTAAAAAATTGTTAACTTAAACCGATGATGTTAGCATGTTTTAATTATATACTAACATCTTTAAAGTTAAACAATTTTCAAAGATAAACATCTTAAAGTCATCTATCATTGACAGGAAATCTATTGTTTACGGGACGTTTAAACAAATGACTTCTGTACAAGATTTCAATTTGAAAGCTCACAACGAAAACAAATTGATGCAGTGAATCCAGAAACCAAATTCGAGATAAGTTTTAAAAAAAAAAAAAAAACAAAGAGTAAAAAGAAGTCGCATCGCATGACAAGAGTAATAAGACGTTATCATCACAAATCTTGCTTAAACCCAATGTTGTTTACTTACTGTTGTTTCGCAACATCGTTCTCTTGAACCGTATTCACAGGTGTGGATGAGCCACTGCGTTTGCTAGTCTGACCTGTAATTGTTCTACCCATAAATCTCCCTGCTTTGCTCAACCCGCTACCCACAGCTCCAAAGCCACTACCAACCATACCAACACCTGAGGTCACTCCAGTCCCAACCAACCCGACTCCTGTACCAATCCCAGTCCCAACCATTCCTACACCAGCACCGAGCCCACTTCCTACCATCCCAACTGCATCCATTGTGCTACCTATCACACCTGCTTCCTTCAGTCTCTTCCTTTCCTCCATAATCTTCTTCTCGTCTTCTAATGCCGCCATTTGCTCCTCTTTGTTGAACTCATGATAATGTACCTTCAATTCAAGCCATTTAGGAACCGGGGAAAAGGAAAATTTTTGCTGTTTATTCCAGGGAAGATCTATACCTTAAGAGTTATACTTCCTCGATCTTTCTTGTCTTTTACTTTCAAAGTATCAAGTGAAGACAACAGATTTAGCTCCAGTTCTTTTGTAACTCCGTTTTCCAAACTGCTTAAGGGGAGTTTCACAAGTCCTAGACGCTCATCTTGACCTACATCTTTATCAAATACCTGTCAAAAGATTTAATAAAACGGAGAGGATAGTTAATGTTTGCAATGGCAAAATTAAACAACTATGAAGCATAAATATTTCTGATTCCAGACCTCTACAGTGAGCGACTGGGTTTCTTTGTCCTCTGCAATCAATTCAAATGTTTGATCCCAAACAGGATTCAGATTGTTCTCGATTGCCTTTGTTTTATACTTGAATACAGGACGGATGTGGATGGTAGCATAAGGGTCAGATTTTCCAATCAATTCCTTATTCTTCAAGTTAGTTGCTTTCAGAACTGTTACTATAAGCTTTCCCTGTGGCTTAAGCTCCAAATCACTAGGAAAGAGAAAAGATAGAGAGAATCGTCAAACTTTATAGTGCTTTCTCAATACGTATCATGATTTCCCAAGTAAATCCTATGGCTATATCAGAAGAGGAGAAAAGAAAAAAAATTGGCAGTGGCAGGCAATATATTTGTGAGTGAAAACAAAATGAAAAACAAGCAGATCACATGAGAGTACCTTAAATCAACAGGAATACCACCAATGGGAACAACAATTCTATGAGGCCACTGGAGCATGTCTTTGACGATAGTATCAACAGTATCCTAACAGAGAGAAAAGCAAAAAGCTGTGTGTCAGACCAAATGGGAACAAACAAAACATCTGGAAGCTGCTTGAACTATACCAAGAGAGGAACTTACATCAATCATATCAGATAGTCCGGGAATTGCTGTTAAGCTTCCACCAACAGCCTTCAGAGTGTAATCAATTCTCGGTTTTGGCTGGTTGAGAACATTTCAAAGATGATCATTGTAAGACAGGAGAGATGATATAAGAAAAATGCATCTTATTCTGGATCTTTTCAGGAAAATGTGTACCTCAGCAAGTAGAGCAACAACAACAGCAGATATACAAGGAATCTCATCCGCAAGTTGAAAGATAACACGTGCAACTGTGAAAACTTGAAGATCCTTCAACTGTTTCGGCCAGAAACAAGTGTTTGTAGAGATAATCAATCTCTATAGGGCACAGACGACAACCCAAATGACAAATACTAAATTAGATCTCTAGTAACCTGAATGGGTATAGAAGCAACAAGTGCTGTAACACCTAAAACAATATTTGGATCACCACCCCATCGAAGATCAACATCCATTGTGACTTGACCCTCCTTGAAACTTTGAACACGAATACCTGCAACAATGATAAATTAGGTGTATGCTCACGCTTAATACAAAACTAACCTACGAAACAAATGCATGATGTTCTTCTAAGCATAAAAATTCAATAGCATTTGCAAGGCAACTCATCCAAAATAAATAGTAGGAAAATGCAAGGTTGAACAATGGAAGAGAAAAATAAATCCATCACAAAAACGATGTTGTCCACTGTAATTTACCTTCAATCTTTGGTGCTACATTACCCAACGTCAATTTGCTGAACTTCAGGGAAGTAATTCCTGGTGGTCTGTAATCTTCAAGCAAAGGTTCAACGGAATCTCTAATTACCATAGTTGCTGCCTGTAGATTAGTCAACAGAACAACGAAAATTACACTCTTTGATTGCCAAGCTGCACTGTGGCAAGTGTTTTCCATTCCAACAAATTGGACCTATCTTAGTGTCAACAAACACTGGATAGGTGTACCAATAAAAACGAATCAGTCGAGTAGTCCATTCTAGACAAGCTAAATCTCACACTTGTTCAATAGTTACGAACTCCGGAGTACAACTTGACAGCATAATAAATCTCCTCTTCTTAGGATATCTTCAGTTACCATGAGTCAGGGTATATATACTAATGATTTAATAGCCAACTTCCAACTATATACACGGGAAAAGAAAACACCTAATCTTGTAACAAAAGAAGATTAGAATCTCACCTCTGCAACATATGGCCACATCTTGCTCAGTAGTTTATTCAGCCATTTGACCTGAAAAAAAAATAAAGTACAAAAGGTTTGCAGTTTGAGAATTTTGTTATGTTTGCTGAGAAACCGAGTGGTTAAACTCTACAAGACTTGTTCCACAACCAGAGACATATATAATATGTACGCAAATTCAAGTACTGTTTATTTCAAGGATAATGGAACCAGAACTAGATTTTCTCTAGTCGGAGTACAGAGTAACCGAGGGTAATATAAACTACAGCTATATTCTAACAACTCAGTGACTCACAGAAATCATATCGACCAAGGACCACCGAAAAATTATGGAAGATGAACATTGTTAGAATATAAATGTAGTTTCTATTACCATCGGTTACTCTGTACTCCGACTAGATGAGATCATGACAAAGTACCTGTTCAAATGCTGGAAACGAAATCCACTGTGGAAAATTATCACCACAAATTTTCTTCAAATCGTCTCTGCTAAGAGAGCCTAGAAGTTTCATATCAACTGCCTGCCAGAAGAAAAGACGATAACTAGTCAATGATACAGTATTGGAGACCAAGACATTCCCTCTAATCATGTCAGACGTGGGAAGGATCAGGCTCCTCAAAGCAAAGCAACCCATGTCGCCACTTCTCAACACAAAAGCACGGTTAAACAGTGAGACCGGAAACAACCACCTTGTTATTAAGTAGAATCAACAGATGAACACTAAACTTGGTACAATGATGTCAATAATTAGAAGTAGCAGATGGATTTTGCTAAAGCTAATTTTGATAATCTACACGTTTTAGCTAATCCCAAGACCGAAACAACCAATCTATACGAATTTAAAAACCCAGATTCAATCATCCCCGAGGATTCAATAATTTGTAGAACCAAATCACGGATTTCAATCAAACTGAGAAATAAGCAGATTGAATTCAATCGAAACCTTGGCGATTCGTTTGGAGGATCGGTGCGTCATCATACGACTCCAGCCAGCCATTATAGCTACGCCGAAGATAATCCCGAACAGAATTCCAGAAATCAAACCCATATTATTCTCCTGCAACCAAAACCAAAAATTACAAACTCAGACAACCGATTAGTATACTCGAAGAAACCCTAGAAATCGAACCGGAAAGCGCAATCGAAACCTTTTTTTATTTCCGCCACACACAAAAAGGATCGGCGAGAAGAGTCGGCAACAGTTTAATCTTCACGGGATTGGTCTCAAGTGGGAGAATCAGAACAAATTAAGAATGCATTCATGTATTTGCTTGGTAGGCCAGAGAGAGTGAGAGATAATGGCAAAGAGGAGGAGATGCTACGACGACGCGAGGCGAGAGAAACGCTTCCCTTTTGGAATTAAGATTTGTATTTAATTCATCTCCCAAACAACGCACTGTGATTAGTCCCTCAATTTTCATGTTTTCTCAAATTTTGCCCCTTTTGTTCTGATACTACTATTTTTCACAAGATGTCTCTACTTATGTGTTCTGTGTACTTGAAAAAGACAAAACAAAATTAAGTATTTTTAATAATAAAAAATTGTATTAATCATGCAATCATAGTATATCATATTTTCTCAACAATGTTTTTCAAATTTTTAAATAAAACAGTGATCATTATATGAATACAAATTTACTAATTTAGTCATCATTTTGATTTAAGTAAATTATATGCAATTCACATAATATAAGTAATTAAATGTATTTTTAACATAGTATATAATTGTGATTTTGAATACTATTATATATGTCTCGAAATATTTCCATATATGTTCAATATACATTGAAATGAAAGAAAAATCATGAGCTTGTCCAATAGAATAGTGTACAATTTAGAAGATTACACGAAGATGTGGTCAAAATTGAAATGTGAGAAGAAATATATGGACCAGATTGTAAAATTAAAGATTCTGCCTCGTTAACGAGGCAACGAGAACGTTTTGATGATTCAGATGATGCACGTGACTTGGTAAAAAAAACAAAAAAGGAATAATCTCACAAGAGTTAAAAAGACGTGCTTTACCACAAAATCACATCTCTCCTGAACAATACTTGGGTTCACCCCTAGGGGTGAACCTCTCCATTCACCCCCTTATGAAATAAGGAAATAAAATCTGTATATATTATTATAAAATTAAAAATTTAAACCACTTTTTAATAAACCACCGACATATATAAAATCTAAACACTAACTATCTCATTTGTGACCCAAACCGACAATTTAGTTCTACTTGTAAAATCTAAACCTAACTATCTCATTTGTGAACCCAAACCGACATAATTTCGTTTAATTGTGAAATCTAAACTCTAACATCTCATTTGTGAACCCAAACCGACATATAATTTTTTCTACTTGTAAAATCTAAACCCTAACCATCTCATTTGTGAACCCAACCGACATATAATTTCGTTCATTTGTAAAATCTAAACCTAACCACCTCATTTGTAAACCCAAACCAAAATATAATTTCGTTCTAATTGCAAAATATAAACCCTAACCATCTCATTTGTAAACCCAAACCGACATATAATTTTGTACTAATTGTAAAATCTAAACCTTAACCATCTCATTTGTAAACCCAAACCGATATATAATTTTGTTCTAATTTTAAAATCTAAACCAAGTCAATATTTAGCTTTCCAAATAAAAATATACAAATTTGTTTCCTTAATTTGTTTTCTTTTAAATATTAATTTTGATTTATTTTTAAATAAAATATTAAATAGAGCTTGTGATTGGTTGAGAATGGAGTGAATTCAAGTGAACCTAAGTATTTTCATCTCTCCTACACTCAGGCGACGTTGACCGTTGACCATCGATGAACTTGCTACATAATAGATAGTCAATTAAAATAATTATACACCAGTTTGTGTGGTTATAATATATTAACGTTGGATTCTCAGATTAAGTGTTAATTAATGTTTTACGTTTTACATAATCGTTGCTGTCATTGTCAAATTTAAATTCCACATTTAAAATAATTTAGGGAAAACAAACTAAAATTCTAGAAATTTAGTTGATGTAAACAATTTTATGTAAAAGTATTATTTCAATAATTGCATCTGACAAAATTCGTTGAAAGTTTGAAACACAAAAAAAAACAAAAAGAGAGAGAGAGAGAAAGAAATAAAGTCGACCTCAAAATGTAACATCATTATGTAACTAGAAGACAATGGAATCGGTGAAGGGACAAAACAACGTGTCCTCTTGATATAATGACACTTGCTTGATGACACCACCTTTTCACCGCTGGTTCATCAAACCTCAAAATTTCTTACAAAGATCGTCAAGTACTTAATAACATGCATAGATCATATATGATTTTCTTAAAGAAATTCCAATTATTAATTAAGAACTTTGTGTTAACGAAGCGTATAAATATAAGATGGAGATTGTAGCAATAGCCTTGTCTCTGCTCCTCTGTTTCTTCATCTTCTTCTTCTTCTTCTTCACCCAAAAATTATGTTCCCCCGACAGTGGAGCCAACGACCCGCCGGGTCCTCCAAGGCTACCTCTTCTTGGTAACATCCTTCAACTCGGTGGAAATCCTCACCGTTCACTTTCCGACCTCTCGAAGATTTACGGAAGCGTAATGAGTCTTAAGCTTGGTAGTTTGACCACAGTCGTCATATCTTCACCGGACGCAGCAAAAGAAGTACTGAAAACACATGATCATGTCTTGTCTTACCGAATCTCCAGTGACCCGGTTCGAGCCGCTGGTCATCACGAGCTTTCTATTGTCTGGCTTCCTCCGTTTGCTCGTTGGAGGTAGAAATAAATTCAAGTCCGTTTTGACTTTTGAATATATTAGTCAAATAAATGGAATAATTTAATTAATATATATTTTATTTTTGTCGACAAATTTAATTAATATATATACAGCATAATGAATAATTTTCTTTTAAATATAAAAATAATTTAGTGCATAAAAGAATAATTAAGCATTCTGTGTATTTTTTGACGTTAGGTTTCTACGCAAGATAACGAGGAATCAGTTATTCTCAACGCAACGTTTAGAAGCAACCAGTGCCTTAAGGATGATGAAGGTGCAAGAACTTATGAGCTTCGTTAATAAATGCAGCGAGAGAAGAGAAGCTGTGAACATATCTCGAGCATCATTCATCACATCACTCAATATAATCTCCAACGCTCTGTTTTCCACAAACCTCGCAAACTTTGATCATGACTCAAAGACATCTCACGATTTCCATAACGTGGTGATTCGGATGATGGAGATCGCCGGAAAACCCAACCTCGCTGATTTCTTCCCTTTTCTTGGGTTTCTTGACTTGCAAGGAGCTAGAAAAGAAGCAAGGCTACTTATGCACAAATTGTTTAGGGTTTTCAAGGATTTATCGACGCAAAGAGAGCATCAAATGCTTGGAAAAACAACAACGATATGTTAGATTCTCTTTGGATATTGCTCAAGACGAGAAGTCAGAACTCGATGATAATGATATCAAACATCTGCTTCTCGTGAGTCTTGGTACAATACATACCAAACTGCATGGCTTCTATATACATGTTCTTAATTAAAATTTAATATGTGTGATAGGACTTGTTTCTGGCGGGAGTAGACACGAGTTCGAGTGCGGTGGAGTGGGCTATGGCGGAGTTACTTCAAAACCCTAAGATGATGGTCAAAGTTCAAGAAGAGATAAGACAAGTGATAGGGCTAAACGGCACCGTTCAAGAACTGGATATCGTTAAACTACCTTATTTACAAGCAGTTGTGAAAGAGAGTCTTCGTTTATATCCGCCTGCTCCTTTTCTCATCCCTCGAAAATCCGAGTCTGATGATGTCCGAATTTTCGAGTTCCTCATTCCTAAGAATACTCAGGTATGTAACTCATTCCTAAGAAACTAAAACTAACCATATTCTAATAGATAACGCCAAAATGTATATATCTCTAAAGTTTATGGTGGGTTTTTGTGTTGTGTACGAGACAAGGTTCTCGTGAACGTGTGGGCGATAGGACGAGATCCGAGCGTGTGGGAGAATCCGACGCAGTTCGAACCAGAGAGGTTTTTGGGGAGAGGAATCGATGCGAAAGGCAATGATTTTGAGTTGATTCCGTTTGGAGCTGGACGAAGGATTTGTCCAGGAATGCCACTCGCGTTTAGGATAATGCATCTAGTTCTTGCATCTCTTCTCTACGGCTTAGATTGGGAGATTCAAAACGGCGTAGTTCTTGAAAATGTGGATATGAGTGAGGCCTTCGGTGCTACGATGCACAAAGCCGAACCATTATGTGTCGTGCCCATCAACAAAACAATGGACCGAGTCTCCCATGACGAGATTTGAATATGCTCCCAAATTTTCTTAAGAATTATGCAAATAAATAGGTTTTTTTTTAAATGGATACAGCAAAAACAGCATTTTTATTAATTTTAATTTCCATGAAATAAAATAATATCATGCAGCATTTTTGTAAATAAAATTACTGTATCTGCATTTTTAAAAATAGATAAGGCAAAAAAATACTTTTGCAAATTTCCATAAAGTAAAATACTAATAATAGTCTATAACTCTATGTCCGTGCATATTAAAAATAAAAAACGTGTTTGACATCATTTTCGTTTTTGTATTTCTCAACGTGACTAGTTTGGTTTTATATCCACTTCGGTCTTAACTCTTAACCTTTGAAAGTAGTGAAAGAAGTCCAATTTATATATCATCTTAAAATTAGATAATGTCATATATGTATCATTCATAAATTATTTATAGACATATCACACATATTGTTGTTGACTATTAAAAAAAATATCACATATTGCTTCTTTAGCTTTTAATGCGTTTGACTTTTTGAGTCTTAGGCAAAAATGGGTTTTTCCTTTTTTGTCATGTATTTAATTAAAGTGAAGCTGTTGCCATAACGATAGCAATACTAGTAGTAATGATAAATATAGAGTACCATTTCTATAAATAAGTAAAAAATTGTGGCTAGAAGAACACACTCGACCAAGCGACGATGAAGCACACCATAGTTATAGCTCTGCTTCTGATACTTAGCTTCCTTTTAACATATCTTCTCCTTGTTGCTGTTAAATCACGACGAAGGAGATCAAGCCCACTGCTTCCGGGACCTCCGGGACCACCAGGATGGCCCATAATAGGAAACCTTCTCCAGATCATCGGAAAAGCTCCTCACCGTTCACTTGCTGATCTCTCGAGAGTTTATGGACCAGTCATGAGTCTTAGGTTTGGAAGTTTAACCACGGTGGTCATTTCTTCACCAGATGCAGCAAGAGAGGTTCTCAAAACGCTTGACCATGTCTTCTCTGGACGAACCTTTAGCGAGACGGTTCGAGCCATCGGCCACCATGAAGTCTCCATAGCATGGCTACCTTCGACGTCGTCTCGTTGGAGGTAAATTATAATTTAATGTCATTAAATATTTAAATCTAAATCTCACATATATAAATATAAGTGTATTTTTATGAATTTTGGTATACATCGTTAGGATTGATTATATTAAATTAGATGTTTGATATGGTTTCCGCTTGGTTAAATTTTGTTCAGCACATAGATAATTAATGTATAAAATATATATGGTTGTAAAATAAATGTTTCAGTTGAGTTTAATTTGGTTCGATTTATTGGTGGACACCAAAGAAATAAATAAATTATATGTTCCAATTAGGTTATGGAGGAAGGTATTGGCGACAAAACTTTTCTCACGGGAGCGTCACAAAGCCACGAAGTCCGTACGGTCCAAGAATGCAAAAGAACTTATAAAATTCATCATCGAAAGAGGCGAGCGAGGCTTCGCTGTCGACATTGCTCGTGCTTGCTTCGTCACATCGCTTAATGTAATCTCAAACGTTGTGTTTTCGACCGACTTAGGTAGTTACGACTCGAGAGCCTCCCTTGAGTTCCAGGAATCGCTGTCTCGTATGATGGACATCATGGGCAAACCGAACCTCGCAAACTATTTTCCGTCTCTTGAGTTTCTTGATATGCAAGGTATCCGTAAAGGGATGAAGATGTGTTCGGAAAAGTTGTTTCGGGTCTTTCAAGGGCTCATTGATGCTCGAATCGCGGAAAGATCATTGCAGGCTAAACCTAGAGATGCATTGAGCATCGATCTGTTGGATTCACTGATTGATCTTATTCAAGAAGACGGGTCGGAAGTCGACATAAACGATATCAAACACTTTCTATTGGTAAGTGACTCGAGTCTTAAAATTATGGTTCGATTGATTTTTTCTCTTTGCGTTTGTTTTACGTACATATTCAACGATTGTTTTGGTTTCTGAAACAGGACATAGCATTTAACTGTTTTCTTTCATTTTCCCCTGACCGCAAATATCTATAAAAATCGTTTCCCTTTACAAATTTTTATTAATATATTTTGATACAAGTAAAAATATTTTGTTTTTTCCCTAGGAAAGTGTAAATGTTTTAACTTTTTAACTATTAATTGGAACACAAGCTATCTATAATATATTGTTTTGTTCTTTTTCTTTTTAAGGACTTGTTTATTGCGGGAACGGGAACGAACTCTACCACTGTGGAGTGGGCATTGGCTGAACTACTTCGTAACCCCGAGGCTATGGCTAATGCTAAAGTCGAGATCAACTTTATTGTTGGCCCAAACCGTTACGTTCGTGACTCCAACCTCTTAGAATTTCCCTATCTACAAGCTGTTGTAACAGAGACTCTCCGTTTGCACCCACCGAGTCCATTTCTGATCCCACGCAAAGCTGAGTCAGACGACGCAGAGATATTAGGTTACCCGATTCCTGAAAATGCTCAGATCCTGGTCAACGCTTGGGATAGGACCGACCGTGTGGGAAAATCCGGAACGGTTCGAGCCAGAGAGATGGGACGAGACAGATATTGACGATAGGTAAAGATTTCGAGATGATACCGTTTGGAAGGACTAAGGATATGCCCTGGAATATCATTGGCTTTGAGGATTGTGCCTCTCATGCTTGCTTCACTTATCTATTCGTTTGAATGGCATCCTAAAACCGTCAAAAACGAGTTCGTTCCTGAGGATTTGAATATGGACGAGACTTTTGGATTTACCTTGCACAAGACCAATCCTATTTATTCTGACACCCTCGAGAGAGCGTACAACTATTTTTATTAGTCTTTTCGTAATATCTTCTCTCCTAGTTATCATGGTACAAATTATATAACGAAAGTGTCTCGGCAGTTTGAGAACTACGAGACCGGACCTTGAATCAATAAATAAAATATTTCGTTTGGACCGGTTTATTTATCTAGTATCAACTATCAAGTAACAAATCATTTTTTGGGTCTAATTGATAATGGAATGAGCGCCCTAGGTCCGTCCATAGCCTAATGTCGTGCGTACAAAGAAACTGAATTTTATATATTTATGTATACCTAGACGCGCAATCTAAGCGCGTGACTTTCTTCTCTATTCGTTGCCGCTGGATGCTTGAAACGGTGTCGTTTACAAACTCCTTTAGGGAGAGAGCTGATCTCAAGGGTGGAAAAAAACATGTTTTCTTTTTAATTGATTTTTATAAATTTATGGGTGCGAAATTGCTGAATCAAACAACAGTCCCCTCTTCCTCGCGCGCGCCTTTCTCCGATCGTCGCTGCTCTTCTTCTCCGATTAGATCCTGACCGATTCTACAATATGCATCTCTTACGGCGTCGGAGCCAATGGAATTAATTAACCTACACTCTAGCTACGCGACCCCAGGTAATCTCAATTCGCTTCCATTTCATTTTTTTTTCTTTTTCGACATTATCTCCGATCCGTACGTCTTTTTTTTTGTTCACTTTTGCTTGCATTACAAGCGGAATCGAGTTTATTCATATGTGATATCTTACTAAATCGGATCCTCGGAGATTCTGATTTCATGTTTGATTTCTCCTCCGAAGCCTTTTAATTGTGCTCGGACGTTAAAACTGCCGAGGGAAAGGTGTTTGTTTTTTCAAATTTG
>CP094634.1:41503630-41588175 GCA_023657505.1 Camelina hispida | reverse complement strand
TTGTCTTGTCGTTTGTCCACGTTTTCCATTTATACCTACATCGACAATCTAAGTAATTGATTGTGATTTCTATTTTTTTATAGATTATATGTTTATATATTATAGTAAATCCACTTTTAGAGTTGAATTTAAATCTAAGGGATGATAATTTTTTTAATGGAGGAGAAATATTCAAGAACATACAACATAATACTTTTACTTCTTCAATTAACAAAGGAGACTCTGATCCACATGACACAAGTGAACCTAATTTACCATTGTAGTTTATCAGCGTAATGAGAATTCCAATTAGATTTCAATAAAACTGAACTTCTCATGACCTAATAAAAAGCTCGACAAAACAAAACACCGTTGATGCTGATAAGTTTCCAACTCCTATTTATTCAATTGATAAGAAAAGAGACCTAATCTCTATTATTTATCTACCAAGAACAGAGCACAAGCTCTGAACCCTACACTCCACAATGATCTCTCCAGATACCTCTAACCAACTATTCTCTATGTATTTATAAGCTCTACACTATCTTAAGATTCTGTTACAAGTCGTCACTCTTCAAGCTTCTTCACACGTGACTCTAATTTCCCACGATCAGTTCTTCACGTGCCAACACATTACTCATGCTTCTTCACGCTTTTCTTTCTCACGTTACATTGCCTTAGAGAAACTATCAGATGCTGAGATGCATTACATTGCCTTAGAGACCTATCAGATGAAACAAAACGTACTTATGTCCAGTAAGCAAACAAAATGATAACTACAACACATGGTCATTAATCCTTATGATGAGAATTTAAAGAGCAAAACTAGCTTTGTTACATAACCTCCTCAAGTTACAAATTCCTAAAATGCTCGAATAAGCTCCACATTCTCTACATGATTTAAAAAGACGATAACACCGTAACCATAAAACGCTTCCATTCCTCGGACTCCCACTCTAACGACAGTGTTCTCCTCGACATTGTAGTAGAAAACATAGTAAGGATCAGACAGAAATTCTGGCACAAACACAAATTCATTTGTACCAACCACTCCAGATAAGCGTAATTTGGTCTTCTCCTCAACTACATGCTGCCAAACAGGAGGGAATACATAAACATGATTGGACCATTCCTTTTTCTCCAAGTCTTCCAGAACCCATAACTCAAAACTTGTATCTCCTCCATTAAAAAAGTCAGACGCAAGCGAACCTAGTTTGCCATTGTAATTAATCAGAGACCTTGCATCTTCCATCGGTCCACTAAGGTTAAGAAAGCTGAACTTCTCAGAACTAAAATCAAAACAAACTATCATAGACCTATTGACATTGTTGAGCCTAGTACCAAGATAGTAGAAAACACTATTGATGCATATCCCTTCAGTTCCAGGTAAATGGGGTATGCAACATTCGACCAGTCTCCAGGATGGTTTTCCAATTTCTAAAGTCAGAACTTGATACTCAAATTTCCCAAAATCTTCAGACAAGGAAACGGACAATACCTTGAACTGTTTCTTAACTGAATCATACCCCATACAACTAATCATCCCAAACATCCTGCTCCTAGTCTTCACTTTGGGTAAAGGTAACGATTGTCCGATTCAAAGAAAAAGTCATTCACATTGTGATCATATTTAGTGTGTCTGGCCTTGTGATACCTTTTGATGTCAGAGAACAAAAAAAAAAAAGCTATATGCCCAAACTTTATTTTGTGTATGATTCATACGAAAATGTGATGTGAAACACTCTGTTTTTATTTTTCGTCTTTATTTGTGACCTTATTTTTAATTTCCTACTGATGATATACATATGAGTGTCTGTCTTGCCGAACATTTTCTTCTTAACCAAGCAGTTCGCTTTCTCAGCATATTTTTTACACCCATAATCTTTACCATGACACAAGTCAACCTAGTATGTACCATTGTAGTTTATACAGCGTAATGAGAATCCCCTTGATTTCAATAAAACTAAACTTCTCAGACCTAATGTCAAATCAAACTAATATGTTAGCCCAACTATTTCCAGACCTAATACAAAGCTCGATAAAACAAAACACCGTTGATGCTGATAAGTTTCCAACTCCTCTTTATTCAATTGATAAGAACAGAGACCTAATCTCTATTATTTATCCACCATGAACAGAGCACAAGCTCTGAACCCTACATTCCACAATCCACAATGATTTCTTCATATACCTCTAACCAACTATTCTCTATGTATCTATAAGCTATTCTTATCTTAAGGTTCTGTTATGATAAGAATCAATGGGTAAACTCTTAGATATATTTCACTTAGATATATTTCACTATATTTTCTTAGATATATATATATATATATATATATTAACTTATTTGATTATTAATTTATAATATTAATGAGACCATATTTTTACATAGGATTTCCAAACAAATTATTCTCTTATTATTTTATCAAAATATATCAATTTTTACGCCCGGAAGAATTTGTTAATGTATATCGAGTGTTAATTTAAAAGTATTAATTTATAGAGGTTCTATTGTATATCTGGTCGCAGATTATTCGTTTCATTATCATTATCGCTCTTCTCTAATTCCACAAGCTCTGTACCCATTAAATTTTTAAGCTTTGTTTCATCGTTAACTACTCCGAATTAGCTATCAGGTCTAGTAATTCCCATTTTTAAAAGTTGCAGGCAATTATAGTTCACCAGTTCATCACATCATCAATTTGGTATCGATCGTCTGATTCGGTAATTTTTTTGGAAAATTTTAATTTGTATATAACGTTTTAAAAATAAATCTCACCACCTCAAACTGGGTCAACGCCACAGGTAAATTTTTTCTTTCCTTCAAAAGTAATTTTTATACAGTATAAACAGTTTTGGTATAGATATCCTTTATTTCTTCACTTTAACATTCATCAATTTGTTTTCTCTACAGGCCAATATAATATAATCCTGCTATAGTATACTTATATTTAATTATAGTCCAGTAAAATATGATATAGTATAATCGTTCTGATATGTATATAGATATATATTTTTAATTTAAAATGTCATCTATAATATCATGTTATTGTTCTTTTTTAGTCTATTAATGTTCATCATTATCTATATTAACTTTTTTCAAGTGCATTTTGTGTTCTACCTTTTTAGTTATGATTATTTATAATTTTAGTCCCTACAAAATCACACTAAAAGCAATAAGTGAAATATGATAAATTCACAAAATCTATTTTTAATTTATAGAAACTAACTAATTCTACCTAAATTTCTTATTAATAGCAAATTTGTTTTCTATATCTGTGTCCAAAAATAAAATAAAAAACAATCATTAAATTGTATACCTTAGATATTATATGCCTCACTTAAAAATTAACAATCAATTAAATTAAATAATAATACATTATACAAACAATAATGGTATTCTCTTAAATAGATACAAAATATTATTCTTATTAATTATATATTATACAAATAGTAATATTTCATAGTGTTTTATCTTTATAAAAATTAGAATATTTTAAAAATAATTATGTCACAAGCTAAAATATAAAAAAGACTAAAAATTAAAAATATGTAATTTTATTACTAAATTAAATATCTTGAAAATTTAACATTATTATAAATAAAACTAAATAAGTTTTGGTGGTGTACCAAAACTTAATTTTGTGCATTATACAATCGTTTTTTGCTTTTTGTACATCATATCGTATAACAATACTTTTTCTCTAACATTAATACATTCTATAAATCCCTTACACGCCTTTTTCTTGTGAGATGCTAAAAACGGTAATGTGGTGGGATGTTGATTCCTGTTTTGTTCCTCCGACATATGATGCCCACTATTTGGGACAAAACGTTACACAAGCTCTTGAACGGATGAATTTTAAAGGACATATTTGTGGATGACTCCAAGTTGTTGGAAGTTAGTTCTATTGGGATTTGCCTGCATCACATCCCAAAGCGTAAAGGAATTTCAATGTGTTTTGGCTTTGTTTTTATTTAATTTTTATTTGGTAATCTCATTTTGGTTTCATTATCATGCGATAAAGAATCCGCCTACAAAAAGATCATCGTCGCTATGATGGTTACGCATTGGACAACGGCCACGATACTAACCTTCTCTTTGTATCCAGCAACCGCGACTATTTTCACTGCTTTCACCAACTACAACGTCATTTGTTTGACATATTTTGACATATTTTTAGCCCAACCTAAGGAGCATGCATCAAAATCTCTCATTCTTGCAGTAAAATTTGTCTGGCTTTGGAGTAGTTTACTAGCAGGAGAAGGCCCTCTCAGCCAAACAGAAATTTCGCAACTCTATTCCAAAGCAAAGTAAGAGATTCTCTGCAATGGGAAATAGATATGCAACGTTTTTTAGATATCACTAACCTGTTTGGTTTTACTTCTTCCTTACGCATTCCTCTTTTCCTCCCTCGGTTTTTTCTTTTATTTGGAAAACCTATCACGAATTATAACACCAATAGTGGTACTTTGAAAATTGGTCCAAAATAGATTAAAAAAAATAGATTTTTCGTTATCATTTTAGGGATATTTGTTTGTTGAGTGAGTCTACATTTTCTAGTCATGAATTTTTATGTTATTAGAATTTATACGTGACAAAGAAAGATACGAGCACGACGTTTTATCTGAAAGTGTGATAGCGAAAGCCACTTTACGTTATCTATAATTAGCCACTTTAAGTATGTTTTAATTATATACTTAAATATGAAAGTCTGACACATAATTTTTGGTGATATAAGAGCATGAGCATCGGTCTGTATTTTATGCGTCCTTCAGTAAAAAAATTTAAAATTTAAATAGAAATGAGATATTTAGCGAAGATACGTTCCTTAATATGGGACGTATTTTTCTCTGTCATTCCTTACACGTGGCAGCCTTTATCTCTCTTCTCCTTCTTTTTCAGTTTAAATTGATCGTGAATTTCTATCTCCTCGAGCGAAAGCAATTCAATTTCAGAAATTTCAACTTCGATTGTTCGGTTTGTCAATCAGAAGAAGCGAAAAAAAAGATGGCGACGGTAAATGGGTACACAGGAAATATACCGGCGGCGACCACGCTGGTAGCCACTGGATCAAAGCAACCTGCTCCTCCGACTAAGACCGTCGATAGCCAATTCGTTCTCAAAAGGTTCTTTCTTTTCTACTTCTTTCTTTTCTACTTTTTTCTTTCCCCTCGATCTTGGAATAATTCGCATCGTGGAATTTGTAATAGTCTTTAGCCTCTTTACGATTGGAATCGCTTCTTCGATTGTTTTGTTGATTTCATTAGATAGATTAGATTAAGATTTGACTATACCCATATATAGTTCTTGTTGTCTACATGTTTCTATATCATTTTCAGACAAAACGATAGATCCAAAAAAAAACTGATTGTGACTTCTCTTTTGTTCTCTTGTGAAATGATGGGTTCTTTTATTGCCCACCAATTGTTTGCTATAATTCCTCTGAGAGTTTGATGCATCGGGATTTATATGTACTACTGATTCACACATTTCACCAGGGACCAAATGTGAGTCAGGGCTGAAGCCTTGTTGTTTGACTCTTGATGAGATTTTGTGAGGACAACTTTTGAGTAATTTATGTATTTGGTTTAAGCTTGGAATGCATATGGCTAAGTACATTCGTTTCTTGAGTGACATTCTTTGATTCTTGATTCGGTTGATGTACGTTGGTTAAATCATCAAAAGTGGTGAGATTCTTGGTTATATATTGGATTGACAGGTGAACTTGAGCCCATATGAAGAAGGATGGATCATAAAAGTGGAGCTTAGTGATGCAGGGAAGTGAAGAAACTAGTGGATTCAGACAAATACACCAAGTTCTGCGAAGAAGAAGATGCCAAGGACTGAGCCTTCTTCTAGTCTTGTTCTGTTTCGGTGGAGATGGACAGAGTATTGCGTCCAGAAGGGAAGGTTTTATTACAGCGCTTTTGTAAAGGTCACCGAGTGAATTAGTTTATAAACCAATCTTCTTGATATTGTTCCACTTGTATGCACTTTTGAGATTTCTTAGTTAAATAGTTCTGAGTTGTTGATAAAATAGTTGAACACTCTCTAGCTCTGTTTTAGTATGTTTACCTTTTACCTTCATTATGAAGATTAATTACAAAAATTCTATGCTGAGAATAAAATGTTTGTTTTTATTTTTGATGCTTTTATGGTTTATGTTTTTATTTTTCATGTTTTAATTGTATGTTTTGTTTTTTTTCCAAGTTTTTGTAACTTTGTAATTTTCTTATATTAATGTTAATGTTATATGTTTTATTTGAATTTAAACTTTAATATGATTTTACTTATTAATTTAAATATTTAATTTTAAATATTAAAAAAAATATTATTTTTTATAGGGGACCAACTATTGAGGGACACCAATGCTTATACCAAAATTAAGAAACTTTGAAAATAAAATTAATATATTTGAGGGACTAAATTTTTGTCCCAACCAATGCACATGCTCTAAAAAGTTAAACAACCAAATCATTGACAGGAAATCTATTTTTTATGGGACGATTAAACAAATGACTTCTGTACAAGATTTCAATTTGAAAGCTCACAACGAAAACAAATTGATGCAGCGAATCCAGAAACCAAATTCGAGATAAGTTAAAAAAAAAAAAAAAAAACAAACAATAAAGAGTAAAAAGAAGTCGCATCGCATGACAAGAGTAATAAGATGTTATCATCACAAATCTTGCTTAAACCCAATGGTGTTTACTTACTGTTGTTTCGCAACATCGTTCTCTTGAACCGTATTCAC
This sequence comes from Camelina hispida, assembly GCA_023657505.1. Classification (NCBI taxonomy): domain Eukaryota; kingdom Viridiplantae; phylum Streptophyta; class Magnoliopsida; order Brassicales; family Brassicaceae; genus Camelina; species Camelina hispida. The sequence continues at coordinate 41,581,438 of CP094634.1, read as the reverse complement.
AGGTGTGGATGAGCCACTGCGTTTGCTAGTCTGACCTGTAATTGTTCTACCCATAAATCTCCCTGCTTTGCTCAACCCGCTACCCACAGCTCCAAAGCCACTACCAACCATACCAACACCTGAGGTCACTCCAGTCCCAACCAACCCGACTCCTGTACCAATCCCAGTCCCAACCATTCCTACACCAGCACCGAGCCCACTTCCTACCATCCCAACTGCATCTATTGTGCTACCTATCACACCTGCTTCTTTCTTTTTTTGAATTTAATGTTAAATTATATTCAAAAAGAAAATAAAAGTTTTACAAAATTTCTGTTGAAACCAATTTTAGGACAGTTTGAAAAATAAAAATTAAAAACATTTAGTAAAAACGTGCTTTAAACCAGACTTGAATGGATGTGCTTTGACCTCCGTTTAGTGTGCTTCTTTCAGTCTCTTCCTTTCCTCCATAATCTTCTTCTCGTCTTCTAATGCCGCCATTTGCTCCTCTTCTTCTCGTCTTCTGATGCCGCCTCAGTCGCTGGAACTGGAACAGAAAGAGTCTTCTCTCGAACTTCCTCAGTCAATGACGGACCTTCCTCTACAGGAGTAGTAGTCACACCAGTAGATTAGCAAGTTGACACATGATGACCCCATTTTTTGCAACCGGAACACCTTGGTGGGAGCCAAGGATAACTATATCGAACAACAAAGTCAACTTCCCCCTCTTCTTCACCAGCAAGAACAAATTCTCGCGGTAATTCTTGTGTTAGGTCAGCTTGAACCATACTCTTAGTCTTAGCTTCATCAAAACTTCCACATGCTTCAGTTGTATGATGCAACCGAATGGGATCCCCAACTGCACTTGCGAGAAACTCCAAACCTTTATCTGTAAACATCGATGGTGGAACATTCTTAAGAGAGAGCCAGAGTGGTACTGACTTAATAGCTGATTGAGCATCCTCCGCAAATGGTGTCCACTTAGACACAATCATAGGGAGGTCAGTAATGTTCCACATACCCCGAGATAACACCCTATGCCTTATTCCTTCATTCCGAATTCGAAACTTCACCGTTGAGTCATTCACCGCAATAACATCAATCAAAGACGTTCCATCTCCCAATCGCCAGATCTTCAGTCTCTTCCTTTCCTCCATGATCTTCTTCTCGTCTTCTAATGCCGCCATTTGCTCCTCTTTGTTGAACTCATGATAATGTACCTTCAATTCAAGCCATTTTAGGAACCGAGGAAAAGGAAAATTTTTGCTGTTTATTCAAGGGAAGATCTATACCTTAAGAGTTATACTTCCTCGATCTTTCTTGTCTTTTACTTTCAAAGTATCAAGTGAAGACAACAGATTTAGCTCCAGTTCTTTTGTAACTCCGTTTTCCAAACTGCTTAAGGGGAGTTTCACAAGTCCTAGACGCTCATCTTGACCTACATCTTTATCAAATACCTGTCAAAAGATTTAATAAAACGGAGAGGATAGTTAATGTTTGCAATGGCAAAATTTAACATCTATGAAGCATAAATGTTTCTGATTCCAGACCTCTACAGTGAGCCACTGGGTTTCTTTGTCCTCTGCAATCAATTCAAATGTCTGATCCCAAACAGGATTCAGATTGTTCTCGATTTCCTTTGTTTTATACAAGAAACATCTCCAAAGCATCCAACAAGCCATCCAGTAAGTGTAATCTTTAAACGAAAATACCCCATTCAGTTTTCTTGGCTTACAAGAAACTGTATTGTGTTGAAACCCTACTTAGTGTCTTAATGATGATTACTGTTGTGTTGCATGGGGTTGAAGTCGAAGGATACTTGCATGGTGGTTATTAGACAACTGTGAATAGAACGCAGGTTTTGGAGTCCGATATGGGCTGTTCTACGTCGATTACTACAACGTTAACGGACTAAAACGTTTTACGAAAATGTCAGCGATGTGGTTCAAAGAGTTCTTGAAGAGAGAAGACGAAGTTGAAGAGTCAGAGGAAGAAGAGTACGTGTTGAAATCTGCAATGAACAAGAAGAGATTCTTAATAGCAAATGGTTCCGCTTCAAATCAAACTCTGCCTAAGATGTCTGAATCTTCTAAAGTTCGTTGGACAAAAAAGAAGATAAATATAAATCAAGTCGACCTCCAAATGTAACATCATTATATATATAACCTGAAAATTTCTTAGAAAGATCGTCGAGTACTTAAAGATGCACCATATACATATATGATAATTCTAATTTAAAGCAATTCCAACCCATAATAAGAAATATTTTTTAAAAGTCCAATGATATGTTGACAACATATTAACATTAATTAATTAAAAATTGTAGGAAATCAAGCATATATATAAAAGAAAAAAAAATCTGAAAACATAAAATATTTTTTAGGAATAGAGTTAGTATATGGAAATTTTAATTGATGACGAGAAATTTTTTTGAATTTCGGCGGTAGCGAAGGTAATATTAAGTCATGCAACATGTGCACTGTGTAGTGCACACTCGTTCTCGTCATTATATATACGACGTTCACCAGCTCATCACATCATCGATTTGGTACCGATCGTCGATTCGGTAATTTTTTTTTGTTTCTTTCTCTTATTTTATACATTATGAATTTTATTTGGAAATTCTTTTCGTATATACCTTTTAAATATAATTTTCAGCAACCCATGCATGTCCATCATATTCGCCGTCTCAAATAAGGTCAACGCCACAGGTAATTTTTTTCCTTCACGTATAAAGATCATGTATTTTTCTCTTAACATTTTCAACAATTTGTTTTCTCTACACGCCAATATAATATAATCCTGCTATAGTATACTATTATTTAATTATAGCCCTGTGTTTCTAACTATAATCCTGTGTTCTAATATTTTTTTAGTTTAATCTGTCATCTATAATATCATATTACTATTATTTTCTTGATCGATTAATATTGTATCATATCCTATATTTATATCGCATATAACTCAGTAGTAAATTGTGTGTTTCTAAATTATATTTTCTGTGATGACATATGTTGATCATCATCTATATTAACATTTTTTAAGTGCATTTTATGTTCTACTTTTTTATTTATGATTATTTAAAATTTTATTTACAATTTTAATCCCTTCAAAAATCGCACCAAAAGCAATAAGTGAAATACGGTAAATTCACAAAATTGATTTTTTTTATAGACACTAATTAATTCTACCTAAATTCCTTATTAATAGCAATTTTTTTTCTATATATGTGTCCAAAATTTTTTTTTTAAAAAATCAATTATTAAATTCTATACCTTAAAAATTATATGTCTCACTTAAAATTAGCAATCAATTAAATTAAATATACATTATACAAACAATAATAGTATTCTCTTTAATAGATACAAAATATAATTCTTATTAATTATACATTATACAAATAGTAATATTTCATAGTGTTTTATCCTGACAAAAATCATAATATTTTAAGAATAATTCTGCCAGAGGTTAAATATATAAAAAGTACTAAAAATTAAAAATATGTAATTTTATTACTAAATTAAATATCGTAAAAATTTAACATCATTATAAATAAAATTAAATAATTTTTACGTTATGTACCACAGATCAAAATATCAAATCCTAGTTTTATGCAATGTTTTTTTTTGGTTTTTTGTACATCATATCATATAAAACACCATTTTTTCTCTAACTTTAATACATTCTATAAATTATTTACGCGTCTTTGTCTTATCAGATCCTAAAAACGGTATGGTGAGATGTTGGTTCCTGTCCTATTCCTCCGACTTATGATGCCCGCTATTTGGGACAAAATGTTACACAAGCTCATGAACAAATGAACTTTAAAAGACATATCACTATTCATGCATTTGGAGCTCAGTTCTACTGGGATTTACTTGCATCACATCCCAAAGGTAAAGGAATTTTAATGTGTTTTGGCTTCATTTTTTAAATTTTAGCTTGGTAGTCCCATTTTGGTTTCATTATCAGACAATAAAGAATCCGCCCATAAAAAGATCATTGTCGATATGATGTGTTACGCATTGGACAACGACAACGATACTAACATTCTGTTTGTATCCAGCAACCAGGACTACTCCGACTGCCTTCACCAACTACAGGCACGTCGATTTAACATATTTTTAGCCCAACCTGAGGAGCAAACATCAAAATCTCTTATTCTTGCGGCAAAATATGGCTTTGGAGTAGCTTACTAGCAGGAGAAGGCCCTCTAACTGCAATGTGAAATTGATTTGAAACGTTTTTTAGACATCACTAACGTGTAACACCAATAGTGTTACTTTGAAAATTGGTCCAAAATAGATAAAAAAAGATTTGTCCTTATCATTTTAGGGATATTTGTTTGTTGACAAAGAAAGGTACGAACACGACGTTTTATCTGAAAGTGTGATAGTGAAAGCCACTTTACGTTATCTATAATTAGCTTGTACTCTTAACTGAACATTTTACTTCCAATCATTCAGTTTTTTTTAAAAAATTGTTAACTTAAACCGATGATGTTAGCATGTTTTAATTATATACTAACATCTTTAAAGTTAAACAATTTTCAAAGATAAACATCTTAAAGTCATCTATCATTGACAGGAAATCTATTGTTTACGGGACGTTTAAACAAATGACTTCTGTACAAGATTTCAATTTGAAAGCTCACAACGAAAACAAATTGATGCAGTGAATCCAGAAACCAAATTCGAGATAAGTTTTAAAAAAAAAAAAAAACAAAGAGTAAAAAGAAGTCGCATCGCATGACAAGAGTAATAAGACGTTATCATCACAAATCTTGCTTAAACCCAATGTTGTTTACTTACTGTTGTTTCGCAACATCGTTCTCTTGAACCGTATTCACAGGTGTGGATGAGCCACTGCGTTTGCTAGTCTGACCTGTAATTGTTCTACCCATAAATCTCCCTGCTTTGCTCAACCCGCTACCCACAGCTCCAAAGCCACTACCAACCATACCAACACCTGAGGTCACTCCAGTCCCAACCAACCCGACTCCTGTACCAATCCCAGTCCCAACCATTCCTACACCAGCACCGAGCCCACTTCCTACCATCCCAACTGCATCCATTGTGCTACCTATCACACCTGCTTCCTTCAGTCTCTTCCTTTCCTCCATAATCTTCTTCTCGTCTTCTAATGCCGCCATTTGCTCCTCTTTGTTGAACTCATGATAATGTACCTTCAATTCAAGCCATTTAGGAACCGGGGAAAAGGAAAATTTTTGCTGTTTATTCCAGGGAAGATCTATACCTTAAGAGTTATACTTCCTCGATCTTTCTTGTCTTTTACTTTCAAAGTATCAAGTGAAGACAACAGATTTAGCTCCAGTTCTTTTGTAACTCCGTTTTCCAAACTGCTTAAGGGGAGTTTCACAAGTCCTAGACGCTCATCTTGACCTACATCTTTATCAAATACCTGTCAAAAGATTTAATAAAACGGAGAGGATAGTTAATGTTTGCAATGGCAAAATTAAACAACTATGAAGCATAAATATTTCTGATTCCAGACCTCTACAGTGAGCGACTGGGTTTCTTTGTCCTCTGCAATCAATTCAAATGTTTGATCCCAAACAGGATTCAGATTGTTCTCGATTGCCTTTGTTTTATACTTGAATACAGGACGGATGTGGATGGTAGCATAAGGGTCAGATTTTCCAATCAATTCCTTATTCTTCAAGTTAGTTGCTTTCAGAACTGTTACTATAAGCTTTCCCTGTGGCTTAAGCTCCAAATCACTAGGAAAGAGAAAAGATAGAGAGAATCGTCAAACTTTATAGTGCTTTCTCAATACGTATCATGATTTCCCAAGTAAATCCTATGGCTATATCAGAAGAGGAGAAAAGAAAAAAAATTGGCAGTGGCAGGCAATATATTTGTGAGTGAAAACAAAATGAAAAACAAGCAGATCACATGAGAGTACCTTAAATCAACAGGAATACCACCAATGGGAACAACAATTCTATGAGGCCACTGGAGCATGTCTTTGACGATAGTATCAACAGTATCCTAACAGAGAGAAAAGCAAAAAGCTGTGTGTCAGACCAAATGGGAACAAACAAAACATCTGGAAGCTGCTTGAACTATACCAAGAGAGGAACTTACATCAATCATATCAGATAGTCCGGGAATTGCTGTTAAGCTTCCACCAACAGCCTTCAGAGTGTAATCAATTCTCGGTTTTGGCTGGTTGAGAACATTTCAAAGATGATCATTGTAAGACAGGAGAGATGATATAAGAAAAATGCATCTTATTCTGGATCTTTTCAGGAAAATGTGTACCTCAGCAAGTAGAGCAACAACAACAGCAGATATACAAGGAATCTCATCCGCAAGTTGAAAGATAACACGTGCAACTGTGAAAACTTGAAGATCCTTCAACTGTTTCGGCCAGAAACAAGTGTTTGTAGAGATAATCAATCTCTATAGGGCACAGACGACAACCCAAATGACAAATACTAAATTAGATCTCTAGTAACCTGAATGGGTATAGAAGCAACAAGTGCTGTAACACCTAAAACAATATTTGGATCACCACCCCATCGAAGATCAACATCCATTGTGACTTGACCCTCCTTGAAACTTTGAACACGAATACCTGCAACAATGATAAATTAGGTGTATGCTCACGCTTAATACAAAACTAACCTACGAAACAAATGCATGATGTTCTTCTAAGCATAAAAATTCAATAGCATTTGCAAGGCAACTCATCCAAAATAAATAGTAGGAAAATGCAAGGTTGAACAATGGAAGAGAAAAATAAATCCATCACAAAAACGATGTTGTCCACTGTAATTTACCTTCAATCTTTGGTGCTACATTACCCAACGTCAATTTGCTGAACTTCAGGGAAGTAATTCCTGGTGGTCTGTAATCTTCAAGCAAAGGTTCAACGGAATCTCTAATTACCATAGTTGCTGCCTGTAGATTAGTCAACAGAACAACGAAAATTACACTCTTTGATTGCCAAGCTGCACTGTGGCAAGTGTTTTCCATTCCAACAAATTGGACCTATCTTAGTGTCAACAAACACTGGATAGGTGTACCAATAAAAACGAATCAGTCGAGTAGTCCATTCTAGACAAGCTAAATCTCACACTTGTTCAATAGTTACGAACTCCGGAGTACAACTTGACAGCATAATAAATCTCCTCTTCTTAGGATATCTTCAGTTACCATGAGTCAGGGTATATATACTAATGATTTAATAGCCAACTTCCAACTATATACACGGGAAAAGAAAACACCTAATCTTGTAACAAAAGAAGATTAGAATCTCACCTCTGCAACATATGGCCACATCTTGCTCAGTAGTTTATTCAGCCATTTGACCTGAAAAAAAATAAAGTACAAAAGGTTTGCAGTTTGAGAATTTTGTTATGTTTGCTGAGAAACCGAGTGGTTAAACTCTACAAGACTTGTTCCACAACCAGAGACATATATAATATGTACGCAAATTCAAGTACTGTTTATTTCAAGGATAATGGAACCAGAACTAGATTTTCTCTAGTCGGAGTACAGAGTAACCGAGGGTAATATAAACTACAGCTATATTCTAACAACTCAGTGACTCACAGAAATCATATCGACCAAGGACCACCGAAAAATTATGGAAGATGAACATTGTTAGAATATAAATGTAGTTTCTATTACCATCGGTTACTCTGTACTCCGACTAGATGAGATCATGACAAAGTACCTGTTCAAATGCTGGAAACGAAATCCACTGTGGAAAATTATCACCACAAATTTTCTTCAAATCGTCTCTGCTAAGAGAGCCTAGAAGTTTCATATCAACTGCCTGCCAGAAGAAAAGACGATAACTAGTCAATGATACAGTATTGGAGACCAAGACATTCCCTCTAATCATGTCAGACGTGGGAAGGATCAGGCTCCTCAAAGCAAAGCAACCCATGTCGCCACTTCTCAACACAAAAGCACGGTTAAACAGTGAGACCGGAAACAACCACCTTGTTATTAAGTAGAATCAACAGATGAACACTAAACTTGGTACAATGATGTCAATAATTAGAAGTAGCAGATGGATTTTGCTAAAGCTAATTTTGATAATCTACACGTTTTAGCTAATCCCAAGACCGAAACAACCAATCTATACGAATTTAAAAACCCAGATTCAATCATCCCCGAGGATTCAATAATTTGTAGAACCAAATCACGGATTTCAATCAAACTGAGAAATAAGCAGATTGAATTCAATCGAAACCTTGGCGATTCGTTTGGAGGATCGGTGCGTCATCATACGACTCCAGCCAGCCATTATAGCTACGCCGAAGATAATCCCGAACAGAATTCCAGAAATCAAACCCATATTATTCTCCTGCAACCAAAACCAAAAATTACAAACTCAGACAACCGATTAGTATACTCGAAGAAACCCTAGAAATCGAACCGGAAAGCGCAATCGAAACCTTTTTTTATTTCCGCCACACACAAAAAGGATCGGCGAGAAGAGTCGGCAACAGTTTAATCTTCACGGGATTGGTCTCAAGTGGGAGAATCAGAACAAATTAAGAATGCATTCATGTATTTGCTTGGTAGGCCAGAGAGAGTGAGAGATAATGGCAAAGAGGAGGAGATGCTACGACGACGCGAGGCGAGAGAAACGCTTCCTTTTGGAATTAAGATTTGTATTTAATTCATCTCCCAAACAACGCACTGTGATTAGTCCCTCAATTTTCATGTTTTCTCAAATTTTGCCCCTTTTGTTCTGATACTACTATTTTTCACAAGATGTCTCTACTTATGTGTTCTGTGTACTTGAAAAAGACAAAACAAAATTAAGTATTTTTAATAATAAAAAATTGTATTAATCATGCAATCATAGTATATCATATTTTCTCAACAATGTTTTTCAAATTTTTAAATAAAACAGTGATCATTATATGAATACAAATTTACTAATTTAGTCATCATTTTGATTTAAGTAAATTATATGCAATTCACATAATATAAGTAATTAAATGTATTTTTAACATAGTATATAATTGTGATTTTGAATACTATTATATATGTCTCGAAATATTTCCATATATGTTCAATATACATTGAAATGAAAGAAAAATCATGAGCTTGTCCAATAGAATAGTGTACAATTTAGAAGATTACACGAAGATGTGGTCAAAATTGAAATGTGAGAAGAAATATATGGACCAGATTGTAAAATTAAAGATTCTGCCTCGTTAACGAGGCAACGAGAACGTTTTGATGATTCAGATGATGCACGTGACTTGGTAAAAAAAACAAAAAAGGAATAATCTCACAAGAGTTAAAAAGACGTGCTTTACCACAAAATCACATCTCTCCTACACTCAGGCGACGTTGACCGTTGACCATCGATGAACTTGCTACATAATAGATAGTCAATTAAAATAATTATACACCAGTTTGTGTGGTTATAATATATTAACGTTGGATTCTCAGATTAAGTGTTAATTAATGTTTTACGTTTTACATAATCGTTGCTGTCATTGTCAAATTTAAATTCCACATTTAAAATAATTTAGGGAAAACAAACTAAAATTCTAGAAATTTAGTTGATGTAAACAATTTTATGTAAAAGTATTATTTCAATAATTGCATCTGACAAAATTCGTTGAAAGTTTGAAACACAAAAAAAAACAAAAAGAGAGAGAGAGAAAGAAATAAAGTCGACCTCAAAATGTAACATCATTATGTAACTAGAAGACAATGGAATCGGTGAAGGGACAAAACAACGTGTCCTCTTGATATAATGACACTTGCTTGATGACACCACCTTTTCACCGCTGGTTCATCAAACCTCAAAATTTCTTACAAAGATCGTCAAGTACTTAATAACATGCATAGATCATATATGATTTTCTTAAAGAAATTCCAATTATTAATTAAGAACTTTGTGTTAACGAAGCGTATAAATATAAGATGGAGATTGTAGCAATAGCCTTGTCTCTGCTCCTCTGTTTCTTCATCTTCTTCTTCTTCTTCTTCACCCAAAAATTATGTTCCCCCGACAGTGGAGCCAACGACCCGCCGGGTCCTCCAAGGCTACCTCTTCTTGGTAACATCCTTCAACTCGGTGGAAATCCTCACCGTTCACTTTCCGACCTCTCGAAGATTTACGGAAGCGTAATGAGTCTTAAGCTTGGTAGTTTGACCACAGTCGTCATATCTTCACCGGACGCAGCAAAAGAAGTACTGAAAACACATGATCATGTCTTGTCTTACCGAATCTCCAGTGACCCGGTTCGAGCCGCTGGTCATCACGAGCTTTCTATTGTCTGGCTTCCTCCGTTTGCTCGTTGGAGGTAGAAATAAATTCAAGTCCGTTTTGACTTTTGAATATATTAGTCAAATAAATGGAATAATTTAATTAATATATATTTTATTTTTTTGTCGACAAATTTAATTAATATATATACAGCATAATGAATAATTTTCTTTTAAATATAAAAATAATTTAGTGCATAAAAGAATAATTAAGCATTCTGTGTATTTTTTGACGTTAGGTTTCTACGCAAGATAACGAGGAATCAGTTATTCTCAACGCAACGTTTAGAAGCAACCAGTGCCTTAAGGATGATGAAGGTGCAAGAACTTATGAGCTTCGTTAATAAATGCAGCGAGAGAAGAGAAGCTGTGAACATATCTCGAGCATCATTCATCACATCACTCAATATAATCTCCAACGCTCTGTTTTCCACAAACCTCGCAAACTTTGATCATGACTCAAAGACATCTCACGATTTCCATAACGTGGTGATTCGGATGATGGAGATCGCCGGAAAACCCAACCTCGCTGATTTCTTCCCTTTTCTTGGGTTTCTTGACTTGCAAGGAGCTAGAAAAGAAGCAAGGCTACTTATGCACAAATTGTTTAGGGTTTTTCAAGGATTTATCGACGCAAAGAGAGCATCAAATGCTTGGAAAAACAACAACGATATGTTAGATTCTCTTTTGGATATTGCTCAAGACGAGAAGTCAGAACTCGATGATAATGATATCAAACATCTGCTTCTCGTGAGTCTTGGTACAATACATACCAAACTGCATGGCTTCTATATACATGTTCTTAATTAAAATTTAATATGTGTGATAGGACTTGTTTCTGGCGGGAGTAGACACGAGTTCGAGTGCGGTGGAGTGGGCTATGGCGGAGTTACTTCAAAACCCTAAGATGATGGTCAAAGTTCAAGAAGAGATAAGACAAGTGATAGGGCTAAACGGCACCGTTCAAGAACTGGATATCGTTAAACTACCTTATTTACAAGCAGTTGTGAAAGAGAGTCTTCGTTTACATCCGCCTGCTCCTTTTCTCATCCCTCGAAAATCCGAGTCTGATGATGTCCGAATTTTCGAGTTCCTCATTCCTAAGAATACTCAGGTATGTAACTCATTCCTAAGAAACTAAAACTAACCATATTCTAATAGATAACGCCAAAATGTATATATCTCTAAAGTTTATGGTGGGTTTTGTGTTGTGTACGAGACAAGGTTCTCGTGAACGTGTGGGCGATAGGACGAGATCCGAGCGTGTGGGAGAATCCGACGCAGTTCGAACCAGAGAGGTTTTGGGGAGAGGAATCGATGCGAAAGGCAATGATTTTGAGTTGATTCCGTTTGGAGCTGGACGAAGGATTTGTCCAGGAATGCCACTCGCGTTTAGGATAATGCATCTAGTTCTTGCATCTCTTCTCTACGGCTTAGATTGGGAGATTCAAAACGGCGTAGTTCTTGAAAATGTGGATATGAGTGAGGCCTTCGGTGCTACGATGCACAAAGCCGAACCATTATGTGTCGTGCCCATCAACAAAACAATGGACCGAGTCTCCCATGACGAGATTTGAATATGCTCCCAAATTTTCTTAAGAATTATGCAAATAAATAGGTTTTTTTTTAAATGGATACAGCAAAAACAGCATTTTTATTAATTTTCCATGAAATAAAATAATATCATGCAGCATTTTTGTAAATAAAATTACTGTATCTGCATTTTTAAAAATAGATAAGGCAAAAAAATACTTTTGCAAATTTCCATAAAGTAAAATACTAATAATAGTCTATAACTCTATGTCCGTGCATATTAAAAATAAAAAACGTGTTTGACATCATTTTCGTTTTTGTATTTCTCAACGTGACTAGTTTGGTTTTATATCCACTTCGGTCTTAACTCTTAACCTTTGAAAGTAGTTGTTGTACCCACGATCTGCCATCTCGGGTAACAGGCCAGAAGGCCCAGGCCGGATTTATCTGATGGGCCGAGAACATATTAATGATTGGCCCATCAGGCCCAGAAAAGGAAAGAGAGCGCGGAGACGTTTCGTGCTGGTCAGCCCGCAGCTCGGACCCGGTCAAAGATTCCTGCATTTAAGGGTGTTAATTAGTCCGCGCAAATCGTGCCCTATTAATTGTACATTAATTGGGTAATTAATTGGTGGGTATAAATATGTAAGGGGGTGTCACTTGTAAGGATCCAATTTTTTCCAAAAAGAGCAATACACAACTCAAATTCATAAAACTCTTTCAATTTAGTTCGGAACTGTTTACGGTGATAAGCTCCTCCACACTTAAATAACCGGAAGGAGAATCTCTCTCTCAGTTCTCACATTTGGCGCTAGAAGGAGGGGATTATCGCGACTCTCACCAGTTCCGACTTCTTACACAAGTTCATTCCACAAAACCACCGCTATGGTAACCAGCTCTCCCAGTCAGGTATCTTTGGAGGTGATCCACAAGCTCTGCAGGACTTGTCCGAAAAGTCCGACCGACAGCAAGCCGCCTCCGCCGCCCTAACTGAGCGATTCGACAGTCTGGAAGGCCAGGTCTCCGCTCGTTTGGACGAAGTCACGACGTCCGTAGTAGACCTCTCAGCCTCCCACCCGCGTACGCCGATCGGGTCGATCTCCATCCTCGACCAAAACCCACGTCGACGTGCTTTGGATTTCTCAGGTGTGACTCCACCTTCCACTTCGCAAGGAGCAGCAACAAACGTCACTCCGGAGATTCGTTCCCGCCTCAAACAATACGCAAACGGCGCTACCACTGGCCGGCGACGGCCACACACCGGTTCAGCCCGGCGTCGTCCGACCTTCCGAGGTCCCAGTCCGTCTTCCTCTCCCGGTAGATGGAAACACTTCGGCTTCGGGGTATACTGTCAACCCGAGATCTTCCGCATGCAGAGCGAAATTCGGGACATGCGGTCCGTTATGCATAGTGCAACCACCTCAGCTCCGGATATATTCCGGGTGATCGAGAGTCGAGGCGAACTCCTTTTTCCGACCAAATAGCCCGAGTCCGCATCAAGGACACTGGCAAAATTAAATTCTCGAGCTACGAAGGAAAAGGAGATCCGACCAATCACCTCAAGACTTTCTTGCTGACAGCTAGCCGGGTGGACCTCGAGCCCCATGAAGCAGACGCTGGGTACTGCAAGCTGTTCGCAGAAACATTTAGTGGACCGGTACTGCTTTGGTTCACATCCTTAGCAGCTGGCTCCATTACCAACTTTACCGAGCTGTCAACCTCGTTCGTCAAGCAGTATTCTAGCCTAATCGAAACTGCGGTGACGGATGCTCAGCTTTGGAACCTAAGCCAAAAGGCTGGAGAATCCCTCCGGTCTTACATAACTAAATTCAAGGAGATCCAGGTCCAAATTCCCGGACTCTCGGACTCCACAGCCCTGGCCGCGCTTAAGAATGGCCTCGGCACGAATCTCGCTTTCGCGAGTTGTCCGTGAATCGTTTCCCAACTATTCAGGACGCGTTACACCGAGCTTCGAACTGGATAGTCGCAAGAAGACAAACTCGCCGCTGCGCGAAACAAAACGCCCCGCCTGCAGGGAAACCACGCCTCGAAGCACCTGCCAAAAAGACTCCGCCTACGACTCCGAAGTCCGGGCCGAGCACTTTCGCAGTCACCCAATCTCCCAAAAAGAATTCCCCAAAGAATTCACCGTCCAAACCACCATTTTCACCGCGCTCCAAGAGCGGCGTACTCCCGAGTAACAAATGGGTCCGAGATGAGGACACGTACTGCGAGCTCCATAAAACCAACAGTCATTCTACTCGTGACTGTAAGAAGCTGATGCATCTCCTCGCAGAAAAGTACGTGGCGGGAGAGATGCCGAATGTCACGATTGAAGAGTTGGAGCAAAAAGCGACTCCCGAAGTGGACGAGGATGCTCCACCTGCAAAGAAACCAAAGCAGTCTGATGGAAGTGGAGCTCCCAAGAAAAGAATCGACGTGATAATGGGAGGATCGCGTCTGTTTCGGAATTCCATCACTGCGATCAAAGATCATCAGCGGAAGCTCACTAGCCCCCAGCCGAAGCGAGCTAAATTGGTAGCTAGCGATCTACCTGAAATTTCTTTCTCCGAGAAGGAAACTGAGGGGTTGGACACTCCGCACGATGACGCGCTCGTCATCTCGCTTGATGTAGCGAACCACGAAGTCTGCCGAATCCTAGTTGATACTGGGAGTTCGGTAGACCTGATCTTCCTTGAGACGCTCACCAGAATGGGTATCGGAAAGAGCACATTGCAGGACCACCCTCACCCCTGGTCTCGTTCACCAGCGAGACGTCGATGTCTTTGGGCACGATCACATTACCAGTGTCCACTCAAGGAGTGGTTAAAATGGTGGAGTTCACGGTCTTCGACCGACCTGCGGCCTATAATGTTATTTTGGGAACTCCCTGGCTCTATCAGATGAAGGCGGTGGCCTCGACGTACCATCAGTGCGTCAAATTTCCGACCCCACAAGGAGTCCGGGAGGTTCTGGGAAGCCAAAGGACAGCCAGGAGCTGTTACCTCGCAAGTCACAAGCTCCTGATCCAATAGCAACCACAGCTCGAGGTCCCGAAAAATCCAGTTCGGAAGCAGCTAAAGGTGACCTCACTGAGTCCATTTTCATCAATGGCAAATTCCCGGATCAAGAAATCAAGATCGGAGTAGGGTTGGATAGCGAGCTTCGCGCCGCCCTGGTAGCCTTCCTGCGAGAAAGAATGGCCACCTTCGCGTGGTCCGTGGACGAGATGCCCGGCATTAGTCCGAAGTCATTTCCCACGAGCTGAATGTGGATCCTACGTTCAAACCTGTAAAGCAGAAGCGAAGGAAGCTGGGTCCGGAACGAGCTGAAATCGTAAACAAAGAGGTTGAACGTTTGCTGAAGGCGGGCCAGATACGCGAAGTAAAATATCCTGAGTGGCTCGCAAATACAGTCGTGGTCAAGAAGAAGAACGGAAAGTCGCGAGTCTGCGTCGATTTCACCGACCTGAATAAGGCATGCCCCAAAGACAGCTTTCCACTTCCGCATATCGACCGGTTAGTTGAGTCCACTTCGGGTCACGAGCTGATGTCCTTCATGGATGCATTCTCTGGCTACAACCAAATCCTAATGAACCCGGACGACCAGGAGAAGACTGCATTCATTACGGACCGCGGGATCTATTGCTACAAGGTGATGCCTTTTGGGCTAAAAATGCGGGAGCAACTTACCAAAGGCTGGTGAACCGAATGTTCGAGCATCAACTCGGAAAAACAATGGAAGTTTACATCGATGACATGCTGGTGAAATCAATGGAAGCCAGTTCGCATCTCGCCGATCTGAAAGTTTGCTTCGACATCCTGGATCAGTTCGGGATGAAGCTCAACCCCACGAAGTGCACCTTTGCAGTTCCATCAGGAGAATTCTTGGGGTATATTGTCACAGAAAGAGGCATTGAAGCGAACCCGAGGCAAATAAATGCTTTCCTGTCTATGAGTTCTCCTAGGACCTTGCGCGAAGTGCAGCGCAACGGGCGGATCGCAGCTCTCAACCGTTTCATCTCCCGATCTACGGATAAATGCCTTCCTTTCTACCAGCTGTTACGAAAAGGGAAAAACTTTCCTGTGGGATGCGAAGTGTGAGGAAGCATTCGCCCAACTCAAAGCTTATCTGTCTGAACCACCGGTCTTGGCGAAGCCTGAGTTCGGAGAGCCACTCTTTCTTTACGTAGCCGTATCGGATAGTGCGGTCAGTGGAGTTTTGGTTCGAGAAGAAAGGGGGGAGCAGCGACCAATTTTCTATATCAGCAAATCATTCACCGGCGCGGAGTCGAGGTATCCCATGATGGAAAAATTGGCCCTAGCAGTGGTCACTTCGGCAAGGAAACTGCGGCCTTACTTCCAGTCCCATACGATCATAATCCTGACGACACAGCCGCTTCGGACGGTGTTACATAGTCCGAGCCAATCCGGGCGGCTGGCTAAATGGTCGGTTGAGTTGAGCGAATATGACATCGAGTTCCGGACTCGAACTTGTGCGAAGTCTCAAGTGCTGGCCGATTTTCTGATCGAACTCCCACTAGCCTCCTCGGCTAGCGACACTGTCGAAACTCCATGGACGCTGTATGTTGATGGAGCTTCTTCCAAATCGGGGGCAGGAATTGGAGTCCGCCTCACTTCTCCTACCGGCGAAGTGATCGAGCAATCATTTCGCTTGGCTTTCAGTGCGTCCAACAACGAAGCCGAGTACGAATCTTTCCTCGCCGGCTTGCGCCTCGCAGTGGGGATTGGTGTCCGAAAACTTCGAGCTTTTTGCGACTCGCAGCTGGTCACCAACCAGTTTTTGTGGGGGAGTACGAAACAAAGGATGGCCGCATGGAGGCTTACTTGTCCGCAGCTCGGGAGTTAGTCGCCAAGTTCGAAGAGTTCGAAATCACTAAGATCCCACGAAGTGAGAACTCTGCTGCGGATGCCTTAGCATCTTTGGCCTCCACTTCGGATCCTGCGACAACAAGGATCATCCCCGTCGAAGTCATCCAGTTTCCTAGCATCCGGCTGGAGGGCACCCACGTCGTGACCCGCGCAATGAAAAAACAGCTGGCCGCCGAGGAAGCAGCTCGTGAGACGGCTGCAGACTCTCGAACCTCGGAAGATCTGGACCATGTCTTGCTTACCCCGATGGAAGTTCACCCACCTCTCGCCGAGCTCGACGAAAGTTCAGCTCCGGAATCATCGAGCTTACCAGCTGACAATCAAGCCGTCATCCCACATGCCACCTCGAGCAGCACGAACTCTAACAGCTGGGGGGCAGATGACTGGCGGAGCCCGATCTGGGCTTACCTTGAAAAAGGGGAACTCCCAGCCGACAAGTGGGCAGCTAGGAAGCTCAAGGTCACAAGTGCGCGGTACTGTATTCATGACAGAATACTTCTACGCCGAAGTGTAGCAGGTCCTTATCTGACTTGCGTGGCTGGTAAAGAGCCCGCGATGCTAATGCGAGCTGTTCACGACGGACCCAATGGGAATCATTCCGGAGGTCGGACTCTGGCTTTCAAAATCAAACGTCAAGGTTACTTCTGGCCTACCATGGTCGCGGACTGCGAAAAGTATTCTCGAACTTGTGAGAAGTGTCAGAAGCACGCCCCGTCAATTCACCAACCTACCGAGCTCCTGTCATCAGTGTCCGCGCCATACCCATTCATGAGGTGGTCTATGGATATCATCGGTCCATTACATCGAGGACCAGGAGGAGTCCAGTATGTGCTCGCTCTTACCGACTATTTCTCCAAGTGGGTGGAAGCAGCAGCCTATGCGAAAGTGACAAGCGACGAGGTGGAGCAGTTCGTGCTTAAAAGCATAATCTACCGCTACGGCGTCCCATATGAAATCATCACGGACAATGGCCCGCAATTCATCTCTTCGAAGTTCGAAGAGTTCGCGCGAAGTGGAAAATCCGACTCAACAAGTCAACCCCTCGTTACCCGCAAGGTAATGGGCAAGCAGAGGCAATGAATAAGGTCATACTTGCCAACTTGAAGAAGCGGCTCGATGCTCGCAAGGCGCTGGCCGGACGAACTTCAGGGTGTCCTCTGGGCAATCCGAACAACACCTCGGCGGGCCACTAATGAAACACCCTTCTCCCTGGTTTACGGAGTCGATGCCGTAGTCCCAGTTGACATAGAAATACCCGGAGTCCGTACCTCGCTGAACCCACTCCGAGCAGAGGAAAATGAGGAGTTCCTACAGGATACTCTTGATACAATCAACGAGCGTCGGGACCAGGCGCTAGCCCGGATCCAGAACTACCAAAGCACGGTGGCTCGGTACTATAACTCCAAAATCCGAGGCAGACCCTTGGCAGTGGGCGACCTCGTCCTGCGAAAAGTCCAGGAGAATACCGAGGAGCTCAATGCAGGAAAGTTGGGAATCAATTGGGAAGGACCATACAGAATTACTCGCGAAGTCCGAAATGGAGTTTATCAGCTCGAAGATTCAGAGGGAAAACCAGTCCCGAGGTCGTGGAATTCTTTACACCTTAAACTTTTTTACAGTTAATGTCTTTGTATCGAACTACGATTTGGCTTGATCCCGATAAGGGTACGTAGGCAGCCCACTTCGGGTCCAGCTATCCATATTAATAAAATTTAAAGTTTTCTTAAACTTTTTATTAATAATGGCCAAAAAAAAAAAAAAAAAAAAAAAAAAAAAAAAAAAAAAAAAAAAAAAAAAAAAAAGCCGAAGTCTGACTGCGCATCTACCATTTAAAGCCGAAGTCACACTTCGCGAAGCCTAAACCGAAGTTCTCACTTCGTATTCAGCTTTACTTTAAAGCTAAATTTTGCGAAAAGCTTAATCCAAAGTCCTCACTTCGTCCTCCGCTTTGCTCAAAGTCAGCTCGGTTTCGCAAAATTCTTATCTAAACCGGAGTAATCACTTCGTATCCAGCTTTACCTAAGTTAGGATGTCTTTTTCCGAACTAATCAGCCGAAGTTCTCACTTCGAGTTTATTTCTGCTCGTACCATCTTCTTAAACGAAAGATTGTGGAAATATAGTTCACATTGAGCAACAAAAAGAAAACAAATAAAACGGAGCGGTCACCACGACCAAAACACTCCGAAACGAGTCTAAAAATAAAAACTACAAAACAGGGGGCAACTCGTGCCAAGACAACCCCAGAGTAGGAACTATTGATTGGGAGTAGGATCAGACGCCGCCTCGGAAAGGGCCAAGCCCATCTCCGCTAGCTCCCCTTCCGACCTGGTGGTCGCCAGATAGTCGTCCATCCCCTGGTTCGAGAGTTGCCCGAGGTTAGTACCGGACTCGTCTATTGTGACGCTAAGCGGGTGCTCGGTGCATAAGAGATCGGGCGTATCCGCTAAAAGCTCTGAGAACGCAGCAAGGTCGAGTTCACGGGGAGCTACCTTTGAAACCTTCTCGTCAGCTTCCTCCTCGTCAGTTCTCAGGAGCCCGAGCTCGGCCTCCATATCCTCGATCTCACCCCGAGAGATCTCTTCGACCAGCATCCGGTTAGCTCGGATCTCGGCAGCTCGGATCTGAAGCGGGGCTAGCTTCTCCCTCTCTTCGAAGGTGACCTTCACCTCCTCGACCAGAGGACGGAGAGTCCGCCTCATTGCCTGCCTCTCCTCCCTTCGCACCTTCTCAATCTCGCAGCTGTTGCCAGCCTCGAGTAGCTGATTGCGGAGCTCGATATCGTGCAACCTGCTCCTTGCTGCCTTCGCATCCTCTGCGGCCTCGTAGTAAAGATCCCCGCCTTCTTTAGTTTGTCTCGGAGGTCTTCATTGGCAATTCCGAGGTCAAGCACCTGTACCTCGGCTTTCTTCATCCGAGCCCGGATTTGTTCGGCTTTCTCCACGGTCGAAGCGTTCTCCGCCTCTAGTCTAGCGTACTCCTTCACCTGGGCTTCCAGGTCAGCAACCTTTCCCGGAGAAGGCTCACCTCGGAGGACGAGGGAGAGGCGAACAGCTGATCTTCGTAAGACGCCACCGAGGAATTAAACTCGATCATCAGCTGAAAAGATAGCTTATTAAGCAACCGAATGCGAAAACAAAAGGGGGGAAAGAAAAACAAGGAATATTTACCTCGCCGAGTTTATCCGCGAGCGAAAGAAGTTTGCGCGATTGACCTCGGTCATATCCGCGAATGCCGGGATCCGAACTCCGGGACGGACGTAGCTCCGCATTAGATCGGCTGGGGACGTAGGAGGAGCTGAAAGATTTTTGCGCAAGTCATTTCAGCGACAACTATCGGACTATCGGAGGTACAAAAGCAAAGTTAAGACAATTTACCTCGGGAGAAAGAGCGTTGTTCCTTCGGAAGATTTCGTCCGGAGTCTTTAGGCGGTAGGGCCTCCTTAGGCCTCCCCTCCGAGGAAGGACCCCTGTCTTTCGAGCTAGATCTACTTCGCTCATCTCGACGGGCCAGTCCGGGCTCGCCCCTTTTCACGCGAGGAGGAGGCGGTCTCAGGCTCCTTCCTCTTCTTTGATGAATCAGTATGCTGAGAGGAGGCCTCTTTGGAGGTATTCTTCGGTATTGGGGGGAAGGAGCGACCTCCGTGGCTCATCACTAGAATCAGCGATGACAATCACGGGGGATCAACGGACCAGCAGGAGCTCCGGTTGAGTCAGTGCCGAGCTCGGGAGAGCCAGTTGGAGGCGCGGAAGTTCCGCCCACCTCGAGAGCGGAGGAGCTGGAGGAGTTCTTGTTAGAAATGCGAGCTTTGCCTTCAGCAAGGGCCATCGCCATCTGTTTTTCGCCTCTTTTTCGGCAATTCGGCACGCCCTCTCTTCCCTGTAGTTCATCTCCGAGACGCTTAAGGCGTTGAGCAGATGAGAGAACGCCTTCCGAGCCTTGCCGTGGACTCTCTGATCCTCTCGCAGGAGAAAGAGTCCCAAGCAATTTGTCCTTGGCTACAGAACCTCGAAAAGAACTCAGCGAACGTAGGGCAAAGCAATCCGCGTTCAAAGTGATCTGAAAAGGAAACAGTTAAAAGTGAGACAAGAAACAAAATCACACTCGAGCTGGGCCTA
This sequence comes from Camelina hispida, assembly GCA_023657505.1. Lineage (NCBI taxonomy): Eukaryota > Viridiplantae > Streptophyta > Magnoliopsida > Brassicales > Brassicaceae > Camelina > Camelina hispida. The sequence continues at coordinate 41,560,647 of CP094634.1, read as the reverse complement.
GTAGGAAACGCTAGTCTACCAATTTTCGAGGTCCACTTGAAACAAACGAGCTCGTGCGATGGCCAAAAGTGAGCTCGTTGACCGGAAAGAAGAAGTAGGACTTTCTCCATTTCTCATCTTTCTCAGGCAGGTCGTCGAAGACCTTCAGTCCGGAGAGCGGGCTCACGTAAAGTGTACCCTTAGTACGACCCGTCTTCACGGTGTATACCTGGAGGAAGTCCGCCAGTGAGCTGGTAATTGAATTCCTCCCCAAGGTTTGCAAGCACATAACGGTCCGAACGAAGTTCGGGCACATTTGGGGAAGAGCGAAGCCTAGTTCGAACATCATCTTAACGATGAGTTCGGGAAGGGGAAACGACAAGCCACACGCAGAGAAGAAAATCTCGAACGCGCAGCAGTATCCCGGGGAGGATTCTCCGGAGACTCGTGGGAATCCGGGAATCTGAGTTCAATCTCAGACGGAATCCGGTGGAGCCTCTAATCTCCGCCAGGTTCGCCGCCGAGAGGATTGACGGCGGATGTGGGCCAAAAACGCCTGGAATCGGGTTTTCGCAGGTTTACCCGATGAGGATTTCGGAGGAGACATTCTTTTCCAGGAAATTAGTAAAGAACGAAGGAGGGAGAAAAGGCTTTTCCGGCGAAAGCAGGAAGATTTACGGGAGAAAAGCGAGAGGATTTAAGAGCATCAAAACATAAACTGGAGATTAAGGGAGAGAGAAGTCGGGGATTACCTTTATACACGACACCAGAAAGCAATGATTACCTGGGAAGTGAAAGGTCTCGCACCGTTTCTTCTCTCTCTTATAACCAACACGCCATCTAGTGGGCCCCGAGGCTTGTTCGGGAAGGCAAATCCCATCATTACCTCAATCAAATCGTGGAGATATGGGGAAATATTCAGTTTCCCGAAATTGATCGTTTAAGGGTTAAAAGTCCCCCGAACTGTTTAGCTCGGGAGACTTGGGGGGCAACTGTTGTACCCACGATCTGCCATCTCGGGTAACAGGCCGAAGGCCCAGGCCGGATTTATCTGATGGGCCGAGAACATATTAATGATTGGCCCATCAGGCCCAGAAAGGAAAGAGAGCGCGGAGACGTTTCGTGCTGGTCAGCCCGCAGCTCGGACCCGGTCAAAGATTCCTGCATTTAAGGGTGTTAATTAGTCCGCGCAAATCGTGCCCTATTAATTGTACATTAATTGGGTAATTAATTGGTGGGTATAAATATGTAAGGGGGGTGTCACTTGTAAGGATCCAGAATTTTTTCCAAAAAGGGCAATACACAACTCAAATTCATAAAACTCTTTCAATTTAGTTCGGAACTGTTTACGGTGATAAGCTCCTCCACACTTAAATAACTTCGGAAGGAGAATCTCTCTCTCAGTTCTCACAGTAGTGAAAGAAGTCCAATTTATATATCATCTTAAAATTAGATAATGTCATATATGTATCATTCATAAATTATTTATAGACATATCACACATATTGTTGTTGACTATTAAAAAAAATATCACATATTGCTTCTTTAGCTTTTAATGCGTTTGACTTTTTGAGTCTTAGGCAAAAATGGGTTTTTCCTTTTTGTCATGTATTTAATTAAAGTGAAGCTGTTGCCATAACGATAGCAATACTAGTAGTAATGATAAATATAGAGTACCATTTCTATAAATAAGTAAAAAATTGTGGCTAGAAGAACACACTCGACCAAGCGACGATGAAGCACACCATAGTTATAGCTCTGCTTCTGATACTTAGCTTCCTTTTAACATATCTTCTCCTTGTTGCTGTTAAATCACGACGAAGGAGATCAAGCCCACTGCTTCCGGGACCTCCGGGACCACCAGGATGGCCCATAATAGGAAACCTTCTCCAGATCATCGGAAAAGCTCCTCACCGTTCACTTGCTGATCTCTCGAGAGTTTATGGACCAGTCATGAGTCTTAGGTTTGGAAGTTTAACCACGGTGGTCATTTCTTCACCAGATGCAGCAAGAGAGGTTCTCAAAACGCTTGACCATGTCTTCTCTGGACGAACCTTTAGCGAGACGGTTCGAGCCATCGGCCACCATGAAGTCTCCATAGCATGGCTACCTTCGACGTCGTCTCGTTGGAGGTAAATTATAATTTAATGTCATTAAATATTTAAATCTAAATCTCACATATATAAATATAAGTGTATTTTTATGAATTTTGGTATACATCGTTAGGATTGATTATATTAAATTAGATGTTTGATATGGTTTCCGCTTGGTTAAATTTTGTTCAGCACATAGATAATTAATGTATAAAATATATATGGTTGTAAAATAAATGTTTCAGTTGAGTTTAATTTGGTTCGATTTATTGGTGGACACCAAAGAAATAAATAAATTATATGTTCCAATTAGGTTATGGAGGAAGGTATTGGCGACAAAACTTTTCTCACGGGAGCGTCACAAAGCCACGAAGTCCGTACGGTCCAAGAATGCAAAAGAACTTATAAAATTCATCATCGAAAGAGGCGAGCGAGGCTTCGCTGTCGACATTGCTCGTGCTTGCTTCGTCACATCGCTTAATGTAATCTCAAACGTTGTGTTTTCGACCGACTTAGGTAGTTACGACTCGAGAGCCTCCCTTGAGTTCCAGGAATCGCTGTCTCGTATGATGGACATCATGGGCAAACCGAACCTCGCAAACTATTTTCCGTCTCTTGAGTTTCTTGATATGCAAGGTATCCGTAAAGGGATGAAGATGTGTTCGGAAAAGTTGTTTCGGGTCTTTCAAGGGCTCATTGATGCTCGAATCGCGGAAAGATCATTGCAGGCTAAACCTAGAGATGCATTGAGCATCGATCTGTTGGATTCACTGATTGATCTTATTCAAGAAGACGGGTCGGAAGTCGACATAAACGATATCAAACACTTTCTATTGGTAAGTGACTCGAGTCTTAAAATTATGGTTCGATTGATTTTTTCTCTTTGCGTTTGTTTTACGTACATATTCAACGATTGTTTTGGTTTCTGAAACAGGACATAGCATTTAACTGTTTTCTTTCATTTTCCCCTGACCGCAAATATCTATAAAAATCGTTTCCCTTTACAAATTTTTATTAATATATTTTGATACAAGTAAAAATATTTTGTTTTTTTTTTTCCCTAGGAAAGTGTAAATGTTTTAACTTTTTAACTATTAATTGGAACACAAGCTATCTATAATATATTGTTTTGTTCTTTTTATTTTTAAGGACTTGTTTATTGCGGGAACGGGAACGAACTCTACCACTGTGGAATGGGCATTGGCTGAACTACTTCGTAACCCCGAGGCTATGGCTAACGCTAAAGTCGAGATCAACTTTATTGTTGGCCCAAACCGTTACGTTCGTGACTCCAACCTCTTAGAATTTCCCTATCTACAAGCTGTTGTAACAGAGACTCTCCGTTTGCACCCACCGAGTCCATTTCTGATCCCACGCAAAGCTGAGTCAGACGACGCAGAGATATTAGGGTACCCGATTCTTGAAAATGCTCAGATCCTGGTCAACGCTTGGGCCGTAGGACGAGACCCGACCGTGTGGGAAAATCCGGAAAGGTTCGAGCCAGAGAGATTCTTGGGACGAGACATTGAGACGATAGGTAAAGATTTCGAGATGATACCGTTTGGAGCTGGACTAAGGATATGCCCTGGAATATCATTGGCTTTGAGGATTGTGCCTCTCATGCTTGCTTCACTTATCTATTCGTTTGAATGGCATCCTAAAACCGTCAAAAACGAGTTCGTTCCTGAGGATTTGAATATGGACGAGACTTTCGGATTTACCTTGCACAAGACCAATCCTATATATTCTGACACCCTCGAGAGAGCGTACAACTATTTTTATTAGTCTTTTAGTAATATCTTCTCTACTAGTTATCATGGTACAAATTATATAACGAAAGTGTCTCGGCAGTTTGAGAACTACGAGACCGGACCCTGAATCAATAAATAAAATATTTCGTTTGGACCGGTTTATTTATCTACAGTAGTATCAACTATCAAGTAACAAATCATTTTTGGGGTGATCTAATTGATAATGGAATGCTTATAGAAAAGTAAATTGACAAATGAGCGCCCTAGGTCCGTCCATAGCCTAATGTCGTGCGTACAAAGAAACTGAATTTTATATATTAATGTATGCCTCGACGCGCCATCTAAGCGCGTGACTTTCTTCTATATTCATTGCCGCTGGATGCTTAAAACGGTGTCGTTTACAAACTCCTCTAGGGAGAGCTGATCTCAAGGGTGGAAAAAAACATGTTTTCTTTTTTAATTGAATTTATAAAGTTATTGGGTGCAAAATTGCTGAATCAAACAACAGTCCCCTCTTCCTCGCGCGCGCCTTTCTCCGATCGTCGCTGCTCCTCTTCTCCGATTAGATCCTGACCGATTCTACAATGCATTTCTAACGGCGTCGGAGCCAATAGAATTAATTAACACACACTCTAGCTACGCGACCCCAGGTAATCTCCATTTGCTTCCATTTCATTTTTTGTTTCGACATTATCTCCGATCCGTACGTCTTTTTTTTGTTCACTTTTGCTTGCATTACAAGCGGAATCGAGTTTATTCATATTTGATATCTAACTAAATCGGATCCTCGGAGATTCTGATTTCATGTTTGATTTCTCCTCCGAAGCCTTTTAATTGTGCTCTGACGTTAAAATTGCCGAGGGAAAGGTGTTTGTTTTTTTTCAAATTTGTAATATTGTTATTATGAATAGATTTGAGTTGGTATACGTTAATTACGTTTACATGTTCGTCATTGTCAATATTTTATTCCTTGTTACTACTAATACGAGATTAAAATCTGTAATGGCTGTTGTAAGCAGGTGGTGGTGGGAATAGATAAGGCTGTGATTGTGAATGACTGTTTCTCTATAAGTTCATAAAAATGGAAGAAGATGAAGTAAACAAGTTCTCCAAAGCCTCTGTTGGAAGCCTCGATGTTGGTGATAAGCCTAATGTCGTTGATGATTCTAGTTTTCTTGCTGATGAACATGCTTTGGTAGGAATGGATGATTTAAAAGGGATTAGTTCAGTTGATGCAGTCCTCAAGGATGATCATTTTGAACAGGTTTCTCTTGGAGATCAAGACAAGCACCTTAACCAGTCTCTTTCAGCTACCGGTCTGGATTCTTTGAACCATCAAGAATCTGGATATCCTGTGGTCCAGTCCCCACGGATGCCTAAGCCAAAGTCTACGATGCCAAACGTTTCTCCAGAGTTATTGCATCTTGTTGATTCAGCCATCATGGGTAAGCCTGAGAGCTTAGACAAAATCAAGAATATTGTTAGCGGTGTCGAGAGTTTTGGATCTGGAGAGGATTCAGAGACTATTGCTTTTCTTGTCATCGATTCACTTCTTGCTACCATGGGTGGAGTAGAGAGCTTTGAAGAGGATGAAGATAGCAACCCTCCTAGTGTGATGTTAAACTCTCGTGCGGCCATTGTTGCTGGCGAGCTTATTCCTTGCTTGCCTTGTTCGGGTGACAGTGTCAATTTTATGTCCCCCAGGACCCGTATGGTGCGAGGATTGCTAGCAATTTTACGTTCTTGCACCAGAAACAGAGCTATGTGTTCCATGGCGGGTTTATTAAGTGTTCTCTTGCGATCAGTCGAGGAGATAATATCCAAGGACGCCACTATGACGTGGAATGCAGCAGTTTTGTTTCACTGTATTCAACATATAGCTGGGCACTCTCTTAGTGTTGACGATTTGTATAGATGGCTTCATGTGATAAAAAAGTATCTTCCTACAGTGTGGTCAAGTCCATTGATGAATGCCTTGGAGAAGGCAATGAATGGAAAAGAATCAAGAGGACCTGCGTGTAGTTTTGAATTTGTTGGTGAAAGCTCAGGGTTACTTGGTCCGGGAGAAACTCGTTGGCCTTTTACCAATGGCTATGCATTTGCAACTTGGATTTACATTGAATCATTTGCTGATACATTAGATGCTTCAACCGCTGCAGCTGCAATTGCTGCTGCTTCAGCAGCCAAATCAGGAAAAACGTCTACTGCAGCTGCTGCAAATGTACACAATGGTGAAGGTACTGCTCATATGCCTCGTCTGTTCAGCTTTTTGACCCCTGATAATCAGGGGATTGAAGCATATTTCTATGCACAATTTTTGGTGGTTGAGAGTGGCAGTGGTAAAGGAACTAAAACTTCACTGCATTTCACCCATGCATTTAAGCCTCAGCGTTGGTACTTTATTGGCCTTGAGCATACCTGCAATCAGGGACTTTTAGGGAATTCAGACAGTGAATTGCGGCTATATATTGACGGGTCCTTGTATGAAACTCGTCCGTTTGAATATCCTCGTATATCCAAACCGCTTTCTTTCTGTTGCATCGGGTCAAATCCTCCATCTACAACTGCTGGTCAACAGCGTCGTAGACGTCAGTGTGCTTTGTTTGCTGAGATGGGACCAGTTTATATATTTAAAGAACCGATTGGTCCTGAAAGAATGACACGATTGGCAACTAGAGGTGGGGATATATTGCCTTGTTTTGGCGATGGGGCAGGTCTTCCATGGTTAGCTACAAATGACCATGTCCGTAAGGAGGCAGAGGAAAATAGTCTTTTGGATGCAGAGCTTGGAGTATACATTCACCTACTTTACCACCCATTTCTACTAAATGGGAGATTTTGTCCAGATGCTTCTCTTTCTGGAGCAGCAGGTGCTTATGATTATACTCTTGATTTTTCTAATATATCTGATAATGCTTTACTTCGTCCAAAACACTACATTTTGAAAAATCTCTGTTCCATATTATGATGAGTTTATAACTTCGTTTTCAGACTCTCATTTGTTTGATTTGTTGTATACTTTTAATTATTCTTTTTTTATCCATATCGCTTTCACTCACTAAGGAAACACAATATTCTTTTTCTGATGTACTTTGCACACTTTGTTATTTGCTTTTCGCTAACTTTGGGAATCTGTTATTTTTTTTCTTTTGTAAGGCACTCAAAGACGACCAGCTGAGGTAATTGGACAAGTCCATGTTGCAACGAGAGTGAAGTCAGTGGAGTCCTTCTGGGCCTTAGCTTATGGAGGACCCATGTCGTTGCTTCCTCTAACCGTAAGCAGTGTGCACAAAGATACTCTGGAACCATTCTCTAGAAGTCCCCCATCGTCTTTGACAACATACTCTCTTGCTGCACCTATATTTAGAATTATCTCAGTTGCTATTCAACATCCTGGGAACAATGAAGAGTTGTTTCGTTCTAAAGGGCCTGAAATCCTGGCCACAGTTCTGGGCTATCTTCTTCACTCACTTGCATCCCTTGATCTCAAGCACGATAGAGTAGGAGATGAGGAACTAGTTGCTGCCATTGTTTCCCTTAGCCAAGCTCAAAAGATCAATCATGCTCTTAAAGTGCAGCTCTTCCGTAAACTATTATTGGATCTGAAGATATGGAGTGTGTGTAACTACAGACTCCAAAAGAAGCTGTTGTCATCCCTTCAAGATATGGTTTTCACTGAAGCAGAAGCTATGAGGAATGCTGATGCCATTCAGATACTTTTGGATGGATGTCGAAGATATTACTGGACAATTCAAGAGAAAGACTCTGTGAACACTTTTTCTCTAGATGGGAATGCACGTCAAGTGGGGGAAGTTAATGCATTGGTTGATGAACTATTGGTGATTATTGAACTTCTAATGGGAGCAGCATCTCCTTCGTTTGCTGTTGCTGATGTCCATCTATTACTTGGGTTCATAATTGACAGTCCACAACCAAATCAGGTAACACGTTTCATAGTGACACTTCATAATTGTTAAACATGTCTTTTCTCAGTCTTTTAATATTTTTCTCTGACATCATTCAGTTCTTACCTCTATATAGGTTTCAAGGGTATTGCATCTCATGTTTAGGTTGGTTGTACAGCCAAATGCTGCAAAGGCTCAGACATTTGCAGAGGCATTTATCACATCTGGTGGGATAGAAACACTTCTTGTTCTGCTCCAGAGAGAAGCTAAAGCTGGTGAGGAAGACATCGCTGATTCTGTAGTTAAGGGTGAAACAAGTCTGTCAACTATTCATAGTGAACAGACTCAACACAATGGGCCTGGTTTGTTAAAGCAGTTGGATTCAGTTCCGCAAGATAATAAGGATGACCCTCATGCTCCTGATGATAGTGTAGAATCTTTCAAGGAATCAGAGTCAGTTCAACAAGAAAAAGCACATGGATCTGCTACTGTCATTTGTGATAGTGACTCAGTTACCATCTCTAATTCCATGAATGCTGACAGAGTATCCTCTGTTTCTGAAACTCCATTCAATAATAATGCAAGAAACAATGTTGACGATAGAGACCGTGTCATGGTTGGGATCATTAGATTGATCGGTGTATTGATTTCAAAAGGGCACTTAAAATTTTCAATTGGTGCCGAATCTGATGCCATGAGTAACCTCATGGGTAGTGGGTTTCATGAAAATGGTGGAACAATGTTTGATGATAAAGTCGCATTGCTTCTATTTGCTCTGCTGAAAGCATTTCAAGCAGCTCCAAACAGACTGATGACCTACAATGTCTACACAACTTTGCTTGGGGCTTCGGTATGACATATTTTTGATCTTTCATTTGTTTGATCTATCTTAAACAATGGCTGGCTTAGTTAAAGAAAAAAATTGATGGAAAAAGAGAGAACACTGCTGTTTCTAAGTTGCAACATCTTGTGTAGCCTGTTACAAAGATCTCTGAAACCTAATGGTAAAGGTTCGGAGAGCAAATTTATTATGATCAGAAGTCAGAAAAAGATTGGGAGAGTTTCCTTTTTGGTGATAAACTTACTGTTTTAGATTATGGCATGAGATTAAATTTAATTGCATACCTGCCTCTTTCTTGCAGATCAATGCTTCATCAACTGAGGATAGCCTGAACTTTTGTGATTCAGGTCATCGCTTTGAACACCCTCAACTACTGTTAATCCTCCTGCGTTCTCTACCATTTGCATCTAAGGCTCTACAAAATCGAGCACTTCAGGTATAAATGTCATAGTTAAAGACACTTTTGAGCATGTCCATGAATATTTGTAAATGCACTTGTGAAATTGCTTTACAAACTTCTACTTGCCAGTGTCTCTACAATGTCTCTTTCTAAACTCACTATTTCTACGTCAGGATCTTCTATTTTTGGCTTGTAGCCACCCGGAAAATAGGCGCAGTCTGACCAAAATGGAAGAGTGGCCGGAGTGGATCTTGGAGATTTCAATCTCAAACTACGAGGTATAACTCCAACCTTCCATGATTACTGTATTAGTACACTAGTGTGATATGGCAAGGTTACATTTTAGCTGGAAATTTATCAAAGCATGTACCAGCATACTCAAAAAATACTGACTATTGTGCGCACACACAGAGGGATGCAGGAAAACAATCTCCTTCACCCGGTTCTGCAGAAGTGGAAGATCTGATTCATAACTTCTTGATCATAATGTTGGAACATTCGATGCGCCAGAAGGATGGCTGGAAGGTATATTTGTTTGTTTCAGCGGTATACCATATTAATTCCTTTTCACTTTTTGTGTTTGTTTACATTTCTCGAGACTTCTGATCCTTTACAGGATGTTGAGGCCACAATTCATTGTGCAGAGTGGCTTTCTATTGTTGGTGGGTCTAGCACTGGAGAGAAACGAATGAGGTAAATTCATGTACTACTGCGCCACATCTTACGCTTTCCTTTTGGGATGACAATAACCTTTTTGAGTGTCATTTCTTCTTTTGTAATATTGTTCATATACTTTATTGCTTCTTCCAACGTACTTTGAGAGATACATGATTCTGTTCAATTGTTTTTACACTATTGTTTTCCTACTTTTTCAAAGGCGTGAGGAATCACTTCCAATTTTCAAAAGAAGGCTTTTGGGTGGATTGCTAGACTTTACTGCCAGGGAACTGCAAGCTCAGGTAACTCCTTTTTTATCTTATTGACTTATATATGGTTTGTTGTACAAGTCCTTGATAGAGAAACACGAAGATCGTCTTACACGTTTTCTCACAAGAAAGTATAAATTTTGTTCTTTGCTCCTTACTAGCTATACTATTGTTAAAAGACAGAAAGCTTTTGAAGCCTTTAAATAGTTATATTGTGCTACTGCTATAGTTTGACTTACACGTTATACTTTCTCAAACAGACTCAAGTTATCGCTGCAGCATCTGCTGGTTTCGCGGCAGAGAGTCTAACACCAAAAGATGCAAAGGCTGGGGTAGAAAATGCTGCTCAGCTTTCAGTATTTCTTGTGGAAAATACAATTGTGATTCTGATGCTTGTCGAAGATCATTTGAGAATACAAAGCAAGCAGAATTGTGCTGCAAACGCAGTTGATGTTTCTCCATCTCCTCTCTCTCTAGTTTATCCTCTCAACAACCGTTCACGGATATTGCCAACAGTCGCAGAATCAGAGGTTTCAAGTAGCCGTGCTTCAGTGTCCAGTGATTCAGGAGGGGTCCATTTAGATGTAAGTGGAAATTACTCTTATCTCCGGATCTCCCTTGTTTATTGGCTTGATTTCCTCTTTGTTTTTAAAACACCATTGAAGAAACTATAATCTGCTCATCTATTTAACCTGCTGCTATTTTCTTGCATTTACTCTTTCTTCAGATACTTGCTTCAATGGCCGATGCAAGTGGCCAGATTTCAACAGCTGTAATGGAGCGTCTTGCTGCTGCTGCTGCAGCTGAGCCTTATGAATCTGTTTCATGCGCTTTTGTTTCATATGGAAGTTGTACCATGGATTTGGCTGAGGGTTGGAAGTACAGAAGTCGATTGTGGTATGGTGTTGGACTTCCTAAAACTAGTTGTTTTGGTGGTGGTGGAAGTGGTTGGGAATCTTGGAAACATGCTTTACAAAAAGATGCTCATGGAAATTGGATCGAACTTCCTTTGGTTAAAAAATCAGTATCCATGCTTCAAGCCTTGCTGCTTGACGAGTCTGGACTTGGAGGTGGCCTAGGAATTGGTGGAGGATCTGGTACCGGGATGGGAGGGATGGCAGCACTCTACCAGTTACTTGATAGTGATCAACCTTTCTTATGCATGCTTCGAATGGTACTATTGTCTTTGAGGGAAGAAGACCATGGTGAAGATAGTCTGTTGATGAAAAATTTAAGTTCTGAAGACGGGTATTCCGGTGGACTGCAGTGTCCCTTAGGGAATTCTGCCTCATCAGATATCAGTTCTCAGATGTCTAAGCGACAATCACCATCGGCTTTATTATGGAGGTAAAGTAATGAAATCTTTTTCTCCCTATGCGGATTTGCGAATTATGACCGTATGCTTTAAGTATTTTTAGACTTGATCTTGTCACAAAATTAGAATGCAGGGCACATTTTGGATGCTGCATGCCTTCTAAATGGTTGTTTGCTCCTATTCTGTAAACATCTAGAGAAGTTAACTACTATTTTTTTTTTTTTAAAACCTCCAGTGTGCTATCTCCTGTTCTAAACATGCCAATAACTGATTCAAAGAGGCAGAGAGTATTGGTTACTACATGCGTTCTGTACTCTGAGGTTAGCTCTTCCCTAAATAAGGCCCCATAATTAATAATGCTCACTTATTTTGTGGTTTTTTTTTTAAATTATGATTCCAAGTCTGTTGCAGGTATGGAATGCTGTCAGCAAAGACAAAAAGCCGCTACGTAAGCAATATCTAGAGGCTATTTTACCACCATTTGTTGCAATTCTCCGACGATGGCGACCTCTTTTAGCTGGCATACATGAACTTGCCACTGGTGATGGTATCAATCCCCTTGTGGTTGATGATCGTGCTTTGGCTGCTGATGCACTCCCCATTGAGGTTCCTTAAATCTGTTCACATACCCTTTAGTTGCTATCATCTTTGTCACATATTTTCCCATCATTCGTTTCTAGTTTCTGCTAATGCTGCTTTATCCCTTAGAAAGTTCTGTCTTCTTTTCAACTTAAGATTTACTTCAAGTTTGTTGTGGGTTATTAAATCGTCCTATCCTTACTTTTTTTTTTTTTATTTTAGGCGGCTATTTCTATGATTTCTCCTGAGTGGGCCGCTGCTTTTGCATCGCCTCCTTCCGCAATGGCACTGGCAATGATAGCTGCAGGGGCAGCTGGTTGGGAAGCACCGGCACCTCCAGCACCTCCACCTCTTAGGCGAGACTCTTCATTGCTTGAGCGTAAAAGTACCAAACTTCAGACATTTTCCAGCTTCCAGAAACCCTTGGAGGCTCCAAACGATGATTCACCAGGTCGACCAAGAGATAAGGCTGCTGCAAAAGCGGCAGCTCTGGCAGCTGCACGCGATCTTGAACGGAATGCCAAGATTGGTTCTGGGAGAGGTCTTAGTGCTGTTGCAATGGCCACATCTTCACAGCGGAGGACTATAAGTGATATGGAACGTTTACAGAGATGGAATATCTCTGAAGCCATGGGAGTAGCATGGATAGAGTGTCTCCAACCAGTGGATACAAAATCAGTTTATGGAAAAGATTTTAATGCTTTGTCCTACAAATTTATTGCTGTACTTGTTGCAAGCTTTGCCTTTGCACGTAACAAGCAGAGATCTGAGGTCTGCTCTCTGCCCTTGTCACACTTTGTTTTCTTATTGAAGGAGGTACATACACTAATCAACATTTATTGAATAATCCTCACTAGACTGACAGGCGTATGCAAAATGATAAAATAGTGAGAAATCGCTTGTGCATGGGAATCAGTGGTTGGCGCAAATTCGTTCGTTATTTGATAGAGATGAGATGCTTCTTTGGACCATTCGGAGAACACTTATGCAGTCCCAAACACGTAAGCTACACTGTTCTGGTTTAGATTTAAAACATGTTGAAAACTTTTCCAGTGATGTAACATTATTATATATGCAGGTTTTCTGGAAACTGGATTCTATGGAAAGTTCTACGAGGATGAGACAATGTTTAAGGAGGAATTACTCTGGTACTGGTCATCTAGAGACAACAAGAAACTATGATGATCAGACAGACTTGAAGAATAATCACGATAACTTGGATTCTCTATCAAATGCACCTGTTCTTGCTGTTGAAGCAGTATCAACGGAAATAATGTATGAAGATGATGAACATGGAGATGCCGACGATCTTGAAATAGAGGATAATGTTGGAAAACACAAAGGAGAAAACGAAGAGAGGAGATCTGGCTCTCTTGAGGATGCAATAACACTGTCAACTGGAATTAATGATCATCAACCTTTGAGTGAACATGAACTGGTTCAAAATTCTACAGAAGTAGTTCTCAGTGAAAGGATTGTTCTTGAGATTTCCTCTTCTATGGTCCGGCCACTAAGGGTTGTGAAAGGAACCTTTCAAGTATGCTCTTACTATCATTACATATTTATCTTTTGAACAAGTAGCTGACACCAATCGATATTGTATTGGTAAACCAAGAAATAAAACAGAGCATAACCAAACTAGCTAGCAATATTACTAGCTAGTTTCTAATGGTTGTTTTCTGATTTTCTCAGATTACTACACGGAGAATAAATTTTATTGCTGACATCAGAGAGGACCAACATTTGGATGAAAATTCAGATGGTTCAAAATCAAGAGACCAAGAAAGAGATCGTAGTTGGTTGATGTCTTCTCTTCATCAGATTTATAGCCGACGGTAAAGTTTCATCATCAATGTTGTCACTAGCTAACTCTTTTCTCCATCTTATTATGTAAATAGTAAAGGTGACCTAGGCTATATTTTTGTCAATATTTTTCTTTCACAGATACCTACTGAGGAAGAGTGCTCTGGAACTATTTATGGTGGATCGCTCAAACTTCTTCTTCGATTTTGGGGTATCTAAAAACTCTCTCTGTTACATTATATTTATCTTTTTCCTTGGATTTGAAGTCTCTAGCTCCTCTCACCAATTACTTTTATGATGTTTGATGAACACCATAGAACACCGAGGGACGAAAAAATGCTTGTCGGGCTATTGTTCAAGCAAGGCCTCCTCTTTTGAAAAATATTTACTTGGCAACTCAGGTTTGGTTTTTTCTTCCTCCGTATGCCCATTATTTAGTGCATGGTGGACAAATCTAGGAACCAAGCTGAGTAAATGTTTCCTCTGTGCTACAAAACTTACGTAAATTATTTACTTTTTAGAGGCCAGATCAACTTTTGGAAAGAACACAGTTGATGCAGCGGTGGGCTAGATGGGAGGTAACCAAAGAATAGCCTTCATTTAAGTTATGCTGTTTCATTTATTCCTCTAAATAAACATCTGGCAGAGAAGTAACTCTAGCTGGATCCTTGTATCTTTTCTGCAGATCAGCAATTTTGAGTACCTAATGCAGCTCAACACATTGGCTGGGCGTAGTTATAATGACATCTCTCAGGTAAATCTTGTGCTAGTGAGAATGCTTTTTCTTATGTGAAATCTATCATTTACTTTTGTGTTATCTTTATCTATTATGTATGTCTTTGCAGTATCCTGTTTTCCCATGGATTCTGAGCGACTATACATCAGAAATTCTGGACCTTTCAAATCCATCTAACTACAGGGATCTTTCCAAGGTGGTATTACTTGTCATTTGTCTCTATCCCTGCATATAGTCCATTAAGCTGAAAACTGATTGTAATGTTGGTCTGTATATGTGCAGCCAATTGGTGCATTGAACCCGGAACGGCTGAAAAAGTTTCAAGAACAATACTCTAGCTTCGAAGATCCAGTCATTCCGAAATTCCACTATGGTTCACATTACTCAAGTGTTGGAGTAGTAGGTTATCTTCTCTATGATATCTGCCACATTTGCTGCCATTTACGATAGTTGGATAGAGTTGTTACTTATGATGGTCCCTGCAGATGATTTATCATTTTTTATCTCTTGTGGTAGGTGTTGCATTATCTAGCTAGAGTTGAACCTTTTACAACCCTTTCAATTCAAACGCGAGGTGGGAAGTTCGATCCTGCAAACCGCATGTTCTCAGACATTGCAGCCACTTGGAAAGGAGTTCTCCAAGATATGAGTAATGTGAAGGAGTTGGTAGGAATTGGCTCCTCCCAACAGCACCAAATCGAGTAGCTTTAATCATTTTCCTCTTCTTTGCAAGTGCAGAGCGTAGCCATATTCATGCCTCCCATTTTGCTTGTAGGTTCCAGAGTTGTTTTACCTTCCTGAGGTGTTGACTAACGAGAATTTGGTTGACAAGCTTGGTATGGGTTTATTTCTTATTCCTTTTCTTGTCCAGACAAAATGTTACTCCTGAAACTAGAAACCATCTTATTATGATGATATTGTTCTTTTAACCCATCAGATTCTGTAAAACTTCCTCCTTGGGCTAAAAACCCGATTGACTTTGTACACAAACAACGAATGGCTCTTGAGAGCGAGCATGTCTCAGCACATTTGCATGAATGGATTGATCTCATTTTCGGGTAGGTTTTCTTCTGGGACTAACATCTTGTATCTACAAAAAAGTTTCGTGTAAGATTAGTTGGATTTGTTTTATTACTTCTGTTTTTCTTATGAACTTATTCATTTAGGTATAAGCAACGTGGAAAGGAAGCTACACTGGCAAATAATGTTTTCTTCTACACTACCTACGAGGGGACTGTTGATATTGATAAGATCACAGATCCAGTAAGTTATCTTTGTAGTACTATTGGAGTTTCTCAGTTTCGGTATTACCTTATTTCTGAAACTTTCATGTGGCTATTTGATGAAGGTAAAACGACAGGCTACTCAAGACCAGATAGTTAATTTCGGGCAAACGCCTTCGCAGCTATTGACTGTGCCTCACATTAAAAGAATGCCTCTAAAAGATGTCCTTCATATGCAGGTATATGATTGAGTAAAACATTCATAGTTCTTCCTCTGTTAACTTTTACCAATCAAACTTGACAAACACCTTAAATTCTTGTTTAGACCATCTTCCGGAATCCAAAAAAGATAAAACCGTATCCTGTTCCAGCTCCAGAACACTGCAACTTACCTGCTGCAGCCATCAAGGCATCTTCGGATACTATTGTGATTGTTGATATGAATGTGCCTGCAGCACATATTGCACAACACAAGTGGGAACCAAACACTCCTGATGGCCAAAATACTCCTTTCATCTTTCATCACGGGAAGCCGAGTTCAACTGGCGGAACATTGATACGCATGTTCAAGAGCGACTGGGAATATCCCCAAGCACAAGCATTTGCCTCATCAGGAATCAGAAGTTCGTCTGTCACTGCTATAACTAACGACGGAGAAATTATTACTGGTAAGCACTTTTTAAGGCTCTGATCTCTGTGAAAGTTTGGTAATTGGTAATATATTTCATCTTTTTATTGAAAATCTATGTATGTGAATTAGGTGGACATGTGGATAACAGCATCAAGATAGTCTCATCTGATGGAGCGAAAACACTGGAAACAGCTTTTGGTCACTGTGCTCCTGTTACATGTCTGGCTCTGTCTCCAGACAACAACTTCCTTGTGACAGGTTCTCGAGATGCAACTGTTTTGTTGTGGAGATTTCACAAGGGATTCACTTCTCAGACAAGCGAGTCTGAGCAGACAACAAGCTCTGTAACGCCTTCCTCCGTAAGCAGCAACAACTTGGCGGACAAAGCCAAAAAGCGTGGCATTGAAGGTCCCATACAAGTGCTCCGTGGCCACCAAAGAGAAGTAAGTTGTTGCTGTGTTAGCTCAGATCAAGGAATCGTCGTTTCGTGCTCAGAGTCATCAGATGTTCTATTGCATTCCATAAGGAAAGGTCGACTAATAAGACGGCTTGTTGGCGTTGAGGCTCGTGCTCTTTGCATTTCTTCAGATGGAGTTATAGTAGTCTGGAGTAGCTCAGAAAGTTCTATCAGCACGTTCACCATTAATGGAGTTCTCATTTCCAAAGCAAGACTTCCTTCCTCTTGTACTATAAGCTGCATGGAACTATCCATGGACGGACAAAATGTTGTGGTTGGCGTCAACTCATTTTCCGACATTGATGGATCGAGGAGTTTTAATAACGTTACTAGTGAAGAAGATTCATCAAATAGAAGCAAAGAAGTTGAGAGATTAGATATACCATCTCCTTCAATTTGCTTCCTCAACTTATACACTCTCCAGGTACTACTATAAGAACAATTTAATTAATGCAAACACTAAATTGCTCTTGATTTCCTTTTTAGGATATTGTCTCCTAACAAGCCAAAAATTAATCTTCTGTAGGTATTTCATGTGTTGAAGCTTGGTGAAGGGCAGGGTATAACCGCTATGGCTCTGAGCACAGACAACACTAACCTCTTAGTTACCACAGAAGATAAACAGTTGATCATCTTCACAGATCCAGCTGTAAGTTTTGTTACCATATACTCCAGTTAAGAGAACCCCTAATGGTTTTGTATCAGGTGCTGAAGACATATATAATATTTCTGTCATTGCACTTGAAAATATCTTGAACTGTAGTATCAGCATAACAGCCACACAACTTAACGGTCTTTCAAGTATTTCTTAGTAACTTTTAATTCAGAAACTAGTAAAAAAAAACATAACTTATGTTTGTAATTGCTTGCAGTTAAGCTCGAAGGTGGCGGATGATAAGACTCCGAAGCTTGGCTCATAATGACGAATGAATCTAACTGTCTCACTCCAAGATCTGTCGGACAAAACTTGCAGCCGAGCAACAGTGGATTTGCAGAAGGAGGTTAGTTGGCTAATGATAGGGAAAAAGAAGAAGCTAAGAACGGAAATTAGTGGTGCATTTTCCAAGATTGTATTCAATTCAAAAAACCAACTCCGACTAATTGATATGGTCATGCTTTCCTTTCTATTTTTGTCAAATTATTTTACAGTTTTGGAACATAGAATATCCATTCGACTTTGAAGAAGATAAATAAAGAAGATGTTTATTCGTATAATAGAGATTATGAGTTACTTGAGCAATTCCAGCTCGGACCTATCAATTGGGATAGATCACAAGACACATACAAAATACAACAATAGATCGACTGATCTAAATGGGGAACAAGAAGACAAACACACATGCACAATTTTGCATTGATTATAGCCTCCAAGCCACCCACAGACATCACTACAAAACATCAGACATTAATGGGTATGAGGGTAGTTGAGCTTCTTCTTCGTCAATCTTCTTGCATATGTAAATAAAATGGGAATCAGGATCCTCCAGAACATAATCATGTGGCAACATTCCCTCCCTTGTCAGAGGTATAGCTTCCATACACGATTTTTCTGACGAGATGCAACTTGCCGACCTTTGAAATCCTGGTCTTGCTGCAAGAAAACCTCAAAGGAATGAAGCAAAGAACACAACTTCATAAGAATATTTTACAGGCAAGAAATTAGTGGAAGCTTACGTATAATGTATAAGGAGATCTTCCAGCTGTAAGCAGGACGAGTCAAATGAGGCATTCTCACTCTGGGATCACCGTAGGTTATCTACCAAAACAAACACAAATTATCTTACATATCCTTCTAGTACCAGTGACAATGACTATTAACAGTTTCAGACATAAGAGAAAAAGCACACTACCAAGAAGTAGGTCCCTCCAGGTTTAATCAGCCTGCAAAATGAAAGAGAATAGTTTCGTTGGTTAAGAGGGAATATATATAATCCAAAAAAGGCATAGAATCTATATGAGATGATCCAGGAGGAGCAGCCATGATATTACTAATAGTGACCTGCTAACTTCACCCAACATTCTGGTAGCACTTAGAGGAGCATCATTGCCACACTGGAAAGGAATCCACCGTACCACACAAAGAAGAAAACTTTAAAAAAAAAACGCATGTAGACATGAATAAAAGAAACAAAGGATCAGATTCCGTACCATCAACGAATCAAGGGTTCCTACACAAATCCAGTAGCCACTTCAAATAAGCTTTCCACCATAATAAAACCAAACAAAACAAACAAAAAGAAAGAACAGAGTTGCTACAACATACCTTTATCAATGACAGTATCAAAGAAATCGTCCTCAAAGTAGCTCATATCTCTAACATCCATTTGCATATCTGTTGGGGTAAACAAACAGAGTATATGACCTCTAAAAGATTCTTACTTTACATATTTAAAGTATTATTAAGGTGATGTAAAAAAAAAAGAAGGGTTACACTTGAGCTGAGGAACAGAGGAGTATTTGGTTTGCATCATCTCAATAGCTACTGAAGAGATATCAACATTCATAATGTCCTCGTACCCGTCCTTGACCATATCCTCTGACATCACTGCACCAAAAGAGAAGAAAAAACAATTAGATGATGCTTCAATCAATGGTAAAGAGTAAGTTGTTTGAAAGGCAATTTGCAAGTGGAAAGGAAGAGAGAATTTATTTACAGGAGTTGCCACAGCCAACCATGAGGACACGTGAACAAGTAGGGACGAAGCTGCGGACAAAAGGACGGAGAGAAGAGTAACGTTGGTACCAGTCGAAGTCAAGCGCGTCTTGCACGTAACGAGCGTCCCAGTAATGAGCGTCGCCATAGTTGTAAGTGTTGCAGCTCGACACGTCTCTCTCCTCTCTCTCTCTCCCTCTCTCTCTCTCTAAAAGATCCGATCTGAGATTCTGCGGCGGAGCTTTTTTTGTCTTCGGTTGTTTTGTCTTTGACCGGCTTACGCAGTTTGGGCTAATTACAGGCCCAATAAAAAAATCATGTGAAGCTCAAGAGTGACACGTGCTCACACGTGTTATTAGCATTGTTAATGGGCTTAAATCATGGAACAAAAGCCTCATCTCCGCCCGTTATTAATGGTTAACTGATTCGGGAAGGTTTTAGTTGTTTGTCGTTTTGTCATAAAATAAATAATTTACATATTAGTGCTTTGTCGGGTAATTAGAACCTTCTTTCCATTTCTAAAAGATGATACCAACTACTTATTGACCAAGTATTTAAAAATTGATACCGACATTTACTAACACTAACCATATACTATCATAGATCACAAATATCTGAATCCTTTTGATCTCAATGCCTTTTCAAATCTAATCAGCAATGAGTAAACTCAAATCAATTTGCTGTAGCCTCACTGCCTCAAGTGTTGATTAAAATATATTAGAGAGGGTATTCAACTTGATGTTTTAAGGATTTAGTAGGATTTTAATATTTTAGAATTTTGAAAGATTTTAATAAGTTTTTAGGAGATTTGATTGTGTTTTAGAGTTTTTCTATATAAAGAACAAAAAATGAAATGTGATTCTATGAGATTTGACTATTAAATTTTGGGAGATTTTAAAATATTTTACAACACAATACCAAAAGAAAATCAGATCAATAGTTGGAGCTATGTCCTCCGTTCATGTACGATTGTGATTTTATATTTTTTTGTGTCCAAATAATAATCTGATCGAACTCTCCATGAGCTCAAAGGAGATTCCTTCTATCCAGAAACTGATCCAAACCAATAAAATTCATTATCCCTTTACTCTACCTCTGGTGATGTTGCGGTAAACTCAGAAAACACGACAGCTCATGCTGAGACTGGTGGAGGTGGCAGATGATTGGCAGGGGTTTTTGGCATCAAGATCTTCAGTTTTTTTTTTCTTTCTCTCAAATCTTTCAAAATTCTACCTCTATAGGTATGATTTTGATTGTCATACTTTTCAACTAAAAAACAAAAGAAAGTCTTTTAAAATAAATAACAAGGTTTTAAAAAGTTGTGATATATTGAATAACAAAAGATTTCAAGTAGATTTTTAAAATTACTGGTTAAATAACAAAAGATTCTGTATTATTCTAAAGAATTTTACATAAATTTTAAATTAAATAATATAAGATTTCAGAAGATTTTTAAAAATCTTTAATTAAATAACAAAGGATTTTAAGAATAACCCAACTTTAAAATGTCAAATACAATGACAACCTCAAATCTTAGTACTGTAGTTGTAGTTGTCTAGTTGACCATAGTTTACTTTGGTTTGATTTAGTCTTATAGTATTAAGATTCTTTGTAACCATTAAATCACATAACCAAATCATAGGGAATGACGTCAAAAAATTGTGTAAATTATAACGGTTGCTTTTGGAAAAGAAGACCAAAGCCCTTTTCGTAATTTCAGGCTCTTTTAGCAAAAAGCAAGCACGTGTTCTCAAATTAACCATAGTTAAAACCTTTCAAATATGTATAACCATGGTTAAAATATTAGTTAACCTCTTCTTTAATAAACCAAACCCTTTCTTTCATCTCTCTCATTGTCTTCTCACTTCCTCTCTACTCCCACAGTTTTAACTCAACCGTCACAAATTCCAATGGCGGCATCACGAGCTTTCTCTCTCCTCGTTCTCGCTTTATCTCTCCTCGCCGTCGCTTGCACCGTCTCCGGCCATAACATCACTCAAATCCTCTCCGACACACCGGACTATTCATCATTCAACAGCTACCTTTCCCAAACGAAACTCGACGACGAAATCAACAGCCGCACTACCATCACCGTCCTCGTACTCAACAATGCCGCGATGTCTTCCCTCGCCGGAAAACACCCACTCTCCGTCGTCAAAAACGCTCTCAGCCTCCTCGTCCTCCTCGACTACTACGATCCTTTGAAACTCCACCAGCTCTCTAAAGGCACAACTCTCACCACCACGCTTTACCAAACCACCGGACACGCTCCCGGAAACTTAGGTTTCGTCAACGTCACCGATCTCAAAGGAGGCAAAGTAGGATTCGGCTCCGCCGCTCCTGGTTCCAAGCTCGACTCATCCTACACCAAGTCCGTTAAACAAATCCCTTACAACATCTCCGTCCTCGAAATCAACGCTCCGATCATCGCTCCCGGAATCTTAACCGCACCTGCTCCTTCTTCCGGCGGACTCAGCAACATCACCGGACTTCTCGAGAAAGCCGGTTGTAAAACCTTCGCGGGTTTGCTCGTTTCGAGTGGTGTACTCAAAACATACGTATCTACCGTTGAAAAAGGCTTGACGGTTTTTGCACCGTCCGATGAAGCTTTTAAAGCTAAAAGTGTACCAGATCTGACGAAGCTCACGCAAGCTGAGGTGGTCTCGCTCCTAGAGTATCACGCCCTCGCTGAGTACAAACCTAAAGGCTCATTAAAGACTAACAAAGACGCTATCTCCACGTTAGCCACTAACGGCGCCGGTAAATACGATTTAACGACGTCAACTTCCGGCGACGAGGTTATCCTTCACACCGGCGTTGGTCCGTCGAGACTCGCCGACACCGTCGTCGATGAGACACCTGTCGTGATATTCACGGTGGATAATGTGCTTCTCCCCACCGAGCTTTTCGGAAAATCTCCATCTCCGGCGCCGGCACCGGAACCGGTGAGTGCACCGACACCGTCTCCGGCTAAGTCACCATCTCCAGTGGAAGCACCTTCTCCGACCGCAGCGTCTCCGCCGGCACCTCCGATGGATGAATCTTCGCCGGAAGGAGCTCCGTCAGACTCGCCGACAAGTTCAGAGGAGAGTAATGCGAAAAACGCGGCGTTTCACGTGAAGGCTCCTGCTGCGTTGTTGCTCACCGCATTGGTTGCCGCCACATCTCTCTTGTTATAAAAAACCCTTTACAAGTTCGCGTAATTACGGAGAGTGCCACTCTCTTCTATTTTAGTTTTCGACGAGTTTATTTATTTTTGTGATTCTGTTTGTTAAGACTTGGATTAGAGAGTACTAGTAGCAAGCGTTTAAGTTAAATCTTTTTTAGTTTTTAATTTAGATTTTGGATGATTGTCTTGTGTTTTGTTGTGGTGTTTTAGTTTGTACTACTGTTGAAACCTGAGATCTTCTAATTAACTAGTTTCCAGTTTGAGGTTTTTTTATTTTGTTCTAATTTTATAATTAACGCTTAACCAACGTCGTAACTTTTTTTTTGCGTGGATTCTCGTGTTACAATTGCACAATGCAGTGGTTCGTCGGAACTTGAACTTTGTTCCACGTGTGAGAGAAAGCGAAGAGCCTCCTTGGGTTCCTTTATAATTTTCGTGAAAAAAAACAAATAATTGAAACACATGGAATCTGATCAGACACTCTAAACTCTAAAGTTTCTATAAGGTAGCCCAATTATTTTATTTTTCTCAAAAGCCCAATGGGCTATGAATCCATCAATCCCCCATCACCGACACAGCCTGTCGTTTTAATTTGATAAGACGACACTCATTTTAGAAGCTTACGGCTTCAAAAAAGTCCCCGCCTTTTCTCTTTGGTCCGAGAGAATTAGAGAACACTAGTGTCGACGTTGGTGAATGGTGGGTGATACTGATACATAAGAAGACGAAAGATGATTATGTAACTTATGTTGCATAATGAACCTCTCCATGGTGAATTTTTATCTAAACGTCTAGCTGACTCCAAAAGGTTGAATCGTGTCCTTCTGATAACATCTTTAATTAATGTTTTTGGGGGTGGACTATGTAAGCAAAATGATAAAAATTTTGAATCGTTACTTATCATACGCATTATGCATGAGAGTGCTACTCTAGCTAGGGATTCACATATGGTACCATCTTGCAGTAAAGAAGGGGCGTGGTGGTTTTTAGATGGACCACTCTTATGCATCAAACAACTCCAGAAATTTCCCACAGCCTATATGGTAAATCTTTTGCCATTTATGATCCTTCTTCTGTGCTTATTTATTTATTTATTTATTATTCTCTGGCTTGTCTTACATGAAGAGCAACCTTCATCTCTTTGTTTGTGGTAGAGAATATGCCCTACTCTAAGGAATGGGCTATAAATAGTAACGAATATAGGTATGGAATCATAACTACTTTGATCATTTTGAAGCATGATGATAATAATTCTGGATGTTGACTAGCTCCTACAATTTGCAATTTAGTCTTTACTAGTATTTAGTTTCTTCACCTCCGTTTATTATTTTCTTTCTTTGTTTGTCTTTCTACACTTGGTTGCATCTCAAGAAAATATCAACACAAGAAATGAGTAAGAGTTTTCTAGTGGTCCTAGTCCTTCGATCAATTATATTTTTTCACTATTCATATCACATGCTTAGATTTTTACATAGGAACAAAATATATAAGTCTCTTCGGGACTAAGGTTATTTCCTTAACATTAGACCCTAGTTATGAGGGAAACCAGGTTTGAACACGATATGCCAAACCGCGAATCCAAGACTTCGACCTTTGAAATGGGTTTGGTAGTAAGTTAATGGAATCTTCTTTGAGTCTCTTTCTAAACAAAAGGTACTATGGAGAAATATAACTTTGTATAATCAAACTGTAGCAAATATATAACTTTCTATAGGAAATTACAATCAAGTAATCAATTAGCATGAAATTGAATGCTATTTGTTATCTTCGATTTGGTATATGTGTACCTCTCAACTACTTCTACTAAGTTCCTCTATTAGTACAGTAAGTATTCAATCAAGAACAAGAAACAAAGACTCCGAGAGAGAGAAGATGCTGTTTTGGTCTCCTTCTTCATCATCTTCGTCCTGAACTCATGCAGCCCTGGCCCCTATATAATCATGAGTTTCCTTTAGCCATCATTACCTTCAAAAGCCTTATCTTTTTTTCATCTCTCTCTCTTTCTCAAAAGATGCAACAGTTCTGTAGATCATGATCTATATATAATGCTTACTCTTCCATTGTGCTTACTCAGTTCTTGTGTGGGATAAAAAACATAAGATGTGTCTTAAATCTTCAGAGCCACCATTCCCAGACACTCAAACATTTACGATTAGATCAGCTTCGCACCATAACAGACGTAAAGCTAAGAAACAAATCCATATTCGTGTCCTTAATCTCACCAGGTTCAGTTTCATCTTCCGTATTTATCAAGCTTCTTCATACACATTGACTCTGTTTTAGCGTTATGAATTATAACAGCTCTACTCTGTTTTTTCTTTTCTTTGGAGGCAGAAGGAGAAGATTACTGAGAGAGGCAAATAAGGAGATGGAGATGATAAACCTAAAGCTTCTCGTAGAGAATCAGAGCATTATACGAGAGAATGAGGCTTTAAAAAACAAAGCTCGTCTTCTCCACCAAGAAAACAACGCTCTATTTGCTCTGCTTCATCCTACACTTTCCCCTGTTTCCACCTCCTTCCTCTTACGATCTTCTTCGTAAATCTTGCTTCTTTGATTACGTTTCTTCTCGTCTTCTTCCAGAAGATTCCCACATTTGGTGGGTACAATAAAAAGATCAAGCTAATGATAAGTTTTGGTATAAATTAACATGTATCCATGATCATTTGATGTTACCGATCCGTGATAGCAATTTTGAAGACCAAACTCACACAAATTTATTATGCCATCAATATAACGGATCCAAACACGCAAAGACAAAACACAATGATCCAAAGATGAGAGAGAGAGAGAGAGTGTGTGTAAGCAAAACCCATCAGAATCATCAACAGACCCAGCATTACAACCAGTAGAACAACTCTGTGGTCCATCTGTGAGTGTCTCATCAGCTAAATAGCCAACAACGAGAAGTATAAACAGAGCCAAATTTTCAAGGAAGATGGTCTAATAACGACCGATTAAGATGAAGTCATCATCATCAAGCACCTGAACATCTCTCTCTCCTACAAAATGCTCCCTCCCGATTTCCTTCACCAGTTTTACAAACTCAATCCTTTTGGATAGAGGCAATGGCACATAAGGTAATCGAAAAACTGGCCTCGCAACACCTAACTGAGCCAAAGCAGTGTTAACACCAATAGGATTCGGTTCTTGGAATATCCAATCCACTAAAGGCAGAAGCTTTGCGTTCAACCCTGAGTTTCTACCTTCAAACATTAACTTCCTCATCAAACCCGGAACTAGATTACTTGTAACCGATATAACTCCAGTCGCCCCGTGATCATATCTAGAGTCATGACACTGGTCATCATTGCCACTCCACACAACAATTCCATTCTCAGTATACTCTTCAACTCGGTTATTACCAACACATTCTTTAACTCCAGCCATATTCGGGTTCCGAGAGAGTTTAAATATAACCTGTGGCGGTATATCTTGACACGTTCGACCTGGCACATTGTAAATAATCGTCGGTCCCATATGAAGAACGGTTTGAAAATGGGCGGTCATGCCTTCAATGGATGTTTTCCCATAGTAAGGGTTTATGTGCAGTGCAGCGTGCATTCCCACAGCGAAACCTTGCTCAGTGGCATGTATAGCTTCTCTAGTCGAGTTGCTTCCAGTGTTTCCAATGACTTTGATCCTTCCACCAAAACAATTTACAGTATGGCCTATAAGCATTATGTGTTCATCCCAGCTCATCAACTGGCCTTCACCAGTTGTACCACCAACAATCACACCTTCAGCACCATTCTCAATCTGCGTGTTGACTAAGTCATCGTAAGCTTCGAGGTCGAATCTTCCATCAGGTAGATACGGTGTCTTAATGGCTGTGATCACTCTAAGGGACCTTATGTCGTCTGTGTTTGTCCTGCAACCACACAAAAGAGAAAGCTGTAGCATGAAACAGAAACAAATAGTAAACATAACAAGGAAAAGAAGAAACTCAAATCAACCTGTTTTTATCCTCGAGACTGCGCATTGGGAGATGGAAGTTAGGTACAACAGCTGCTTTTGGAGAGACCCATTTCGCATTCCTTCTGTGATATAAGCCAATAAACAACATAAAAAGTCACAAACTTTAGGCAAGACAGAGTGCAAAGTAATGTATAACTCGGCCACTAAGAGATCATAAGACTTATATATGTCTCAGAGACACAAATTACATTAATCCAGCCAATTCTTCCACTTCATCACACAACAATAGACTGATTCTTTTTCATTACTTATGTTTATAATCTTCTTTGACACTTTCAATTCCAGATCATTATTTGATACAAGGATTTCAATGACACTAGAGAGCTATCGAAACAAATCCAATTTCCCAGAAGCTATAATCCCAATAAGATTTGGCAAAGAGAGAGAGAGAGAGAGCAACCTCTTGTAGCCATCGAGTTGATGTAAACGAGGGAAATGGAGGGCAGAGTCAATGGAGATCAGGCCGTAACATTTCAAAGCTGCCATTTTTATAAACCCTAAATTTAAATGGAAACCCTAGTAGAATCAAAATCGAACAACGAGACCAGAGAGATGGCGAGATCAGTTGGAGGCGGTGATGAAATAATAGTGGGCGCACTCCGATAATCGATGTTGCAGCGAGGCCTAGATCGGTTGTGCTTCGGAAGTGGTGACTGCGAATGCTGACGTCAGATTCCGGCAGAAGTAATAGGTTTGGGAAGGAAAAGGAGTAAAAAAAAGCGGCGGGAGAGAAGAACTTAGTAGTAGTAGTAGCCGCCGGATAGAGAGAAGATGATGATCTACGAAGGAGGCCGCTTTAGGGCTTCCCTTGTTTAATTGGGCTTTAATAAGGTTGAGAGATTCGGCCCATAAGCCTCCAGAGGTTTCCGCGCGTCTCATGCGCGTGAGATGATAAAATCTTCTTAACAAAAAGTTATGATGTCATTGCACAATTCTATTTCATCAGTTATTTTCAGAATTTTGTTGTTCTGTATAACCCTAAGCACATAAAATAGGGTTGACACTTGTGTAAAGTAGCCATTAATTATGTGTGTATAATGTACGTAAATGTTTGTGCACAAGTATCAAAAGAAAAATAAAAAAATCATTAAAAAGTGTCTGCCAATGCAATCACCTTGTTCCAAGTTTTGCCATTGTCATGATACCAGCCGTGAATGCTCATTTATTTTCTTTAAAGTTAGACACAGACAAGATTCGAAACAAAAAATATCAAAAGAAAAAAAAAAAAGAAACATAATAATTGGTACCAAATCTAGTGTCGTCAATTTAAGTACGTTAGCTTTCATGTGGGTGTAAAGTTTTGACGTGAGCATGTATAAGCTTTGCGGAAAAAAGGTTAAGCATAGATCAAAATTAATAAACAGCAAAACAAATTTGCCACTAGTACTTGGTTAATTGAGTAAATCAGTCATTTCATACAATTCTAATTCCGTACCAACTTCCTAATCTTGATCAAGCTGTAACTATTTATCCAAAAGAAAACACATGAAAAGTAACGTTCGAAAGCAACTAGGTTGTAGAAACTAGGTTTCCACAATGAATTTGTTTAAGGAGGAAAACAAATTCAGTAGAATTATCTCTCTAGAAAGTAGATCTAAACCTTGAAATTAGAAGCAAAGAAGAAGAACTCGGAAGAATTAGGGTTTATTGCTAAGAGAACTTGATTATTGTATTAATTGCTGGATGCCTTACAACAGAGAAGTCTCCCCTTATTTATACATGTTCAGAGATATCATAATATATTAACTTTCCTTAATCTGACGAAGTGAAATATAGAAAACTGCCCAATTCCTTGAGTCGGCCGCCGAAGTGAATGTCGATTCCTTCTTCTCCAAGACTCTCTCATTCGAATTAGCTCCTGATGACCTAATCGATCCCTTAACCGGATTCCCGGTTAAATACTCAATTAATGTTTCTGGTTTAGCTCGGTATGTTGAGGGTGCTAAATCCCGCACCAACAATTAGTCCCCCCCCAGTTCAGTATACTCGAGATTTAATCCGAATATTTTGAACTAAGGAAAGAAAATATCCGATCTAATCCATAAAGTTTTAATTGATTTCATTCGATCTCCGAATTATCCTACCGCATTTCGTCCTGGCGACACGTGTCATTTGCTAGCTCGGAATTCGAAGAGTCGCGTAGGTCATCATTACTTTTCGTAGGGTTGCCGCCCATTCAGCTCTATAAATTTGCTTGATCCTTTCTCATTTCTCATTTTTCGCCAACAGGTAATCTGCTCCGAACTCTCTCTTCCATTTTATCTCGTTATTTCTCTTCCTTCTTCCACACTCTCCGAATTCGAAACATGGCAAGCACATCGGAAACTACCTCTGCACCCGAGCAATTAGTTCGTCGTAATTCCAGACGAAGAACTCCCGACTCCGAACGCACCGCGCAGATCGGGGAATCAAGCAGATCGACCTCCGAAGTCCCGCAATACCTGGTCCGCTGTACAACAGGAGCCTCTTCCTCACAAGCAGAACCTGCTTTTCCTTCATCAGTTCGTCATGAAGAAGAGAACACCGAACTGGGCGCAGACGTATTTTCGGATGAGGAACATCGGTTCGCACCCGTAGGACTCTCGATTGAAGACATCGATCCCTTATTCGATCATGCAGGGCAGATCGGAGGCGAAAAAAGCGTGAGTTCGGTTAAAACTGTGAGCGAAACGCTAAACTCGTGTGGTTTATTCAATAGCAACGTGACGATCTTGATTCCTCGTGAAGATCAGCGCCCCTGGAGCCCCCGGAAGGGTACGTATGTTTATACGAGGTTACTTCACCGAGTGTCGCCTCTTGTTCCCAATCCCGGAGTTGATCTCAGTCTACGCCCAAAGACGGATGATGGCGATCTCCCAGTTCGTACCCGGAGCTATTTGTAATTTCATGGCTGCTTTGACTCTAGCAGCCGAAGCCGGAGTCGAACTTCGAGTTCAAGCCTTCGAACAACTGTCACATTTGAAGCAATCGAAGAGTCCGAATCGCTGGGAAGTGAATTTGAGGCCAGCTCACAATTTCCTTGTTGGTAAACGCACCAATAAATTCAAGAAGTATACGAATCAGTACTTCTTCGTCCGCGTCGACCAATATTCATTTGCTAACCCGTTAGGTTTTCATCGGAGAGTGTGGAATGAAAATCCTGGTAGAGTTATACTTAATACTTGTTATCGACTTCGGTTTCGCTAACTAGTTTTAACTTTTTGATGTTTGTGATTCCAGATCGTCCATTGTGTGCAACGCGCCTAGCCCCGAACTACATTCGTGTTAGAGACGCTCTGCTATCCGGGAGGAACCGTCAGTGGGATTTTATCACTCGTATCCGAGTCGAAACAGCAATGGGAAAAGCCAGAACAGACTTCCCTAGTTTTGCCAACGCATTAAGACGATCTGCTGGATGTCGCGTGATGAAATCCCAAGATGTTCAGGTTGTTCGCCGGGACACTCAAGCGGCCATCGAAAACGAGATCGGCCCATCTCAGGGTCCAACCGAAGTCGATCCTATTCCGGACCAAATCGTCGCTGACCCTACTCAAGCACTCGGAGAGAACATCGAACCACCCACCATCGCAGAGGAAGAAAATCCTCCTTTGGCTTTAGAAAACGTCGATCCTTCGAACGAAGAACACGACGTTCCTCAGACCGAGGTTGGATCCAAAAGGAGGAAGAAGAGGAAGAACAAGGAAAAACAAATCAGCGAGGAACCAGCTCTCGACGCGCGCCCATTGCCGAATCGCAAGCGATCGGCTGACGAAGCCGGATTAGAATCTGCCGATCGATTCCGCCTCGAAAGAGAAGACGATAAGACGAATCACTTCGCCTACAATTACTTCGGCGACTATCCCTTAGTGACCAATCGCGAAGCTTCGGGCGAGCTTTTCCGGACTCTGAAGATTTCCAACCGAATTCTTCCGTCAGCTGACGAATTGGAATTCAAGCAAGCATACCTTGATGTCGCTGCATCCCACCTACTGGTTCGTCCTACTACCAAATCTATGAAAGTTTTGATTTCTGTTTTGTTAAAACAACGCGTTAAACTGACGTGAATTTTTCGAACCCGCAGACTGCCGCCAAAATGAACGCGTTGGTTCAAAAATATGATAGGCAAGCTAAATCCAGCAAGAGTTCGGGAATGGAGCTCGAAAAGATGAAGGACTGCGTGGGGCAAATCCGAGCTGCCAGCGATGCCAAGGATGCGAGGATCAAGGAACTCGAGGCGCTTATTGCGGAAAAAGATGGCATCATTGCCAACACCGAACTGAGGGTTAATGAACTGAACTCCCGGGCGCTTACTTTGGAAGAAGAGAAGATCGGTTTGCAGGAATCGTGCGACGAGTTGAAAGTTCAGCTTGCTTTCGAAGTCAAAAGACTTCGGGCGGACCGATGGGCAAAAGTGGAGCGAACAACGAAGAAAGCGCAGGACCGACTAGACAAGGTCAAAGCCTATCTAGTCGAACAGACAAAAGTTCGCCCTTTAGAAGATCTGCTGAACCAAGCCACCGGAGTACAAGGAGCTGTAGGATATCTGATCGAGAATGGGGCTGTCATTCCTGAAAAGCTAATAAAGGAGATCGACGAGAAAAAGGCCGAAGCCGAAGAAACCGTAACTGCGATCGATGTCCTCGAGCTGAACGAGAACGATCTCACCATGTCTCCAGATCAGCTTGGTTATGGATTTCCTCCCCCAGCGACCGATGAGACGAGGGCTCCGGATTCCGTTGAGCATCCCTTTGGCTCAAACGCCGGAAGTTTCCAAGCAGATATTTCCGGTGACGTGGATGTTTAAGAACTCAAAAATGTATTATTGTTTTTCCTTTTTGCTTTGTTTAATTCTTATGGGTCGGGGAACCCTTGTAAAACATTGCCGACTTGCTCGGCCCATTTTCCTTTTAGGACTTATTATTTATCGGAATTTTCCTTTTGCGTTGAAAAAGAAAGTAGACAATTTCGATGAAATTGTATATTGTCCAATTTGCATGGAAGATCTCCAATTTCCTAAGAGGTTTACCTCCCAAGACACGTATAAATCTAACCAGTGCCGCCTGCAGACTAGACATCCAAGAAAACTTTTCGTTCGAAACAATGCCGAGCTCGATGAGCAGCGTAGAATCCCCGCTAGCTGGCAACGATGTGCCGACGTTCTCAAATTCCGAAGCTATCGAAAGAGGGATAGCGTACTTCCCGAACGTCGAGCTCCTGGATGTTGATGTCTCGCGTAAACCAGAAGAAAGACGCGAACTGATCGATTTCCTTCACGAGGTGGAAGATCGCCATGCAGAGTATTCCAATCGTCTCGCCGCGTCAGAACAAATACAGCAAGATTTGCTTTTCAAACTCAAGATGCTGGAGTCTCATCCCAAGGATTGGATTAAGAATGGGTTCGGCAGGATAGCCGATTTACCACCGTGTCTTATTGCATACTGCAACGAATGCCAAAGTGGATCTGGACGTGGGTCGAACTACATAGACCCGACCTTGGTCGGCGATTTCGTTCCAGGTAACGTTAAGCCGTTCTACATCAACCGGCATGCAACGATGCCGAGCTCGCCGAGGCTGACGCCTTTTTTTCAGGTAGTCCCCTAGCCTTTTATTTGCCTTAAGAATTATAGACCATTGCTCCTTTCATATTGACCCTTTGCTTACTTGGTGTCGGCAGATCGAGGGTATGCACCAAGAATTGACTCAAGACCTTCAGTATTTTCATATGAAGAGAGGCAGAATCGACCGACGATTGAGAACTTTGGAATCCGAGATTGCTCTACTCAAGGCAAAAAGGAAAAGAACTACCGAACTACTTGATGAAAGCGAGCAAAAGGCCGAGCATTGGAGACTCGCCCGAGGATTGGGAAAAGACTGGATTGCAGCTACTATGGCCGATGCCAAAACGAGTCAAGACGAGCATCCGTGAGATTGCGCGAACGGCACCACAGTTCGGAATTAGAATATTCTAGAATAAAATTTAACTGCAATGTAACAGACGAAACTGAATTTTACTCGAAATAAAGTTTCATAATAAAAGATTTGCTCTAATCATTGTTTTACGATTAAAAAAAAAAGTGTCAGAGGCGAGACGTCTCCCGGCTTACAACAGACAATTTTTACTAAGTGATGGTAGAAAACATCGATTTGAGATGACGTGTTAATAAAATGTGTTTAATCGGAGAGCGAGATACTGGGCTCGGCTTATCTCCTTCGCTTTAGCTCGGATGCCGGACTGCGAAAATATCTCTCGGGTTCGGCTAACCATTCCGTTCGAACTAAAGTTTGGGCGCGAAATAAATACTCTGGGTTCGGCTTACCCCAAAAAGAAAAAGCGGGTGCGGAATAAATACTGGGTCCGGCTTATCCTACATAGGAAGATCAGGTGCGACTCTGGGTTCGGCTTATCCCGAGAATAATTCGTAATTCTACGAGCTGATCACCTGGCCAGGGCGTCAGCGAGGGGTGGATCTAGATCCTTAGTCCGATTTTTTTTTTTTTTTTTTTTTTTTGCTTGTTTCCCAAAATTTTTTTTTTTTCTTTTTCTTTTCGGAAATAATGAACTCGCCTTATTAAATGCATTGCACGGTCTTTAAGAATTTTTTGGGAAAAGCGAAAATCACGCTGCACGCCGATTGGTGGACTCAGCGGCGGTTACTTCCCAAATCCTGTATAAATAGAGGACTGGAATATTTGGGATGATCATCACAACTTCCCTAAATATTATCAGAGAAAGATGGTGACTACTCGATCTGCGTGGTTGAGACGAGCTCGGGAAGTGCTTGCCGCCTCGGCAAGCAGTTCCAGACGACAAGCGCGGAAGATTCCCCGCCCAAGAAAGCGTGGAGTCCTTCCGCGTTCGCGCACCTGTCCCTCGCGTTGATATGACAGTGTAGAAGGGAGTCTCGTGTGTCAGGAACTCCGAAGGTATCGGGCTCGCCGCTATAGATTGGGGGCCCACCTTATGGCAAGACGCCGTAGATTGGCCGAAGTTTGTCGGCTCTATCGTTTGGAGGGGACTATTCGGGTTCTGACCGAGATGATAGTCCAAGGCTTCTTCTTGGAGAAGTGGCACATGACTGGGCTGCATGCCGCACACGCAGCGTGCCAAGAGCTTGTGGCGAGTATAGAGATGCCTGTTCTCTTGGAGGCCGACTGTCAGCCTCTTGAAGATACCGCGCACCTGTCCACTGTGGACATCTGGGCCTACCGAGCTTCCATCGAAAGATTAAGGCGGTACGCCAATTTCCTGGAATCGGCTGGCCCGATTTTTCGTGAAAAACACTTGGCGGAGGGCCCGTGTTCCTTCTTAGAAGACTTGGTGTCGAGAGGCGTCGAAGTTCCAAGAGAGAAACTGGAGGCCCTCAGGGAAAGATGTCAATTCTGGCGCGCGGAACTGGAGAAGGTAGCGGTGGAGGAACCATTGGGAGACGATCTATCGGGTCCGCGGCCTCCACTTCGTCTGCAGGATCAGCCCAGACGTTGAGCGTGGGAGTTCGACCACTCCGAACTCTGAATTCGGGTGGTCGATTTCTTTTCTCATCTAGGACCCCGAGTCGTCTAAGGAACGTTCTCCCTTTGCGTCTCTTTTCTCTTTTCCTTTTTATGTATTGATCAAAAACACCCAAAAATATGTAATGGGGATTGGATTTAGTTATTGAAAAACCTTAGTTTAATCGGGATTTCTAAATCGTATAAAGGAATTGAACTGCATATCGATTTTCGAATTTAATATGTTGCCTACCGGACTTTCGCCGATCTGGATACATTCGAAACAAGAATAAGTTTTCAAATCGAATAAAAACTTTTATTAATATATCAGCTGTATTCACTTGATCTTTTAAAAGATAAGGAATTGCCTACGTACCCCGAAGTGGGGATCAAGCCAACCGTAGTTCTTAGTACAAAGGATAGATAAATAGAGTTCGGATTCCCGAAAACTCCTAAGTAGAGTCGTGACAACGACTTAGCTATAGTAGCGTTTCAAGTGGGCTGCGTTCCACGAGTTTTTGATTCGTTCCCCGGCCATGGTTACGAGTTCGTAAACTCCCGGGCGAACTGCTCTAGATATGAGATATGGACCTTCCCATCGAGCGCCGAGTTTGCCGGCGTTAACCTCCTTGGTGTTCTCGAAGACTTCCCGCAGGACCAGATCACCTTCATTGAAGCGTCGCTGGCGAACCGTCTTATTGTAATATCGAGCCGCCGCATCTTGGTAGTGCTGCATCCGAACTAACGCTTTGTCGCGCAATTCTTCGGCGAGATCGTTGTGGTCGATCAGCATCTCTTCGTTAAGTTTGGTATTATCGACCATCATGGTGCGACGGAGTGTCGGGACTCCTGCTTCAGCCGGGCGAGTGCTTCGAGACCATATGCGAGGGAGAAAGGGGATTGTCCCGTGCTTCGCCGCGGGGTTGTGCGGTATGACCACAACACGCCATCAAGGTGATCTGCCCACGCTCCTTTCCGTCGACCGAGTCGTTTCTTGAGCCCATCAACGATCGATGTATTCGTGGCTTCGGCTTGACCGTTACCTTGCGGGTAGCGAGGAGTCGAAGTGCTGAGACGGATTTGCCACTTTGTTAGGAAACGTCTGGTGATCATTGAGGTGAACTGGGTCCCGTTGTCGGTGACGATCTCGTATGGGAGCCCGTGGCGACATATTATGTTTTTCCATATGAAATTGGTCACGTCTAAGGATTGGATCCTCGTGAAAGACTCTGCTTCCACCCACTTGGTGAAGTAATCAGTCAGCACGAGGACATACTTTTTGGATTTCGAAGCTGGCAAAGGTCCAATGGCATCCATGGCCCAGCGCATAAAGGGATACGGAGCGGTGACGGTGTTCAACAGTTCGGGCGGGACGTGCCGCATGGGTCCATGGCGCTGACAAGCTTCGCATTTGGCCGCAAAAGTCTCGCAGTCGGCCATCATGGTAGGCCAATAATGTCCGTCCTTTTTGATTTTGAGGGCGAGTGCGCGACCGCCGGAGTGGTTGCCACCTTCGCCTTCATGCACTTCCATCATGATGCGTTCGGCCTCGTCTCGAGTAACACAGGTAAGGAATACCCCCGAAGCACTTCGGCGAAATAGCTCCCCATCCAATAGGATGTATCTAGCACTCCGAGCCTTTAGTCGTCGAGCTGCCCATCGATCTGCCGGGACGGTGCCATCGGAGATATAAAGCTTGATCTCAGTCTGCCAATCCTCGGGGGGTTCCATGAAGTCCGCCATATCTTCTACCGGCTCTTCGACTTCCATCGGGATTGGGTCGTCGTTGATGAGGGCGATCTGGCTGTCCGGGTCGATGCTGGGAGCTTCGATGCATTCGATGGGAATGGTACGCCGTAACTCGGGGTCGGAGCGGTTCGCCAGGGCTGCGAGTGCGTCGGCTGATGCGTTCTCATTCCGTGGGACCTTCGTCAGAGAAAGACGTAAATTCGCCGGATAACGTGCGGACCAACTGTCGATATGCTCCCATTCGCTTGTTTTTGGCGTCAAATTCGCCGCTGAATTGGCTGACTACGAGCTGGGAGTCGCAGAACACCTGCAGGTGTTTGACTCCCAATCCCTGGGCCAGCCGGAGTCCTGCAAGAACGGCCTCATACTCGGTCTCATTGTTCGACGCTTTGAAATTGAGCTTTAACGCCTGCTCGAGGATCTCTCCGGTGGGGGATCGGAGTATGAGTCCCACCCGGATCCTTGATTTGTTGACGAACCGTCGACGAACATTGTCCATTGTTCCACCGCGGGGGTGGGATCGTCAAGCTCGGGCGACAGTTCGGTGATGAAATCAGCCAAAACTTGTGACTTCAGACTCGGGCGAGAACGGTATTCAATGTCATATTCGCTGAGCTCGACCGCCCATTTCGCCATGCGTCCGGATTGGAGAGGACTGTGAAGGATGGTTCGGAGTGGTTGATCAGTGAACACGACGACAGAATGCGACTGAAAATAGGGCCGCAGTTTCCGTGCAGCGACGATCACTGCAAGGGCCAATTTTTCCAGCGTGGGGTATCGCGACTCCGCGTCGTTTAACGCTTTGCTTGTATAGAAAATGGGTTTCTGGTCGCCGCGATCATCTCGGACTAGCACCCCGCTAACAGCTGAACTGGAGACCGAAACGTAGAGATACAATGTTTCGCCGTCCTCTGGTTTGACCAATACTGGGTGACAGGTCAAATATTCCTTCAGCTGACGAAAGGCGATCTCGCACTCCTCGTCCCAATGGAAATCCTTATTCCTGCGAAGAAGTTGATAAAAGGGGAGGCACTTATCCGTTGAGCGCGCGATGAAACGGTTCAGAGCGGCGATCCGGCCAGTTAAGCGTTGTACTTCTCGCTTATTGGTTGGTGACGGGAGTCCTAGTATGGCTTCGATCTGCTTGGGATTTGCCTCAATTCCCGTTCGGTGACGATGTACCCCAAGAATTCCCGGAAGTTACTCCGAATGTGCACTTCGTCGGGTTTAGTTTCATCGGAATTGATCCAAGATGTCGAAACATTCCGCCAGGTGCTGGACGTGCTGTTCTGCGATCAGAGATTTGACCAGCATGTCGTCTATGTAAACCTCCATGGTTTTGCCGAGCAGGTCCGCGAACATCATGTTTACCAAACACTGATAGGTTGCTCCGGCGTTCTTCAGTCCGAACGGCATCACTTTGTAGCAGTAGGTCCCCCTATCGTGATGAATGCCGTCTTTTCGCGATCAGCTGAGCTCATGGCGATCTGATTGTAGCCTGAGAAAGCATCCATGAACGAAAGCAGCTGGTTTCCAGCCGTGGCTTCGACGAGGCGATCTATGTGCGGTAGAGGAAAGCTGTCCTTAGGGCAAGCTTTGTTGAGATCGGTGAAGTCCACGCAAACTCTCCACTTGCCGTTTTCTTTTTGACCACCACTGGGTTAGCCAGCCAATCAGGGTACTGGACTTCCATGATTTGATCCGCCTTGAGTAGCCTTTCGACTTCGTCCTGGACCGCCTTGGCTCGATCTGGGCCCAAGCGCCTGCGCTTCGTCTGATCGGCTTGAACGTGGGGTCAATATTGAGTTTGTGGCACATGACTTCGGGACTTATTCCGACCATGTCCTTTGTTGACCAGGCGAATGTGGAAGCCCGAGATTGCAAGAAAGCGATCAGCTTAGCTTTTATGCTTTCATCGAGTTCGGCCCCGATACCGACAGTTCGCGATGGGTCGGAAGGGTCAATATTCGCCTGTAGGATCCGACACTCCGGAGACTTGAGGCGATCCCGCTCCGGCTTTCGGGGACCGCTGAGATGGTCCCCGCCCTGTGATTGCTAGGCGGTTTCTGTCTTCCTCTGCTTCTTTTCGATAACAGAGCAAATTCTGGCCACCTTTTGGTCACCGTAAAGTGTGCAAATTCTGTGGCGGTTGGGAATTTGAGACAGAGGTGGTAGGTCGACGGTACGGCCTGCATTGCGTACATCCATGGTACCCCCAAAATTGCATTGTAGATTGGTGGTGCATTTACGACTGCGAACTTAGTTTTCCGGGTCACCCCTCCGGCTCGCACTTGTAGTTTCACGTCACCCATCGACATTTTGGCGACCCCATCGTAGCCCGTCAGCGTTCGAGTTTCGGGTTTCAGTTGGTCTGGTGTGATGCCCATTTTCTCGAGCGTTTGCCAGCAGATTACGTTGACGGTGCTCCCAGTGTCGATCAGGACCCGTTCGACGTCGAAGTCGGCCATCGAGACTTCGATAACCAAAGGGTCCGAATGGGGGTGTTGAATTCCCTTGGCGTCCTCCGAAGTGAATGATATCGGATCCGAACAGAGTGAAGGCTCGCTCGGAGCAGTTTGAAGAGCGCAAACTTGTCGTGCTCTCTTCTTCAGTGCGCGGACAGAGTCTGCGCAGTCTTGGTGGGCCGAGTATCATGGTTATTCGTCCACGGGGAGGAGAATTAATACGCTCCGGGTTCTGGCCCCTCTGTCGCTTGGGAGGGCCAGGTAGTTCGTCTACCGGGGTGCCCCTTCCGGTGGTCCGTGGGTGCTTGGTTGGCCTGCTGTTGAACTATGTTGGGCGGTCCATCGTAACCTCGCCCACCGCCTGCACCGCGACCGCGGCCGGACCGTCCTCCACGCCAACCCCCTCGGCGACCTCTACCTCCACGGGCGCTTTTTGGCTGATAAGTGGCTTCGACTTCGCCAGAGAGGTATTTTGCGTAGAGGTAGTTCTTCAGGTGGACGCAGTCTTGTGTGGAATGGCCCGGATACATATGAAAATCACAGTAAAGTTCTTTCGGGTCGGATGGCTGTTTTTCTTGACTGTCCGCTTCGGAAACTGCGTGGATGACACCCTTTTTTCGGTCCTGAGGTTCGTGGTGCTTGCGGGGTTCGTGGTGTTCGGCCCGGTTTTTAGCTTTTGGAGGGTGCGAAGGTTGTTCATCGTTAGTCTTCGCAGCTATTCGGGCTTCCTCCTCCTCATCGAGTGCGAATCTAGAGGCTCGATGTAGCGCGTCGTCGAGATCCTTGGGTTCCCGGATGTTGAGATCCTTTCGTAACGGCGATCCAGGAATCAGGCCCTTTCTGAAAGCTGCCATCGCCGCGTCCTCCGGGACGGTGACCTTTGTCAGCTTTTCCTTGAATCTGTGCAAAAAGCTAGCAATGGATTCCCCCCGTTCCTGGGCCATCTCCCATAGATCCGAACTCGTGACGCCTGGCTCGATGAGGATTCGGTAGTTCTTGAGGAAGGCCTTAGACAATTGGTCAAAATCGTCGATTGAGTTTGGCTCGAGCCTCGTAAACCATACCAAGGCGGGGCCCGAAAGGCTATCCACGAACAGCTGGCAGCAACCGGCGTCTCGCTGCTCTTCGGTGAATCGTGCCTTGGACATGGTTGCCATGAAGGATGTCATGAACTGAACCGGATCTTTGTCTCCTTGGTAGATTGGAAGCTTCAGCTTGACGTTTGGTATTGCGGCTCGCGCTATTCGTTGGGTGAAGGGCGACTGCCGGGTCACTTCGACGATCCTGTCGATTTCCGGAGCCGTGCTAATGGCTCGATGGAGGAGCGTATTCATGCCACTAATCTGTGACCTGATTTCTTCGAGTTCGAAGCAAGGTCCGGAGTTCGCGTGTCGGGTGACCGGGATGGTTGAATTTTCGTGAATCCGTAAGCCTGGATTCGCCGGTCGAACGCTAGATATCGTTCGAGGGGGAGGATTTCTCTGCTCGAGCTGTGCCTCCGAGAAGTCAAGACGGCGGGTGATACCATCTGCATCGAGGGATTGCTCGGCAGAGACTCGCGACGGGGTTGCTTGAGTTACGACCGCGTCGACCCTGCGGTTAGTGTCGGAGATCATTTGGTAGATCTCTTTCGTCATGGTGCCGAACAGGATTCTGAAGTCCTCCATGGAAACGACCTGCGGATTCTGGACCGCTGGCGTGGCTTGAACGGGAGGTCTCCATTCGTGCACCGATTTGTTGCTCCGCTGTACGAGCACCCGCCTCATTATGGTTCTGTTCATTGGAAGGGTCCGAATCATGGTTGACTAGCTCTTCGAGAGTTCGTCCAGTGCCTCGGCTGGCTTCCTCAGATCCGACCCCGGGGCCCGGTGGAGGTTCCGGCCAGATTTGTCGTTGTGTTGACGCGCTGGCGTGAGTACACGAGTGATAGGT
Organism: Camelina hispida; assembly: GCA_023657505.1. Taxonomy (NCBI): domain Eukaryota; kingdom Viridiplantae; phylum Streptophyta; class Magnoliopsida; order Brassicales; family Brassicaceae; genus Camelina; species Camelina hispida. The sequence continues at coordinate 41,520,595 of CP094634.1, read as the reverse complement.
CTGGCCGATGTGCCACCCAGTGTCGTGGTGTCATCCTGAGAAGGAGTGATGCCCGCGAGTTCGGGTGTGAGGCTTGTTTCGGGCACTTCGTTGACGACGGAAGACATTATTGCGAGGTGTTCTTCTTGAGGAGAATTTCCTAGAGAGAATTTTTCTAGAGACGATTTGCGTCCCCACAGACGGCGCCAATTGTAGAAACTAGGTTTCCACAATGAATTTGTTTAAGGAGGGAAACAAATTCAGTAGAATTATCTCTCTAGAAAGTAGATCTAAACCTTGAAATTAGAAGCAAAGAAGAAGAACTCGGAAGAATTAGGGTTTATTGCTAAGAGAACTTGATTATTGTATTAATTGCTGGATGCCTTACAACAGAGAAGTCTCCCCTTATTTATACATGTTCAGAGATATCATAATATATTAACTTTCCTTAATCTGACGAAGTGAAATATAGAAAACTGCCCAATTCCCTTGAGTCGGCCGCCGCACCGAAGTGAATGTCGATTCCTTCTTCTCCAAGACTCTGTCTCATTCGAATTAGCTCCTGATGACCTAATCGATCCCTTAACCGGATTCCCGGTTAAATACTCAATTAATGTTTCTGGTTTAGCTCGGTATGTTGAGGGTGCTAAATCCCGCACCAACATAGGTCATTATAAACATCTAGACATCTAGTCAACGCACGCAAAAGCCGAACACTAACCCTTTATAAGATCAATCCGAGAACTAGACCATTGCGGCTCGGATGCACAACACACATTCTTGATCCGATTCAAAACGCTACGGCACAATCTAAGAAGTCCCAAAAGCATGAGGCATTGATCAAACATTGTTAAAAACCTAGTAAAATCTCTTTAGAAATTTAAGAAGTCAAAAAGAAGAAGAAGACGAAAGTTTGTAATACATTAATTATCTTAGAAACACGGTCGTTGAGTTCCCCAATAAGCTTCACCTGACAACGAATTAGAGTTGATTAAATTCGACGGCGACCCCAATAACTGCTTCTGCGTTTGCGTTCCAACCGCCCTATCCGCGTTTCCATTTATTTCTCTTTGAGGTTCCACCTCCTCCTCCTCCAATGGCAGTCTCTCGTAAGCTGCGTTTCCAAATGAAGCTGCCATAATCACTACCTGACCTGAAGTCATAAGCGGTCCCACCACATTGCCTCCGACCACTTGACCTTGACCACCGGCTAAGTAAACCGTTAGACCAGACGCAGCTGGTGGAGCTGGTGGAGGAAGAAACGAGCCCGAGAGAGAAAGAATCTCCAACCGTCCTTGTAAACTAACGACGCCTCCACCGGGCTGTCTAACGTTGACGTTTGTAACGGCGCCGTTTCCGGTCAAGACGCAAACGCCCCGCTGACGGCGTCTAGCGAAGACGGCTAAGCTTTCCATCACATCACAGCCGTTGTTTATCTCCATGACGTGGCATCTAAGGGAGTTTGCGGCGTCTCGGGTTACTATGATCGGTGCTTTGGGTTTGTTCTTGGAACCAGCGGGTCTGCCACGTGGCCTTCTTATCTTGGTATTCTCTTCTCCCGAGGGAGTCGTGGCTTGGTCTCTGGTGGAGGAGTTAGAGTGGTCGTTGTTGGGGTCAACGACTTGGTCTTCTTCTCGGTTGCGTTTAAGTCCAGCGTTTTGATGGTGATAGAGATGAAGATCTCTTGACAGTCGATGCGGTGGGTGAGAGCGAGAGACTTCATCCATTATATTAGTTGGTCAATGTACAGAAAAAAAGAAGGCTCTCGGATTTATTAGATTGGTGATCCGTGAAGAAGAAAAAAATGAATCAAAGATAGAGTTATTTATGTATATATGTAGTTATTAGGGCTTGAAAAGGAGAGAGAGATCGACGACAAGTGTAAGTGAAGTAGTGTGATACATGAAGGAGAGAGAAGGGTTTGTGATTTGGATGTTTAGTTAGAGCCTCAGAGGGTTGAGGTTGTGGCTTAATTTTGTGTATTTCCACTAGTTTTGGTCTTTTGATTTTTGAAGTGTGATGTTAAAGGAAAACAAAGAGTTGAATATGAAGCAATACAATATATAACAAACAAATAAAAATACAAGAAGTTTGTCCAAAAAAAAAAAAATACAAGAAGAAGCGTTATTGGAAAGATACAAGTACGAATTACCGTTAACCATGATGGGAAATTTTATGAAACAGTGAAAAGCGAGCATGTGCGGGACATGAAAAACGGGAATGGGGGACCCGAACGACACTAATGAAGCCAGATTACAAAACATAACGAGTCAGACCGTGTCCTGTGGGTATATAAAGTATAAACTACTCAGTACTCGTATACTCTACCATCCTTTTACCACTATTCTTAATTTATAGTAGTAGTACTACTACTAAGTTACATTAGTGATTAGTCCCTTTAGGCTATTTGATTAGTACGATATAATAAGACTTATTTCCCTATTGGCTGGTATATTGATTTTAGACTTTTAGGCTTTGTCATTGTATCTCATGTCAGTAATCAAACCTATAAATATGTGCATGTATAATTGTAATGTCAATCCCTAGCTAAGTAGTCTAAGAATTAATACCAAATTTAAAAACTTATGGAAGACAAAAATAAAAGGATGGGTTTGGAGACAGCAAATGCTACGGGTCAGTCCACACGTGCAATGCACTCTGACACACGCGTGAAATTGTTACTTTTATAGTATCTTGTTTTGGAATTTGAAATTTATGTAACCAGGTGATTTTAGCAGTTCTCCTTTTAGCAACACCCTCAAAACATTTTGGACGACACTTGTCATTTGTCAAGACTCAAGAGTGAGTGGATTTGGATTGTGTGTGTTGGGTGCGCGAGCGAATGTGTTTGACCGCTTTAGAAAAAGTGAAGTTGCGTAGGTCGACTAAGGAACTACGACGTTTGAGCGTGATCCCTTCAATCCATTATCTGCTCACACCCACCCACTTACCCGACCGATCCGACCCACCAGTTCAGGTTTTGTCCTTATTTGTGAGAGAGGAGCCAATTAATGATGGGCGCATGTGGCTCTGAAACCCATGCAACGCAACACAATTTAACAATGGTCGTGATCGGCTCAATTAAAGGCTAGTGAACATTTTTTAACAATGATCGTCTTCACTACTTATTCCTTGTACGTTTACCTTTTCTTTAATGTACATTGTAGTAAAGACTTGTAGCCTATAGTACTAATTTATTATGTAAGAAGACTTGACTAATTTTGTCCAAAAAGGCTTCAAACCTCGCATTTGAGAATGAGCGAGTCTATCGTGCAACGTTTTTCTACTTTAGACTTGTTCCACGAATTACCCAATCAGAACTTGACAAAATTAAAAATCACTCCGCACAAGGATAAGTACGGTGCCGTATTGTCGGAAACCAGTTATGCTTGAATATTGGGCCTACGAGAACTTAAGCCCATCAAGTCTGTGAACCGCGATGAATTATAAAGAGAACTCTATAAAGGCAGGCAGGCAAGCAAGCAAGCATTCACATCGCGCCAAAGTGAAAGATGAAAGCCAAAAAGAAAAGAGAGCAAAAGTTAGCACCATTGGAGTAAAATCGGGCCAACAGATAAGCCAAGCATATCCGCGAGAGCAATCTGAACCTCGTGAGAACCGTGTTCGCAGCTAATCAAGCTAGCCAGAAGTGGGAATAGACATGTCAGGTTCTTCTCAAATGATGCCTCTTCCAATGTACATATTGCATGAAGTGTTGCAACTATAAGAGGAGCTCTTGCTGCTAGTTCCCTTCGTTTTCCTGATCCTAAAGGTATTCTCCATCGGTATTCGCTGGCCCGTGATGATTCTGATTGTTGTTTTTTCGCAGAAGAAGAAGTCTCGATGTAGAAGTTGAGAACTTCTTGACAGATGTTGACTAGAAGTGACTCGATTTCCTCTTTCTCTTCTGCTCCTTTAGTTTCAGCTGTAACGAGATTCTGTAAAAATGTGAGGCAGATTTGGTAAGACTCGTTTTCAAGACGAAGTAGTGGAGGATCTTGCATCTGTGTCATTGGTCCTAGCTCTTGCAGTCTTGAACGGAGGATTGTGTTACTGTTTATTCCGTGAGCATGTAAAGCTACACTGTGCAATGCATCGAAGAGGACTAATGTGTTTTTCGCAGAAAGCTGAGGTCTGTACATGTTGTAAATCTCCATCACAGCCTGAAAAACATAGAAATAAACAACATCAACAACAACAAAACTTGCATAACTTTTTTGTAAATTGTAACCGGAAATACCACACGCAAAAGGAGTTTTTCCTTTTGTTTGTGTTTGAGTTAACAATTTACAAAGAAATTTCGATGAGAAATAATAAAAGTTGTGGGTACATTTGAAGGAAGACGTTATTATAGTATGTTAACGTAAAGAGGTGAGAGGAACCAACCTGAATCAACAAAAGCTGAACAGCGGCTCGGCACTTAGCATCAGAGATAGCGACATAAAGACGGGTTGCTGTTCTCTGACTCTCTTCATTAGCATCTCCGCTAATTGGAGGAGCAGACTCAGCATTACTATTCTGAATGTTGAGAGCATTTCTCTGGCTTCTCTCTACATATTCTTCACTGAGGAAATAAGAAAAATCTGGGCAAGTTGTTTTCGCCGCTTCTTTTAAAGATGACACCACCTCTAACCACTTTTCTTCAGAGAACAAGCCATCGGCATCGCTCATCAGACGAACAAACGCAGCAATACCAATCCCTGCAAGGCTCTGGTGAGGTCTCTTTATGAAACTCACAAGAAGCTTTAGTACATTCTTTAGAAGTGGATTCACTGTAGCGTAGAATTTGACAAAGAGATCCACTACAAGCTGTAGTGCTAATGTACATGTCTCGTAGAGCCATGCATCATGATCCAGCTCATCCACATCACCACCATAACTTCCTTGATCAGCAGATTCGTCTTCGCCAGAAGGATCAATAGAATGCCGCACGTAGTCGAATATAGGAAATAACACAGACTCGAATACTTTTTCCCATAACGGTAGAGAAAATAAATGGCCATGGTTGCGTAAGGTATCAAACATAATCTGTAGTGCGCTTTTCCTGATTTCTGGTCTTGGATCGAAACTAAGCTCTGATAAGCCTGAACATTATACATAGGAAGGTGAAACACATAAATATAACCTTCAATAAAAGCCAAAAAAGGTAGTTAAAAAATGCCTAGTGTAGAGACTAATTAATTTAATGTTATACCTGATAGTAAGGGAAACCAAAAGTAGAGATGATTATTGTTGTTTACTATCTCTCCGTTCTCTTGTTTCCCACTTTTTCCAGTGTGGAGAGATGACTGAGTAATCTTTCCAGAAGTTTCCTTGTCTTTGTTTGTTGATGGCGATTTAAGATCTCCTTCTGCAAGCTTTGTTGCACAATATCGGAGGAAAGCTATGGAACTGAGACTGATATCCTTGCTAAATCTATTATTGGTGAATGCAACTAGGCAATTCACACAATCTGTAAAAGTGGTAGTTTCTGTCTCAGTGATGTATGGGAAGTATTCTCGGATAATCTTCTCAATAATCTCAAAGGACAAAAACACAATATTTTTGTGGTCGTCATATGCCGCTGTGGTAAAAACCTGCAAAGAAAGAAAATACATTGTGAGGACACATGAGTAACCCAAAAACCTTCTTGAATAAATGCGGTTACAAGAGAAGTACAATAAATGCCTACCAGGAACATGCTTTTCCATCCTGACTTAACATTATTTACACGCGACAATACCATTTGAGAAACACATCGGATGATAAGTTCTCTGATCTCAACATCATTACTTCTACGCATAACAATGACAAATGGTGTCATAAATTCATTCTGGAAGTTGTAATTAGCCAACTCCTCCCGTTCCAGGAATTTCATTGACAACTGGCGCAGAGAATCCATTGCAAAAATTGCAATTGAAAGATTCTCTGAGCATCCAATGGTCACAAAGAAGCCCGATAGCACTTGCCAGATGCTTGACCAAACAAGCCTTATGCGATTCATGTTATAATGCCTGTCACCAATTACAAACAGAAAATTGTCAAACAGAAAAATTGCTAAGAACAGAATACGTCTCTTATATACAGTATAAGAGAGGAGAAACTAGGAGATTCTTACGCTATCTCAACAATCTTCGTGAGGCTAAAAACTCGTGGATTAGACGGAGACCGCAACTCATCCATAGAAACTTTGCAGAGAGCTTTAACAAAGTCTATTATAGCTTCACTGTTTAGTTTTTGACTCTGTGAAAATATTTGATTCATTTCACCTACCTGCTCCAACAAGTTCAAGTTTGAAACTATACTGCTCATCTGTTCTCGTCTCACGTTCTTAGAACCTTTTCCGCCAAGACTCATGCTATCGTATGAACCCCTCAAGACACCTGTAGCTGCATATTGACTTTTCCCAGGGCCCTTCCTTTTCAGAACAGGAAGTATATATTGTTTGGGTTGCTTTGATTTCTCCGACTCATTTTGATTGGACGCAAAAAAAGTGGCATCTGGAGGAGCACCTTCTCCCAAGAGATGTAGTTGCTCAAAACGGGAAACACAAGTAAGTATATGCTCCCAAGCATCTTGCAAATAGTTGCCCTCTTCATCAGCAAGTCTGAGAATCGCCTGAAAAACAACCAATATTAATCTGGGATTCAGACAAATTTACTGGGGAAAAGGCGACAGCGAGATCAGGAAGGAAAAACTATCGACATAAAAGTGATGCAAGGAGTAGACTGCGAACGAGCTAAGATGGGGAAAGTATACTCAAGAGACATAGCATGTTCTTTGGTACAGCGAGGGAAGAAGACTATTATAAACAACAATCACATAAACCTTAAAGATGTAAAACACCAACCTTAATGGCTTCAATATTTTTCTGCTTGATATCAGCTGGAGAGTGAAGTGAAGTGAACTTCGCTAGTGAAGTCACAAATGCATCTCTATGGGTCTTCATTGACATCAAAGAAGTGGCATGAATTGCATGGTGGAAGCCTTCAAGACATAAGTTGATCACTATCAAATCATCACTCTGGTCTAGCGGCACACTGAATGCAGCAAGCATAGGAGCCCAACAAGCCTCAATCATAAATTTGAGAACAACCACATCTGTGGCAGCATAGTAAGTTGACCTGCAAACTCAATTCAATTTTAATACTGCATCAGCTCAAAGATTCCTAAAAGATGGAACAGTTCAGGAAAGTAGTTCTGAGTTGAATGAATACTGTATGTTACAGAAAAAGGTAGTTAACAACATTTGATGCAAGGAAGTGTGAGTGATCTTACTCTGATTTGCGAGCTTTTTCCTTAAATTGCTCTTGCATATGCTTCATCAAGTCATCACTTGTTTCCGCATATGAATCTCCCCACTGCTTACGAATCACTATGTTTAATATAGCATCCAAACCAAGCATTCTGTTTGAGTATTGTTTCTGTTGCAAAGGTAAATCATCTTCTTTCATTTTTATCTCATTCTTTGTTATTCTTTCATATAGCGATCTCATGTAGTCTGCAGGTAAATCTTTATCGTCGTCTATCCCACGATTGTTTCTGATAAAGTCATCGGCAGACATCTGTACATGTTCCAAAAGGGAAAACAAAAAAAAGGTGCACAAAGAACGTCATCAACATTCTACCTCAAACTTCCACAATAACTATATTTACCTAGACAATAAATGAAACAAACCTTGATCTTCACCATGGGGTTGTGCGCATCAGTATTGAGCATGATCACAGAATATGCAAGCACGTAAGCTGTGTCTGCGCTAGTAAACACCTTAGGATTACACTTGCAGTAACGTTCAGCAAACTTTTCCATGATTCGGTCAATCTTTTGTGCTTCTCCAGGCAGCCTAAAACCTTCAAGAAAGGTTCTAATTGCCTCATCAAATTCCATGCCTTGAAAATCAAAAGAATCCACATATGCATGCATCACCTTGAGAGGTAACTCTTCTCTTTCTCCAAGATAGTCACCTATCAAAGTTTTATTTAACCCTGACGCATCTTTGAGAAAAGCTGCTATATCTTCAGGAGATTCACCCACCTTGCCCACGTTGATGAGAAACTCAATACCTTTTGTTGGCTTCCGATTAAAAAGAGAAATACCTTCCTGGGACAAACATTTAAATTAGCATTAACGACCACAGAACAATTATAAAATGTCAATTATTTCAATAATCTGCATACTACCCAAACATCTTTACGTTCTTACCTGAAGTTCGAGTTTGTAAGCCCGGCGCTGCTCGATAGCTTGAGCATCAGATGTACTTCCTGAAGATTCAGAATAGGTATCTGAACCATCAGCAGACTCATCCGCATTTCCATTTGCCAACTGGGGACTTCCAGGTCCCAGATCGATCTCAAGTGCTTCAGATTTATTCAATGAATTAGACACTGGCAATCGCAACTGCTTGTTCAACCAATCTCCCATTGATTTCAATATGGCTACTAAGCATTTCATGGCTTCAAGTTTCATAGCAGCCTCCTGAGGTGGCATCAATGTTGTAGCTGTACCAGGGGGAACCCCTTGAGCCGTTTTAAGGAGACCATTGACCATCCTAAACATGATCATACAGAGGAAACATAAATTACACAAAGAACTTCCACCTCAAAGAAACTCAAACTCTGAACAGCGAAGCATCAAGGGATACCATAATATACCTCTCAAAAATATTTGATGAATTGACATCACAGTCGTAGTTCAAGAATATATCAACTAGGATTTGTGAATCCAAACAAAGCTTGTCAAGAAACCGAAGAACAATCATCTTCTGTTGAAAATTAGGTTGAGCTACATTCTCCACGACTCTAAGAACAATCATTGGAAAGAAAACTCCAATTTCGGCCTTTAATCCAGCCCGGAATCTTGCAACCAGACTGATGAAAATAGAGCAAGAAAGCTGGAAGATAATCATAAGAGTAGAAGCACTGTTCTTCAACAACGACAAACACAAAAACTGTTTGATATCACCTAAAAACCTGTTCAGCAGAGATGGAAATTCATGAGAAAAATGAAAAATCTGATTCACCCTTACATTCTCAAAAAAAATAAAAAAAGAGCTAAAGAGGTATTTAACGTACTTCTCGCTTGTCCTAAAGACAGCTCCAGCATTCTCCAACAAGATCTTTAACAGCTCGAGAGCCAGAATCTTCCCTCTCATCGACTGTGGATCTGTTGAAGACTCCTTTGGCGGCGCCTTCATGGAGAGCTTACAAAGCGCCCTGAAAACGAGGCAGGCATCTCTCCTCAGCTTATTCTCTATCTGAACTTCTAAATCATCATCTCTCTCAGCGTCTCCGTCTGCTAGCTCACCCTTCCTTCCCTCTAGAGCCGACTTGTACATACTAATCTCCCAATACTTTGCGTCCAACATGTCCTTATCAGTGGAGTCCAACAAATCCGTAGGATTCGTAGTCTCCACTGTGGTATTCCGATATGTCCCATCTTGGCCTACTGATCCTGATCCTGAGCCTGATCCTGACATTGTCGGGTTCAACACTCCGTCTATATCTTGCACGATTTTGGTAATGAAACCCTGAACAAACTGCGTCATTGTCCCATCCGCATCTGATTTTTCAATCGGCTCCATGAGCTCAGCCACTACGATCGGCTGAATCGGAACCGTTGACGAGTCCGCCTCCATTCTCCGGAAAACAATCACCAGTATCTGGATCAGCGAAGCCTTAGCAGTCGTCTGATTCACCACGTTTTTGCTTCCCAAGTAAATGTCGTAGCAAGTGCGTACAACTAGGAGCAAGCATTTGCCATGGATCCTCAGCGAGATGGAGTTAATGGCAGATAACAGAGTCTTTAACACAGGCAATTCAATGGATTCATCTCCCAAATCATGGCATTTACAAACGGACTCGATCAATTTAAAAGGAGAAGGGACTCCGCTCCACCGGACGGGTCCGATTCACCACGAATGTAGCCATGCGCGATAAGTTTCTGAATGCAGTCAATAGCTGGTTCCACGATCTTGGCGAGGCCTGTGCCACAGGCACTGATCAGAGGGCTGAAGATGAATTCAGAATCGGCGAGAGAGTACTCGATCGAACCGCCGTCGTTAAGTGGACCGGGAACAGAGGAATCAGACTCGGAGTCAGCAGCGGAAGAGGACGACGGAGGAGGTGGTTTCTGCGGCGAACTTAGCCGCTCGATAACAGCTTTGCATTCGTTAGCGAGCTTCGAGTGTTTCCGCCACGACGCGTTTTTGACGATCTTCTCTAAAGCTGGAGTTACGACTCGACTCAACCGGGAATCAGCTTCCGAGGAAGCCATTCCCAATTTTCACAACGAGCTCAGGCGACTCACAGATCTAGGAACAATAGAGCAACAGAGACGAAACAGCCTCTCTTCACCGAATTGCGTCGGAGCTCTGAGTCCGATCCGAGTTGGTTCAGCGAGTCTGACTCAAAACCGCTGCAAAAAAAGGAAACTGCAGGGTACAGACTACAGAGCAGAGAGGTTTGATGAGACGAAATCTTCAGATCGCGTCGTCGTAGTTTGATTTTTCTTCTGCCATCGAAAATGAAAGTTTCATAATTATATGACCAAAATACCCTTCAGTTGACACTGGACTTGAAGAGAGCTACTTTGTAAATTCAGAGAAACTAAAACAACAATTTCGTCATTTACATCACTGCGTTTCTTAGCTGGTGATCGCCGGGGAATTCGCAGCGTGTTCCCGGTCTAGTGTACGTGCTTTTTATAACCAAAATGGTACAAAACCATACGCATTTGTATATTACAATTATCAAATTCTCAAAGTTTTAGCCTAGAAAAAGGCTAATTAATTTAAAATCTTGGACATACTACTGAGTCTCGCTCGAAACGCATAATCAAGTATGTAACTGTCCAAATCCTACATTATCAAGAACAAGATTGTTCCAAGTCATATCTGAAACCAAACGATACTTCAACATTCAAATGATTTGGGCGCAAAAGATGATCACTTTACAATAGTCAAAAGTGAGAATCATAGTTGAATAAAATTAACAATATATGCAGAGAAACAATCTGGGTTTCACTTTACATAGACCACACAAGAAGGAAACTCCTACAACAACCAACAAAAACAAAAAAAAATCCTTGGAACCTTTGTAATAGAAGTATAGAACATATAAAATATACAACCTGATTCCCAGTTATGAAGTGGGGAAGGATATGTATAACGAGATGTGTGAGATAAGAGAGTTAGAACTTGGTTCCTTACCGCGTTTCTACAAAATCTCCCCGCCGTGTCTGAATCCATTGTCTTCACCGTCTGTGTTAGAATCCAAACCACAAGGAGGATCATACCATTTGGAGTTTTCTTGATAGAAGCTATCATCGACTTGTATACCAGCTAAACCTACATCTGTTTCTATACTACCTCCATCGTGTATCATCGCTTTTGTTAGTTTAGATTCTTCGCTATTCAGCATGCTCTTCTCATTAAAGTCATTGCATTTCAACCATTTGTCAGGCTTGCATGTCTCAGACAAGATATCTTTTGGACTTCCACAACCCGACGGTGGCCTTATCTCTTCCCAAGGAACAACATCATCAAGGTTCCTCCCAAAACTGTCCTCATCATCTTCAATAAGTTCTGCATCCTTCCCATCTCCATATAAATGCTCGTGATGATGGTCACTCCAATGTGCCAGATCATTACCTCCAACAAGTATTTCATCTGAGTCTGTCTTCTCTGGAAGCAAGCCCGTTGTTCCCTTGACACTCTCATCGCCGAAATTCCTGATCTTGTTGAGCATCTCAAACAACTCGCTGGACACTGAACCCAACATCTCTTCTGAAAACGTTCCAAGCTTTCCTTCTAGAGTGCCAAGTTCACTCCTTAGTTCCTGCACCTGATGCAAGACAGCTAAACGCATATCGCCACCGACCCCATCAGTATCCAAGTCTTCCTGCACTCCGTAGACAGTTTCTTGATCCATCAATAAATCCTTATGACCAACAACCCGGTGCATGATTCTCGCATTTCCATCCGTTGCCCCTGGCTCATGTCCTGAATGGACAGCGTATAGCTTAAAAACAGCTGTCCCTTCTTCCTGGTATACAAAAGTCTTGGTCCTTTCACTGTAGTTAGCAATGGGAACAATAGCTCTAATCCTAAAACCACAACCGCATTTCTTCGACTGATAAGGCTCCCTCTTCAAAATCCTAGCCTTCTTAACTGAGGAAGGCTCTCCAGCTCTATGACAAGCATAATCCTTCACCTCTGCCATAAATGGCTTATACCTAATATACTTCTGCCTAATGCAGAGCACAACCTTGTACTTGGCAGCCAATTGCTGCAACCTATCGGGGACTTCCTTGGCAGGCACATCAAAAGACTCTGTATACTCAAATCTACGCCGTTTGTTCCTCGAAGCAGAACCAGATTCAGCATTACAAACAGGACATGCCGCTACACAAACCCTAATAAAGCTCTCGGGAATGCCATAGAGCTTAGCACCAACAGTCCAAACTTGTTTAATCCTTTCAATGGTCTCTTTAAGTCCTAGGTGTTTCAAATCACCATCAGCGTGATAGCCCATAGCTATATCTTGCCACTGGTTAACGTGAGAGACGAATAGCTGAGTATTATTCTTGAAGCAGAGAAACTCGTTACCAGTGGCTGGATCAAGGCGGGAAGTGAGCTTATCCTGGATCCGTTTCCAGGCGGTGAGGTAAGCTGTTTCCTCGTTTCGATCCTTCCAAACGCAGCGCCATGACTTGAGTACAGACCTAGGCGTGGCGATACGGATCTCAGTGGGAGTAGCTAGACGTCCCTCACGGAGACAGAGGATCATGAGAGCGTGAGATTCAGCGTTGAAAGTGTAGAACTGATTTGAGATGTGTGGCTCTGGGCTGATTAAAAACTCATCTCTTCCGTCACTGGAAACCCTAGAATTTGAAGAAGCATCAAATTTGGGGGTTCCGGCGTAGGGATGAGACGCATCGTCGTGTTCGTCGGAGGATTGACCTGGAGAATCTCCGGATGGAGAAGAACGGAAGAGTACGAATTCCGGGAGAAAAATCGGGATCGACTTCGGCGGAATTGTGGTGGTGGTTGAGAGTGGAGGGTGGTGATTGAACGATTAAGTCCGCCGTCGAATCAAGATCGAGGTTATGATTATGGAATTGACCTTCTTCGGTTTTGTGAGAATCCATCTGGAAGACGAAGAAGTAGCTAGCGCAGACAGACAGAGAGAGAGAGAGGAGATGGTGAAGAAGACGACGCGACGATGAAGCAAAAAGAGAGAGAGAGAGAGAGAGCAAAAAAAATAAAAGGATTTTTGAGTAATTTTTCACTGTGTGGTTTTGTTTTAAATTAATTTTATTATTATAAGGCTCGGTCTGACAATACTGATAAGTCCGAGGGGCATTATTTTATTGTCTCTCTCTCCACATATAGTCACATACAGTTTTGTTTGGTTTTTTATTTTTTCGTTCCACAAATTCAGACAAAGCTTGGTTCGTCCTCTTCTTTTTATCCACTTCCAAATTCCAATCATCATAAACAATTTGGTTTGTACGATTACTGTGGTTGTGGTGATTAATAATAATGATTTTACGTTAACTACTATGTACAACTAGTTCACAACGATTTGTTTAAGGAAACAAATTCGGTAAGATTATCTCTAAAAGTAGATCTGCCTGAGATTAGAAGCGAAAGAAGAAGAACTCGGAAGAATTAGGGTTTTCTTAGAACTTGATTATTGTATTAATTCTTGGATCCCTTACAACGGGAGTTAGCACATTTATACGTATTAGATATCACATATATTAACTTTCCTTGTCGACGAAGTGAAATATGAAAGCGCCCATTCCTTGAGTCGCCGCCGCACCGAAGTGAATGTCGATTCTTCTTCTCCAAGATTCTCGTTCGAACAGCTCTGATGACCTAATCGATCCCTTAACCGGATTCCGGTTAAATACTCAATTAATGTTTTAGTTTACTCGTATGTTGGGGTCTTAAATCCCGCACCAATTAGTCCCCCCAGTTCGTATATTCGAGATTTAATCCGAATATTTTGAACTAAGGAAAGAAAATATCCGATCTAATCCATAAAGTTTTAATTGATTTCATTCGATCTCCGAATTATCCTACCGCATTTCGTCCGGCGACACGTGTCAAATGCTAGCTCGGAATTCGAAGAGTCGCGTAGGTCATCATTACTTTCGTAGGGTTGCCGCCCATTCAGCTCTATAAATTTGCTCGATCCTTTCTCATTTCTCATTTTTCGCCAACAAGACAGGTAATCTGCTCCGAACTCTCTCTTCCATTTTATCTCGTTATTTCTCTTCCTTCTTCCACACTCTCCGGAAACATGGCAAGTACATCGGAAACTACCTCTGCACCCGAGCAATTAGTTCGTCGTAATTCCAGACGAAGAACTCCCGACGCCGAACGCACCGCGCGATCGGAATCAAGCAGATCGAACTCCGAAACCCCTGATACCGGTCCGCTGTACAAGGAGCCTCTTCCTCACAGGCAGAACCTGCTTTTCCTTCATCATTCGTCATGAAGAAGAGAACACCGAACTGGGTGCAGACGTATTTTGGATGAGGAACATCGGTTCGCACGCATAGGACTCTCGATTGAAGACATCGATCCCTATTCGATCATGCGGGGCAGATCGGGGCGAAAAGCGTGAGTTCGGTTAAAACTGTGAGCGAAACGCTAAACTCGTGTGGTTTAATCAATAGCAACGTGACGATCTTGATTCCTCGTGAAGATCGCCCGGAGGCAGGTACGTATGTTTATGGGTTACTTCACCAGTGCCGCCTCTTGTTCCCAATCCCGAGTTGATCTCGCCCAAAGACGGATGATGGCGATCTCTCAGTTCGTACCCTGAGCTATTTGTAATTTCATGGCTTTGACTTGGCTCAAGCCAGTCGAACTTAGAGTTCAAGCCTTCAACAACTGTCACATTTGAAGAAGAGTCCGAATCGCTGGGAAGTGAATTTGAGGCCAGCTCACAATTTCCTTGTTGGTAAACGCACAATAAATTCAAGAAGTATACGAATCGTACTTCTTCGTCCGCGTCGACCAATATTCATTTGCTAACCCGTTAGGTTTTCATCGGAGAGTGTGGAATGAAAATCCTGGTAGTTATTTATTTTATTCGACCGGTTTTATTAGTTTTAACTTTTGATCTTGTGATTCCAGATCGTCCATTGTGTCTGCAACGCGCCAGCCGAACTACATTCGTGTTAGAGACGCTCTGCTATCCGGGGAGGAACCGTCGGTGGGATTTTATCACTCGTATCCGAGTCGAAACAGCAATGGGAAAAGCCGAACAGATTTCCTAGTTTTGCCAAGCCATTAAGACGATCTTTGGATGTCGCGTGATGAAATCCCAGATGTTCGGGTTGTTCGCCGGGACACTCAGCGGCCATCGAACGAGATCGGCCCATCTCGGAGTCCAACCGAAGTCGATCATTCGGACCAAATCGTCGCTGACCCTACTCAAGCACTCGGAGAGAACATCGAACCGCCCGCCATCGGAGGAAAATCCTCCTTTGCTTTAGAAAACGTCGATCCTTGAGCGAAGAACACGGCGTTCCTCAGACCGAGGTTGGATCGAAAAGGAGGGAAGAGGAAGAACAAGGAAAACAAATCAGCGAGAACCAGCTCTCGGCGCGCGCCCATTGCGAATCGCAGCGATCGGCTGACGGCCAGTTAGAATCGGCCGATCGATTCCGCCTCGAAAGGAAAACGATAAGACGAATCACTTCGCTATATTACTTAGGCGAGCTATCCTAGTGACCAATGCGAAGCTTCGGGCGAGCTTTCCGACTCGAGATTTCCACCGAATTCTTCCGTCAACGACGAGTGGAATTCAAGCAAGCATACCTTGATATCGCTGCATCCCACTTACTGGTTCGTCCTACTACCAAATCTGAAAGTTTTGATTTCTGTTTTGTTAAAACAACGCGTTAAACGCGTGAATTTTTCGAACCCGATTGCGCCAAAATGAACGCGTTGGTTCAAAAATATGATAGGCAAGCTAAATCCAGCAAGAGTTCGGGAATGGAGCTCGAAAAGATGAAGGAATGCGTGGGGCAAATCCGAGCTGCCAGCGATGCCAAGGATGCGAGGATCAAGGGCTCGAGGCGACATTGCGGAGAAAGATGGCATCATTGCCAACACCGAACGAGGGTTAACGAACTGAACTCCGGGCGCTTACCTGGAAGAAGAAGATCGGTTTGCAGGAATCGTGACGAGTTGAAAGTTCAGCTTGCTTTCGAAGTCAAAAGACTTCGGGCGGACCGATGGGCAAAAGTGGAGCGAACAGCGAAGAAGCGCGAGCCGTGAAGACAGTCAAAGCACCTACGGTGCATATTTCCCAATTTGTAGGGCAAGTTCCCAATTTTCCTAGAGCTTTACCTCCCAAGGGTGTATAAATCTAACCAGTGCTGCCTGCGGATCAAACATCAGAAAGCTTTTTCAATCAAAGACAATGCAGAGCTCATTGCAAGTAGAATCCCCATTAGCTAGCAACGACGTGCCAACGTTTCGAATGCCGAAGCTATCGAAAGAGGATGGTCTACTTCCAAACATCAGAGCTCCCTGGATGTTGATGTCCGTGAAACCGGAAGAAAGACGCGAACTGATCGATTTTCTCACGAGGTGGAAGATCGCCATGCAGAATATTCCAGTCGTCTCGCCGCATCAGAACAAGTACGGCAAGATTTGATTTCCAAACTCAAGATGCTGGAGTCTCATCCCAAAGATTGGATTAAGAATGGGTTCGGCAGGATATCCGATTTGCCACCATGTCTTGTTGCGTATTGCAACGAATGCCAAAGTAATCTGGGCGTGGGTCGACACATAGACCCGACCTTGGTCGATTTCGTTCCAGGTAACGTTAAGCCATTCTACATCAACCGGCATGCAACTGATGCCGAGCTACGCCGAGCCGACGCTTTTTTTCTTTCAGGTAGTCCCTAGCCTTTTATGTCCTTTAAAAATTATAGACGATTGCTCTTTTCATATTGATCCTTTGCTTACTTGTGTCTGCATC